>CM057825.1:135313563-135849337 GCA_030068075.1 Paguma larvata | reverse complement strand
CCTGCGGGCTCTGTGTCCAGGAAGTCCCGCCGAGCTCCCTAATCCAGGGAGCTCACTATTACACGCTTAGCCGGCGCGGCACCCCGCTCCCGAGGAAGCGCCTAATGAAAGCCTCATGTGTCAGCGTCGGTTGCACAGACACGCTGAGGCTACTCGAGCCGGGCCTTGTGCCCAAGGTATGACCTCACCGTCGGGCAGACCGGCAGGGGACCCCAGAAAGAGGAGATCCGTGTGTGGGCCAGACCTGGTCCTAATCACAGCCAGCTGGGACGGAGGGAGGCACCCCCGGACGCCGGGGTCTGCGGGCCCGAGGCAAACCGTCACCTTACAGGCTAAGAGTCCTAAGCTCCAGCCCAGACATCCCATTTTTTTCTTGGCCTCATCCCCATAAAAATTTCTGCCATTCCAGAAGTTTCATGCCAAAGAATAACTTAATTCGGGCAGGCTGAATCTCTGTGGAGAACTCTCAGTTACAGAAGCTAGAAAGGAAGGATATAATTAGGAGCTATTTTTTTGGTTTTGTTTTGTTTTGTTTTAACAGAAGCTCAAAAGGCCCGTTTAAGAGAAAGACACTGAATCACACACAGTCCATCCGTATCCGGGATGCGGTACCCCAGAAATGTCACTCACCAGTCATTCACGGAACTCTTAAAGACACACTGCAGTCTCAGATGGAGATCTATCACCTAGCTCTTTCCACGCTCAGGCAATTAATAAACTGGATAGAAAAATTCCTCTCCGTACGTCGCTGCCCTGCCTTCATATGTTCTGTAGGAAGTCTTTTGTAGACAACTAAACAGAACCTTGAAGAAGCTGAGCTTCAAAGGTAAAGAAATGTGGGGCACCTGGGGGGCTCCGTCAGTTGAGCGTCCGACTTCAGCTCGAGTCATGATCTCACCCTTTGTGAGTTTGAGCCCCGAGTCAGGCTCTCTGCTGTCAGCACAAAGCCTACTTCGAATCCTCTGTCCCCCCTCCCCCGCCCTTGCACACACACTCTCTCTCTCTCTCTCTCTCTCTCAAAAATAAATGCACATTAAAAAAAAAAAACAGTAAAGAAATATGTTTTTACCTGATGAAGTCCCTGAAAAGTGGCCTATGACCTCAGCTTTTGTTAAAGCAACTAATAGAAATTCTTTGCAAGGAAACGTGAAGTTCCTTTAACTTCTGGTAAGTTCTTCCTTTGGCATTGCTAGCTGCGTAAGATACATTGTAAATAAATTGGTGAAACTTGAAAGCTCTGAAACTGAGTCCCCAGACGGAAATTTGCTCCGAGCAACCAAGAGCCCCCTGGGGCTCCAAGACCTCATGAAATCAGGGAAGCTTTGCAACAAAGTTAAAAACACCCTGTGAGCTGAGGTCCGAGGACTGGCTACACCAAGAACTAGATGGACTCCGAGGAAGGCCCTAAGATTTCCTAGGAATAACTCGCCCATAATAGCCCTGGCTCGGCTTGATTAAACGTAACTAATTCCATTCGCTTCTAGTCCATTCCACTTAGGTTTTGTTATAGGAGTTGTGGGCAGAGACCCAAAAGCGCGAAACCTTAGTTCCATAAACAGAGGTATAAATTAAGATTTCTATTATTTTAAGAAGGAGCCTTTTTCTGGAACTGTCTCTCCGAAATGGTGATTTGGGGGGAGGGTCGATGGAACACAGACTTTGTTATACAATACGCGCTTTGCTCCCGCTTTTCAGAAATATCTAAAGCCGGCGACTAAATATAAAGCAAGGTCATTGCAAAGACGTGGCGAATCGCAATCAGTCAGAGTTGTAAGGACAAGGCTGGGGCGGCTCAGACCACGGCACGCCCCTGAACCGGAAAACAAACGGTCACGGCTGCACTTGGCGGTTGGCGTTGGGGTTCATTCGCCGTACGGCCACCCCTCTCTTCCTTCCAGCAACCCCAGCGGGACAACGGGAGAGAGCGCTTTCTTCCGGTCAGCCTGCAGGCCAAGCAAACATCTCCCTGCCACGGTCTTTTCGTCCACAGGACTTCCCGGCCCCATCCTCTGCTTCCTATTTTTACGTGTACACTTCATGCTGTACTGGGAGTCCCAGTGTCCACCACGCTGGACCCCCGAGGCCTGGGATCAAGCGGCTCTTGAGAGGGGGAGAGTATGTGTTGAAAATAATAATAATAATAAGGCTTTGTCTTGGACCTTCGGTCAAGGCAGAATCTAGATGTCGGGAGGGTCACAGCTGGTTTGGGACAGCCTCAGGGTTTTAGAGCAGGAAACAACCTTGAAGATGTAATGTGTCGTTTTTTTTTTTTAGAACCTTTTTAAAGTAAAGTGAAGCCTTTCTTCCCACCCCACACCACCCCTCGTGAAGTTATACATAGAAACCCCATAGGTAAAACGGAGAGAAAAGAAGCTGTTTTACCCAGACGATGGCATATGATTTGGCCATAAAAAAAGAAAAAAAAGTACTAATACATCTACGATATGCATAAACCTTGCAAACATCATGCTAAGTGAAAGAAGCCAGTCACAGAGGACTGTACATTGTAGGATTCCACTTATATGACATGTCCGGAGAGGCAAATTCACAGAGACAGGTGGATTGGCGGTTGCCGATGATGGCTTGGGTGATAGAGAGATTGAGAGATGGCCGCTAAAAGGTCCGGTGGCTTTTCGGAGTGGCGAAAACGTCCTAAAATTGGTTATGACACTGGTTACCCCAATCTGCGAATACACGAAAAGCCGCTGGTTCACACAATTTAAGCGGGTGAATTTTATGGCGCGTGAGTTCCAGCTCAGTGAAGCTACTTAAAAGAGAGGGAGGGGAGGCGGAATGGAAGTGTGGCCTCCTTCCTCACCCTGCTCCGCCGGCGGCCCCCGAACCACCTCGGCAGGCCCCCGGGGCTACACGGAACACTGTCGGAAAAACCCTGATCCAGCCGTCAAATGCAAACCAAGACACGAACCCAAGCCTTTTGACTCCCAGCGCAAGGCCCTTGAAAACCAAGGTCTCGGGGCGCCTGAGGGGCTCAGTCGGTTAAGCGGCCGACTTCAGCTCAGGTCATGATCTCACGGTCTGTGGGTTTGAGCCCCGCGTCGGGCTCTGTGCTGATGGCTCAGAGCCTGGAGCCTGCTTCAGATTCTGTGTCTCCCTCTCTCTGCCCTTCCCCTGCTCACACTCTGTCTCTATGTATCTCAAAAATAAATAAAATGTTAAAAAAACAAAACAAAACACCAAGGTCTCGTTGGGGCGCCTGGGTGGCTCATTCAGTTAAGGGTCCAACTCTTGATTTTGCCTCAGGCCACGATCTCACAATTTGGGAGTTCGAGCCCCGAGTGGGGCCCAACACTGGCAGCATGGAGCCTGCTTGGGATTCTCCTTCTCTCTCTCTGTCTCTGCCCCTCCCCCACTCAGACTCTCTTTGTATCTCAAAATAAATAAATAAACTTCGGAGGGGGAGGGGAGGAGAGTCTTGCCGACAAGCCGGGGCTCGTCTCGGGGTCCGAGTCGCGTGCGGGGTCTCACCGTCCATGTCCAGCCGCTGCATGATGATGGCCAGCTCCACCTCGCTCGGCATGTACCCCAAAGAGCGCATGGCCATGCCCAGCTCCTGCTTGGAGATGAAGCCGTTGCCATCTCGGTCCAGCACCCGGAAGGCCTCTCGGATCTCTGCAAAGGGGAGAGCAAAGAAAGCCCAGTGGTCACACGGCTCGGCCTCTCGGTCTGTGTGGTACCAAGAGTATTGGCGAATCCCGCAGTTGGGCGCACAGGTGGACGGTGGTCCCTGCGGAAACCCGAGTGAACTGAGGACCCTTCCTGAGCAGGATCGAGCAGTTGGGCTCCAGCTATGAGGAGAGGGCTGCCTCTTAACTTGGGCCATTGGTTTGCAGGAAAGGAGAAGAGACTCAGTCCCCTGTGCCGACTGGTGTTTCAGCTCCCCGCCACCGCGGGAGAGGAGGAGAGGGCTCTTTCAACCTCGCAGGAAGCCAGGAGTTAAATATCCTACTGTTTTTATCTCAGGCCTCTAATTTACAGCTGTTTTACGGCTATAAACAACCTCAGATCGATAAGAGTGTCATAAAAGCCCAAAAGGCATCTTTAATCACATCCTCTCCAGGCCGGAGGAAAACTGGGCTTCCGCTATCACCAAGGCCACGCTACTCGGCAGGGGATCGCCCGTCCTCCGACCCCCCCCCCGACCCCCCAACCTGAGCTGTTCCGCGTGCCGCCTGGAGCCCCTGCAGCCCGTCAGCCCTGGGTTGGCTGAGCGTGTCCCACCATAGCCCGCCACCACAAAGCAGGGCACGGGGGATTCAAGACCGTTGTCTGAGATGACAGTTCCATCAACGGGATCTGAATGGCAGACCCGGCCAGCTTTGACTTTTCATCAATAAAGCCGGTGCCAACATTCGTCATGCTGTTCACCACGTATTGGCCGTCTGTGCCCGAGGAGCGCGGAATTGAGTGCCGCAGAGAACGAACGACAACCCGCTGGGCACCGTGGTTCTCCTCCAGAGCCCGAGGCTCCAGTCGGGAAGGAAGAGCTCCACGCGGAAGCTTGCAGGAATTCTTCCAACCAACACAAGACGCCGGCCCTTCCCCATTCACCTACTACGTCTCTAAATATCTGGCTGTGCTCCCGGCAAACACCTTGAACCACACCGTTACCCAAACAGGCTTCGTCCCTTCCCGTCGGTACTAATTTCCTGCGGCTGCTGTAACAGATCACCACAAACGCGGCGGCTTAAAACAACAGAAATTTATTCCCTCGCCATCTGGAAGCCAGAAGCGGGCAATCGGTACCACACAACCAAAATCGCGGTGTGGACGGGGCTGTGCTCTCTTAAGGCAGAATCTGTCCCTTGCCTCTTCTAGCTCTTGGTGGCCGCCTGTCATTCCTTGGCTTGGGGCCAGGCCACTCCTATCTCTCTGCCTCCGTGGCCCCGTCGCCTTTTCCTCTTCTGTCTACGATCTTCCCCTGCCTCTCACTTATTATCAGGACATTTGTGACGGCATCCGGGGCCCACCCGGGGGATCGAGCATAAGCTCCTCATCTCCAGATCCTCAACTTAACATCTGCAAAAGCCTCTTTTTCCCCAGGAAAGATTTACGGGCTCCAGGAATGAGGACCTGGTACCTCCGGGGCCCCGTCTGCAGCCTGCTGCACAATCCCAGCCGGTATTTCCACCTGAAATGCCTTGTCTTCCTCTTTGCCTGCCCAAATCGTGTCAGTCCCCCCCCCCCCCAACAAAACATCTTTGCGCACCGTGGCCAAGGTTCTCTCCCTTTCTGCTCCTGGTCAGTGGGGCATCCGTCTTTGTACTCCCACCCCCACTCTGAAGGGGGCGCTACCCAGACGGCTGCCCAGTGGAGGACCCTCACTGCACAAGTAAGGATCATACGTAAGTAGCCGATTCACTTTCGGGATGAATCCTGCAGGCCGAAGGCCTTCTGAGAATAAGTGTGGGCTCCAGCAGACAGAAGACCAGCCCGTGAGCCGGGACCCTAGGCTCCCGGCCAGGCGCATTAGCTAATTAGGTCCACAGCCAAACCCTGAGGCCCCAGATTGCTCATGTGTAAAATGAGCTGGGTTGGCCACGAGGATCCTGAAGGTCCTTCCAGACCTTTTCTGGGGATCTGTGGACGTTGTTAAAGTGTTTCAGAGAAGAACAGGAAGCCTGTGTTCTCCTTCATACCCTATTAATCTGCTCTTCAAACGCCCCTCTTTTTTTCCACCGAGGATAGAGAAAAAATTTCAGTCTGGTCCAAATTCTGAATCGAGGGGTTTGTCTGCACTTGTAGGCTCTTCTCGCCAATGAAACGTGCCAGATTCCCTGAGGCAGCCATATGTTTTCCGACCAAGTCCCAGGTGGCCCGGAAAGAGCTCAGAGCCGCTGCTCAGCTTGAGGTCTCGGCATTCGGCACTCAAGGACAGTGGGGTGGAGGCCACGGCCTCATATGGCCCAAGCCCCGATGCCAAGGGCGGGAGGATGCAGACGCAGGGTCTCCCAAGGTGGGGGTCAGCCCACCAGGAAGTCAGCCTGGCCCTGCCCTGCTACGGGGACAGGTCTCTCTCTCAGCCTCAGTCTCCCCTTCTGAAAAATGGGTTGGGTTCTAGCCTCTACATTAGGCCTCTACTTTCGGAACTGGCACGAAGCGTGCGGCAGTAGAAAATGCCGGATGATGACAGGGGCCGAGCCTGGAGTCCAAGAAGAGGCCAGGGTCCCCGGTGGGCCATCTGGATGGCCAGCTTCAGGCCGAGCCCTGCCCCCTTCCCCCCTCCCCATCCTCCTTTCCCGAGTCACAGCTCCACGTCTCCTCCCTCCGACTCAGTCTGAGTTCCTTGGCGGTTACGGTCACTCTGACAGGGCGATCCCCTTCTGTTGACAGAGCCTGGCCTCGTTCCTGAGATCCCCTGTATGTCCTAGATCCTACAAACGAGGAAGCCCGCGTCCTTCCGCTGGACACCCCAGAGAGGCCGGACCAGGGATGTTTGTGAACTTGGCCTGGAAATGAGGGCCTTTGAAGGGCGTGCCTCCTGACCCCCACCTCACTGCCTGGGCTACTCTACAGCTGCCTCCCCCGCGGGCCGCTGGAGTCAGACAGCGTCCACCCCGGAACTGCCCTGTGAAGGGACACATTCCGCCGAGGCTTCAAACCCCCGTGGTTTGCTGTTCCGCCGTAAGTAACCAGGCCAGCCCAAGCCAGCCCAAGCCAGCCCGGTGCAGGTCACATCTGCTCAGAGTTCTGTGCTCTGTGTCCCCCGCACCCCCCGTAAGTGGGACAAAGCTGTACTTCTGTTTGCCCAGAATATCCGTTCCTGGCTCCCAGGTAGAGAATTTGCGTGTGCGCGCGTGTGTGCGTGTGTGCGCGCGCGCACGCTCACGTGTATCTGCAGAGGCAGACAAACCTAACTTCATTTTCTTTCAAAATAACAGAGCGACAAAAAAAAAAAAGTACAAAACTAGAAACCCATAATGGGAGCCTCTGAAGATTTAATCTTTCCACGGTAGGGAAAGCCCAGGCAAAGAGAAGCTTATTAGAAGCAAATGGGTCTTGCAGCTGGAGACATGTGGTGTGTGCCTCGTTTTATTTTTATTTTTAATAGCAGAACAGGGTGTGAGAAATACGCCCGTAAAACCAGCGGAGACACGGAAGCAGGCCGGCTCCCCCTGCCTCTGGCCGCCGGGCAGCCTGCTGGCAACGCGAAAGGGCTCCGGCCGCTGGCCACATCCTTGGGAAGTGGGGACCGTGGATCAAGTTTCAGGAACAACCCAGTAATGCGGAGTGCTTTTCCCTGGAATTCATCCCCTCTCTGGGCCAAAGCCCCTGGTGCTTCGGGGTTACATAAGTGTGCTGTGCTTTTGGTCTTTAAGCGCATTTCATGCTCATAGGTGCGCGTCGGGCAACGGGAAGCGATTCTTCCACCTCCAAGATGCCTTTGCAGGTCACAGTAGAGGGGACAGCGACGGTGACGAGAGCCTGTCCCACTGCCAGCGTGTGGGCTATGGTTAAGTGCCTCTCTTCCCTGACGTCCTGGGGCCAAGCAAGGTCTGGGAATCACACTGCTCTAGACCTCAACAGATTTACTTCTCATTACACCATATTTTCTTAAAAATGTTAGAGCCACCACTGGGACCACCTGCCTCCCTAAGAACCAGGCTTCGGGTCCGTGCTCCGTTAGGGACACAGCCAGCTTGGGCAAAAAAAAAAAACAACGGCAGAGGCCGGGCCTTCATACAGAACGGATTCATCAGTCAGGCCGCCCCAATAAAGTGCGCGCGAGATGACATCGGACACCAGCCACCAGCCAGAGTCCACAGGCTTTGGCCAGCGTCCTGGCCTTGAAGAAGCAGGGGAGAGTCAAGGCGCTCATGGGCAAACTCAAATCAGGACTGAAGAACGACGGTTTTTTTCCTGTCTCGATCCCTGTCGGGTGCGACATCTGTTTAGCCGCCACAGAAACGTGTCGTCAGGAAGACTATGGGCTTCGGCCGCAAGAAGCGATCGCTCTATGAGCAAACAAGATGTGTTCTGTTGATAGACGTCGTTGAGAAACGGCGAGACCGGAGATGCGCAGTTCAGCAAGACGATTATTAAATACCCGCATAAGTGTCCCAGAAAATACAAGATAGGAGCCCCGTGGTCTTTATTCAAGAGAATTAAGAGGACAGGGACTGAGTCAGTGAGAACAGAGACTTAGAAGGACTTCCGCCTTCTCTGTGAAAGACGGATGAATACTTACAGGTGATTAGGACAGCCGTTCATTCGGCGAAGGGTTGCTGTTTACTTATTCCGGGCCATATGCTGTGCTGGAACGTAACCAAAGGAACTTTCCAAGCTATGAGAAGATTAGAGTCCAGTGGAGGAGCCGGGGAGGTAACGGGACCTTCATACCGGAGAACGACAAGAGCGATAATCCGAGTCCGCGCAAAACCCCAGGGACGTCCTTCCATAGGAGAGGAAAGGGTGTGAAAGGGTCACACGTTTGACATTAAGAGATGAGGGGAGGGGGCGCCTGGGTGGCTCAGTCGGTTGAGCGGCCGACTTCGGCTCAGGTCATGATCTCACGGTCTGTAAGTTCGAGCCCCGCGTCGGGCTCTGTGCTGCCGGCTCAGAGCCTGGAGCCTGCTTCGGATTCTGCGTCTCCCTCTCTCTCTGCCCTTCCCCTGCTCACGCTCTGTCTCTGTGTCTCTCAAAAATAAATAAACGTTAAAAAAAATTAAAAAAAAAAAAAAAAAGAGATGAGGGGAGGAAGTGCAGGAGGCCGAGATGCCCTTGGGAGCCATCAGACCTTTTCCCTGGAGACTGGGGGCTGGCGAACGGTGGCCTGTGGCCATGCCTCCCCACCCCCACCTGTTTTGTAAATAAAGTTGTCTTGGAATGTATCCGTGCTCGTTCATTTACACACTGTCTGCGTCTGTTGTCTACTGTCCTTCCGCTTCGGTACTACACCTGTAAAACTGAGAGGTTGTGACAGCGACGGCTTGGCCCACGAGGCCTGAGATATTCAGGCTTTGGCCTTTTATAGCTGAAATCTGCGAAGCCCTGTAGGCCACAGGGAGCCCTCAGTGGTTATAAACTTAAAAGAAAAAGAAAAAGAAAGGATCAGATTGATTTTTTTGATGTTTATTTTGAGAGAGAGAGAGAGAGAGAGAGAGCGTGAGCAGGGGAGGGGCGGGGGTAGAGGGGGACAGAGGGTATGAAGTGGTTCGAGCGCATGAACTAGGAGATCATGACCTGAGACGAAATTGGACGCTTAACCGACTGAGCCACCCCGGTGCCCCGGGATCACGCTCGTTTTTAGACTGAGGGCTCCGGCATCGGGTGACTGAGAGGTGACGAGCAGAGCCCTCACAGGGAGGCCTCCCCACAGAGTCTACGGGAAGGAAGGAGAGGAGCCTGGGCTCACCCACGCCGCGTGGCTAGCAGAGTCTGAGGCTTTCCTGAGCAGTCAGCCGGGAGGGCTCAGGGCTCTAGGGTCTAGGAGAGGGGGCTTGGAGGATGACGCTGGGGTTTCTGATCGGCCTGATGGGGTGAGGACCGATGACATGAACCAAGAGAGAATTCAGGAGGCGGCACGCCCTTGCAGAGAGGAAAGGCAAGGGGCGTCCTGGCCACGGGGAGCACGGGACCCGGAGAGATGGCCAGGAGGCCAGGGTCGGTGAGCATTTGGAAATACGGGACCAGCTCTTGCTGACAGGAACGCTGAGTACCCAACCGGAACGGAAAATGGGAACAGAATGACCCTAATTGCCTATAAAACGCTGGTTCGATCCCAGTGCGGGTTTTAGGCGTGAATGAGTGCCAATTTAATTTTGTTCCATTGGTCCCCAAATACACCTAATTGGTTTCAATAAGCAGGGAACATAGCGGTGAGGCCTCTGACACCCAGGGGGAGGGGCCTGTCAGGGAAGTCCTGCTGTCAGGAGGAAGTGGGGTCAGAAGTGTTCCCGCCTGTAATAATACTGAGGGGACCTGCCACAGAGATGAGGGCAGGGTGGGGCTCGGTGCTGCTTTGTCTAATGCCCTTGGTTAAGCTGGATTTGTTTTCTGGGTAATGCTCTTCCCAGGGCGAAAGGGAACCCCTAGGTTATTTGTTGTTTGAGGTGTGACTGCATCCCATTCAAGAAAGTGCTCCTTCTTTCTAAGGCTGGGGGGGGGGGTCCAACCCCGGAGACATTTCTATATTTCTTTGTTCTTTATCTGCTTCAGTGGAGTTCTGTTTCACAAAGGAGGCTGAAAGGATGCAAGGCTGACCTGAGGAAAAACAGTGCCCGGGTAGAGAGAAGAGAGAGGTGGAAATACAAAACACCTGGGAATTCCACGGGGCGGAGGCGTGCTGCCTACCGATGTGTTGTGATTGCCGATCCGTGTTTTGAAAGCTTGTGTGTGGTCTGAATTTGTTTGGAACAATGTGTTTTGATGAAATTGTTCTGAAGCTGGATATTAGGACCTTCTTGTCCGACTCTTGCATCTGAAGCAGAGGGGACCATTGTGTCCCTGACACCACTGTAATGGCAGTGGTGTCCATCACGTGATGGACTTTTCCATTTTAAAAACCAAGAGGTGCGACCAGCAACCTGAGAGTGTTTGGTCCGGGCAAGGCTACTCTTCGCTGATCTACATGGCTCTCCGAAGGCCTTGGCACACTCGCTCCTGCCGTGCCCTGCTAATCTTGGTTGGCGCTGGGGCTTAAACCGTGCAGCAGTCTCAGGAAGAGACGGGACATCTCCCTGGAGTCAGAGGTACACGCGTCGTAACGGTCCCCGGAGTAACAATCTTCAGAGCAGCCTACCTTGCAGCCAACACAGGTACCGTCACCTGCTGGCCACGTGCCCCAGCAGCGAGCGACCTAAGCTGGCAACTGATGCTCAACTTTTAGTAGGAAGGACGGTTCTACTGAGAACCAACTCATAGAAAGGTACACCTCCAACTTTGGCCTTTATTTCTTTCATCCCCCCTTGGCCTGAATGATAGCATTAATAACCTATCCCCCTAGCTTCAGGCATGTCATTCCTTTATTGGCTTCTTAGGAGGTATTCTCCAGTATGCTACTGGCGTATGAAATATTATTATTATAAGTGATAATTCCCACAGTGAACCTGATTAAATAAATTATTAGCAAAGGCAATCGCAGGATCTTAAGCACAATCTGTCGCGAACGAAACAAGGTGAGCCTTGGGAGAGCCTGGAAGGAGGCTGAGAATTGTAGTCAGTGCAACGAAGAGGGCTTTCCGGTAGGCGCACAGCGCGGGCGAGGGGGCAGAAGGGATGTACTCTCCCAGGAGGGCTGCAGGCAAGGGCCCCTGTCGGGAGGCACCTGCAAAAAGATATGGCTGCCGACAGTGACCATCTCTTCTGGACAGCGTAATTATCTCTGTGATCTAAGGTTTGAATCCAGAGTTGGGCAGGGCTCCTGTAAGTCCACCAGCCCCAGACTCACCCTGAGTGAGCAGATGAGAGCCAGTGGTGGAAAACTTCAGAGCCCCTCAAAGCACTCAAGATTGGAGGGCCAGCGATGCGCGGCTAATAGTGTCTGTCCCAGGTCTCCCCACGCTCCTGGCCTTTTTCCTCACCTCGTGGTCCAAATGGCACCTTGAATTAAAAAACAAAGCCACGTCCTCCCCTAGCTGGCATTCAGAAAGAAAAGCATCTCGGTAACGCGCTAGGGGGTGAAACTAGACAGAGACTCCGTACCCCCAGGTCACGGAAAAAAAATCATTTCTCTCCTAAAATTGGGGAGCACCAAGCAGTCGAAAAGTTAGGGGCATTTCTAAGGGTTTAGGAGCTGGTACAGAATGGATCTGTCCCCCAATTTTACACCTCCACAGATAAAGCAGAACTGATTTTAGCACGCCAGGTTGCTTAAGTTGATGGAAAATTCCCCCACGGTAAAAGAGCAAAGCAAATTAGAACAGACACTAACAAGGAAAGCCCATCCCAGCCAGGGGCACCCTGGGTTGGACAGAATGTTCCAGGCAGGGCTGAAAGGAAAGTCATTAAATTAGATGTGAATATGTATGAGGGTGAGAAGGGCTGGAGGGTCTTTATACAAAAAAGACACGCTGATGAGTGAAGAGAGAGAAGAGGGGCAGTTGCTGTCTTGAAGGGTTCTGGACTTGACCTCTGGGGTCAAAAGACGGTGGGGGGAGGGGTTAGACCCGCACAGAAATGCAACATTTCACAAGTTACACATCAATGTATGCTCCTTATGAAAAGGCCCCCTCAGTGTATAAAGAAAAAAAAATAATAATCTAATTCACCGGCCAGCAATAACCATGGTTAATATATCAGGGCATTTTATTCCAAACTTTTTACATACAAATAGTCTTAATTAAATCTGGATCATGCACTCTCTATAGCTTGGCATATTTTTTTCCATTTAACACCCAACCATCTCAGTCTTCCGTATAGTTTATTAGTCTTTAATGTTTATTTATTTTTGAGAGACAGAGAGACAGAGCGTGAGCAGGGGAAGGGCAGAGAGAGAGGGAGATACAGAATCCGAAGCAGGCTCCAGGCTCTGATGAGCCGTCAGCACAGAGCCCGACGTGGGCCTCGAACTCACAGACCGTGAGATCATGACCTGAGCTGAAGTCGGCCGCTTAACCGACTGAGCCACCCAGGCGCCCCCAGTTTATTAGTCTTTAAAACATCACTTCTGGCGGCTACATAAGTGTTCCATAATATGCCCATAGCCCACCTGGGTTCACCATACTCCTAGCGTGGGGCACTTACATCATTGCCACTCTTAAATAATGCTGCCGTGGAAATTTCTGGATGGGAATTTTCATGTGTTCTGATGATCATTTCCTTAAGATGATATCCCAGCAATAGAACTACTGGGTCAAAGGGCAGGAGCATTCTGAAGGCACTTAATATATATTATTATTACATATGCTATGTCACGACACTTCTGACACCAGCTGTGGGGGGGTTTCCCCACACCAGCTAATTCTCGAACTCTCTGGATATCAATCGGGTGTCCAGTGATTTCAACCGACTCTGACACTAACTACTCATAGTTCGTGCCGACCTCACAGGTCAAGCCCCACAAAACTGACCTTGCTTCAGACACGTCACAAGACAAGGCTACCTGTTCTACTGAACGACCAGCTATAAAGTCTGGGGTTCCCAGGGCGCCTGGGTGGCTCAGTCAGTTAAGCGTCTGACTTCAGCTCAGGTCAAGATCTCAGGGTCTAGTTTATGAGTTCGAGCCCTGTGTCAGGCTCTGTGCTGACGGCTCAGAACCTGGAGCCTGCTTCGGATTCTGTGTCTCCCTCTCTCTCTGCTCCTCCCCTGCTCAAGTACTCCCTCTCTCTCTCTCTCTCTCTCTTTCTTTCAAAAATAAACATTAAAAAAGAATAATAATAATAATGTCAGGGGTTTCCACAATCCCGCTTCGGGTTTGAGCGTCACTAGAATGGCTCACAGAACTCTGGAAAGCCCCTTCCAGAACACTTACTGGTTTAATATAAGGCATACAACTCAGGAACAGCCAAAGGAAGAGATGCCCTAGACAAGATACGGAAGGGGACAGAGGGGCGTGGGGCTTCCACACCCTTTCTGGGCACACAGCCTCCCCAGCACCTCCATGTGCTCACCAGCCCGGAAGCTCTCTACACCCATTCATTTAGGGCCTCTACGGAGGTTCCGTTGTCGTTAAATCACTGGCCACGGTAACTGAACTCAATCTGCAGCCCTCTCCCTTCGCCGGAGGTTGGGGCATGGGGCTGAAAGCTCCAACCCTCTAATCATACCCAGTCTTCCTGGCAACCAGCCCCCACCTGAAACTATCCAAGGATCCCAGCTCCCAGTCGTCACATGAGCAGACAACAGACACTCTTTCACCACGCCAGGGCGTCTAAGGATTTTAGGAGCTTCCAGAAGGAACCAGGGAAGAAGATCAAAGATCTATTTCTTATTTTATTACGATATCGCCCTCTCCGAAAGGCAGTATCAATTATTGCCGTCCTCCCTTGCCCACCATTCGTATGCACAGAATCCCAATCTCCTAGGAGATATCCCTTTCATCCGGCTATCACTTAGCGAGGCTTTAGTTCCTGAAGTTCGAGGTCCAGATGATTACACAGAGAGGCTTCGAGGACGAGAAGACAATTCAGATATTGTCTGAAAAGACCATTCTAGGCACAGGCCTGGCTCAAATGAGGTGCTGGGGAACACGTGTCCACACACATACGCACACACACGCGCACACACGCGCACACACACCACTGCCCCAACAGAGCTGAGGCTCACAGGGAAAGAGGGCTCCCCTGACAAGGGAAGAAGAGGGGTGAGTGGGGGAGAGCTATGCTCCTGACCCCAGACTAGATCTGCTTCCGGGGCAAGAGGTGGGGCCATTTGTCCCCGGGGGAGATGGTGCATCTCCCACGGCCCAGCAGACAGAACAGCCTCATGGGGACAAGCCTGGGGTCTTGAAAGGAGCCGCGTCTCACACGGCAACAAGCACCTTCTCAGAGAAAAACGGGGCGAACGGCCCAGGATGGAAAGTAGGCGCTGGACCATTTGGCACAGAAGGCAGAGTTGCGAGCAGCCAATCGAGTGGAATTTATCTGTGAACAAGACGGTAATAATCAATATGATTAATTTTTCATTAAGTCACACTGTTCCTGTGCTCCAAATGTTAATATCCTGAGATCAGAGAATAATTACATCTGAGAAAACAAAATCATTTTGTGGATTTAGCACCCGTGTGGAGGCCAAAAGAACAAGATTCAAGTTCCAGAAATTAACCAGAAGCAAGCAGAGTGGAGAACGGGAGACGGCCTCTCGGGAGTGGCTCACACGCCATTCTCTTGAGAAGCTAAATGTCTCTCCAGATCACTCCGCGCTATTCAATCCATGTCTTGGGCACCTCCTGCGTGTCGGCACCATTCTAGGCGCTGGGGGCCACGTCCGGAGACCGAAATAGACTAGCGGACAGGACACCTGACTGGGGAGAGGGGACCCCCTCCCAGCCCACAGTGGGAAGGGAATGAGAAGCACAGCCTAGTGTCTGGAAGTCAGATTCTTTCTCTGGCCATCTCAGAGGATCCTTCTAGAAACCAGGTCTTTCCCCCCGACCTCTGTGATCTCTCCTAGGCTGGAAACGGAAAATAACTTTATAACAGAAGGACCAACGACCAAGCCCAAGGATACACGAGGGGCTCTTACTGTCTTGTAATGAGAAAAGATTAATTTTTTAAGTTTATTTTGAGAGAGAGTGCAAGCGGGGGAGGGGCAGAGAGAGAGAAGGATACAAAGGATCTGAAGCAGGCTCTGCAATGAGACAGCAGAGAGCCCGACGCGGGGCTTGAACTCACGAACCGAGAGATGGTCACCTGAGCCGAAGTCGGACGCTTAACCGACTGAGCCACCCGGGGAGTCCCAAGGAAAAGATTAATTTTAAAGGAGGTACAGCTTTGTTTTGATTCTGTCACTTGGTGCTGAAGGAGGTTCTGCAGCCCAGCACGCGGGGCTCGAGAACAGCCAGGAAGGAGGTCTGGGGTTGAACATGAGGGGGGCTCGGCCTTCTGTGTGATCCCCTGCTGAGTAAGGGGGACCTCGGGGAACCCGCACCTCCATCCAACCTTAAATGGCAACGAACGGAAGAGCGACAAAGACAGCAGAAGCGCACGTTGCGGGCCCCTCCGGAGCAGAAGGCCTACGAAAGGATCACACTTGGTTATTAGAACCAATGCCTCACCTCCATGCCCTGCCAGGGAAAGCCGGCCAGGCACGCGGCCTTTTGATTCCACAGACGCACAATGTGGCTAGAAGACTCCGAGAAGGTGTGTGGATTAGGTTGAGCCACACAAAACTGCTTTTGTTTTGGTAAAAAATGGTCAAATATCAGCATTTTCCTTGGTTCCAGCTGCTGTGTAATACCTAACGTGGATCCCGTGCTCGGTCTGTAGCAGGCACTGCTCTGAGCATTCTTGGTACAGGAGCTCATTTTTTTGAGGCAGAGAGAGGGCACAAGTGAGCGAGGGGCAGAGAAAGGGAGAGAGAGAGATGGAGCTCGCCCAAAGCGGGGCTGGGGCTCGCCCAATGTGGAGCTCGAACTCACGAACCACAAGATCATGACCTGAGCCCAACTCGGATGCTTTAACCGACCGGAAGCCGCCTAGGCGCCCCGGTGTATCAGCTCATTTTTGCCTCACGACTCACGAGGTAGGTGGTGTCCTCACCCCTCACCCAAGGCCACGTGGTTGTGTCAGGGCAGTGATCTGAACCCGGGTCTTCTGGCCCCCGAGTCCGCCCTCCGAAACTTCATTTTCTCCCTCCTCGAACACCTACTTCCCGAAACAGGACACACCCTTTCCGCAGGCGACGCGCTCGGGTATTTCCTATTCTAGTCCTTTCTTCTTTGCGATGCACAGCCCGGTTCACGAAATCTTGCTCACTCCGCACGGACGGTTCAGGACCCACACCTGGACGAGCGCTTGCCTGTCCCGTGTCGCGGCCTCCCCAGGGGAGCCTCTATCTCAGTATTACTCTCTGGCGCTCGCTCTTCTGGTCACATCAGACTCTCCCCCAGCAGCCTCCTGAGCTTGTCCCGGCATCTGTCACCCCGGGATCAATGTCCTCCCCATCGCTGCACCGGTAGTGGAATCATCTTGTTTCCTGCCTCTCCACTGAGCACTGAACTCTCGCTCACTGCCAACGGAGAGCACGCCCTACCTGCCTCCCTACCACTGTCTTCTTAACCACCAACCACCTTTTCTGGAGTCCCCGAGAGATGTTACATTCTGGGAGGTCGGAGAAAAGTCTTTGCTTTTGTAGCCTCTACCAGTCTTTTTTTTTTTTTTTTAAGTCTATTTATTTATTTTGAGAGAGAGAGAGAGCATGAGCGGGGAGAGGGGCAGAGAGAGAGAATCCCAAGTCGGCTCTGCGTTCTGATCGTGGGGCTCGTTCCCACGAACGGAGAGATCATGACCCGAGCCTAAATCAGGAGTCGGAGGCTCAACTTGACTGAGCCACCCAGGAGCCCCCAGGCCCACCGATCTTCACACATAACACCTGCTGAATGACAGATTTAGTCCTTGCAGGCCTGACGCCTCCCGGCTGCACCTCCAGCCCAAGGCCACCGCCTGCCGAGGCCTCTGCGCCGCCTGGAACAGCCTCGGTCCCAGATTGGGAAGGAGGCAGAAGCAGGCTGGCTGTCCCGGCCACGGGCATGCACTAGTGGCACAGGCTGACCCAGCAGCACGGGAGGACAGCGACAGTCACACCACTTTAACCTTGACTTCTCCGCATCAAATTCATCCATTCCGCAGTATCTTTGACCAAGGCCGAAGGGCCCAGGGCCTAAAAGAGGGTCCAAAAGACTCGAACGCTGCCTGGGCAGCTCAGCCCCCGAAACAAAAATTCTCATAAAGTCATCCTCCAAATAACTCAGGGCACTGAGACGCAGGGCAAAAGCGACCCACGGCGGGAGCTGGAAACGACTCCCCTTCTTTGGTGTGATTTGTCCATTTTAACTCATCGAGCCGGTCCTTCCTTTTCTCACATGCGAGGACACATACAAACAGGGCCCGGGTCCTGTTCCTAGGGGCCTCACAAATAGAATCAGTCCTGGAGTTGCTGCCTCCAGAAAGGTAGCCAGATGAAATCTAAAACGACGTGAGCCCAAGCCCCCCTGGTCCAGTGTGAGAAGGCAAAGGCGCGGGAGGTTTGGACCGACGCCCGGCCACGCAGGGGAAGCCCACGGGGCGGCTCCCTCCCTCGGCTCACCGGATTCCCACAGGCCAGCCTTCCCACCAGCTCTGGCCACAGTACTTCCCACTCCGTCTTGCCTTCCTGATCACTGATAGAGGGCCTGGATACGGAAGAAACTGTCCCGCCCCGCGGGCTGCATAAATATCCCATTATCGATAGGAAGCAATTTATTTGCTTAAAACTGCCAGCTCTCTCATTTTGTTTTAACCTGCTGGTTCTCTATCAAAATGAGTCCGCGCCTTTGAAAAGACTATTTTCGGAGCCTCGCACTGGCTCGAGCTTGCGAAATAAAACTGAAATCAGCTGAGGCGGACTGACCTCCACCCAGCCCTCCAATATTAAAAGGGCCGCTCAGAAAAGGAGGGAAATTGCTTGAGGAATTCTACCCAGACACTTAATCCTAAGTGAGTCCCAGGAGAGGAAGCCAACTCTTCCGGAACACACAAGGGCGTGCAGTTAGGCGCACGCATGTACACACATACACACGCGCACACGCACATGCACACACACACAGCATTCCTGATTCCTCCTAAAGAGCAGGTGACCCAGCTGGGAGGAGGCGAATGGGCCACACACATCCACGCAGACTTCCAAATCAGGAAGTCAACAGTGAGATGAGGCAACGATTGGACCCACGGAGGAAAGGATGAGTCGCTGAGTACACGCAGCTGCAAGAATCACTTGAGACCTTGGAAAATATTAAGCTACAACCGTACATCACACATCTGCCCAAATCTGCTTTTGAAAAATCAAAAAATAAAGGGAATTAAAACAATGAATTGGACAGCAAAAAAAAAAAAAAAAGACCATCTTTCTAAAGAAGCGAAGGCAGATTCATACATTTAAAACACTGGTGAAGGAGGCAAAAACACAACCTGGGAAAAGGAAGCCAAAATACACTGACGCGTGATGGCAGACAAAAAGACAGACAGACTGATGTGCAAAGGTTGGACTAGAGTGCTCCGACGCAACAGTGGGAAAAGGCACAGACTTCTCCCCAAAAGGAAAAACACAGAGAGCCAAAACTCATATCAAATAGAATGACATCTCTTAATTTTTTTCACTTGCGGTATTTTTTTACTATTAATTTTCTAGTGCGAATGCGTTTCGTCGGTCAGATTCACCGTCAGTCGATAAATATTTGCTGGTGTCTACTATGTGCGACGCACTTTTAGGAGCCAGGGTATGGCTCCCGCCTCGCTCAGAGTAACACCTGTAGTGCCGACAGCGGCCTCCAAGGCCCTACGCGATCGGCCTTCCCTCCCTTCTCTCCCCGGTATTACCGCCTCCTTCCCTCCCGCTCACTCACTCCACCCCAACCTGGTCCTTGGCTTCCTTGCGTTCCTCCAGCACACCCGGCTCATGTGCGCCTAGGAATTAGCAATGACTGTTCCTCCTACCTTTCCCGCCTCTGGCAACCACCAATCTGTTCTCTGCCTCTGTGAGTTCGGGTTTTGGGTGTTTGTTTCTGAATTCCAATCCGCGTCATGAGCACAGCAAAGACTCCCGACCCCGTGTGCTTGCGTGCCGAGAGGGAAGACAGACAGGAAACAGTAGGCCCTTGGTGAAGTAAGTAACAGGGTGTAGGGACGTGGCTGACGCCACGGGAAAGACAAGACAGGGGGGTAGAGTAGCCCTGCAGAATTGTGGAAGGCAGGGGGTGGGGAGGGGGTTGCCATGTAAATCCAGAGGTTAGGGCGATGGAGCTGCAATGAGAAGCCATTTGAGCCAAGAGCTGAAAGAGGAGTGGTCCACGGGCTATCTACGGAAGAGTGTTCCAGACCTAGGGAACAGTCACTGCCACTTCCTAGGCACACGTGCGCCCGGCATGCCGGCAAGGAAGCCGGGTGACCGGGGTGGGGTGGAGTGAGTAAGCGGGGCGGGAAGGAGGTGGTAATATCGGGGAGGTAGGGGTGGGAAGGCCGATCGTGTAGGGCCTTG
The DNA here is from genome assembly GCA_030068075.1 of Paguma larvata. NCBI lineage: Eukaryota > Metazoa > Chordata > Mammalia > Carnivora > Viverridae > Paguma > Paguma larvata. The sequence continues at coordinate 135,829,708 of CM057825.1, read as the reverse complement.
GAGGCCACTGTCAGCACCGCGGGTGTTACTTTGAGTGAGACAGGAGCCACGGCAGGCTGCTGAACCTAAGTGTGACGTGGTCCCATTTGTGTGTTAAAATGATGCCTCCGCCCAAGGAAGATACACAGATAGCCGATATGGACATTCAAAGGTGTTTAACATCGCCGATCATGAGGGAAAGGCACACCAAAGTCACCGTGGGATGTCACGGTGCACCTGTCAAAATGGCTATTATCACCAAGCCAAGAAATGACCTGTGTTGGCAAGGCTGCGGGGGACAGGGAGCCCTCGAGTACCGCGGGTAGGCAGGGGTATAAATTGGTGTAGCCACTGTGGAAAACAGCCTGAAGGCTCTTCGAAAAATTAAAAATAGGACTACCACAGGATCCAGCAATCCCACTTCTGGGTATGTATCCAAAGAAAACGAAAACACGGACTCAAAAAGATACATCCCCCTAGTGTTCGCTGTGGCCAAGATATGGAGGAGCCAAGATATGGAAGCAACCTGAGTGTGCATCTATGAACGAACGAGCGAATGAAGAAGATGTGGCACGTGTACGTACTGGAAGAGCACTCAGCCATAAAAAGGAATGAAATCTTGCCACTCACAATGATGCGGATGGACCTTGAGGATTCCGTTACGTGAAGTGAAGCGAGTTACACAGAGAAAGACAAACACCACGTAATCTCCCTTTGTTTTGGAATTCAAAAACACACACACGAAACCGGAACTCACAGAGAGAGAAAGGACTGGTGGTTGCCAGAGGCGGGGAGGGTCGGAGGGTGGACGGAAAGAAGTGAAGGAGGTCCAAAGGTACAAACTTCCAGTTAGAAAATAAACGTCACGGGGACGTGGTAGACAGCAGGGCCATCGTTAATAACACCGTATCGCACATGTGAAAGTTGCTAGAGAGTAGATCTTAAAAGTGTTCAACACACAAGAAGCAAATTTTGTGACTCTGTGTGGTGACAGATATTAACTAGATTTACTGTGATCATTTTCCAATATATACAAATATGGAACCATGACACCGTGCACCCGAAACTAACATCACGTTGTGTGTCGATTATACCTCCATTTAACAAAAGGACGCTCTGGCTGCTGCATCAACACAAGGGAGCAGAGAGGCTGCGGCAGGGGTCCAGGGGAGAGAGAATGACTCACACAGGAGCAGGGAGCAGTCGGGTTCTGGATGGGATGTAAAGGTAAAGCCGGCCGAACACCCGGAAAGATGAGGTCTGGGATGGGAGAGGCGGAAGGGAGGCAGGGGGGCTCCAAGGTTTCTGGCTGCAGAAACCTAGAAGGTCAGCAAGGCTTGTTTGAGGATGTGCCCGGAACTGTCGAGGACACGGGGTAAAAGCAACTCTCACGTAGGCGGACGGCGGGGCCCACGGGTGCGCTCTGTGCGGGGGGCAATCAGAGCGGTAATTACAAGAGCCTTAAAAAATCTGAACCGTGTTGGAATCCCGATGAGGGCAAATCTGAAACGGACACTTTTGAGAGAATCATTATAAAGAAATAAGCTAATTTAAGTAGAGAGATATATGGAGGTGATTATGGATATGATTCAATGTCTGGGCTTTACTTTAAAATACTCCAGGAGGGCTGCTTGGGTGCCTCCGTTGGCTGAGCGTCCAATCCTTGATTTCATGTCAGGTCACGATCCCAAGGTTGGGGGATGGAGCCCCGTATCAGGCTCCGCACAGAGTGTAGAGCGTGCTTCAGATTCCCTCTCTCTCCCTCTGCCTCGCTCCCCTGCTCGAGCATGTGCTCTCTCTCTTAAAAAAAATACTTAATTAAAAATAATACTCCAGGAGAAACTGTTTGGGGGCAGAGGCAAGAGATGAAATACGATGAATAAAATGCTGAAAATCGTTGAAGCTCCGTGATGGCTCCTCAAGGGCTTACGCTATTCTCTCTGATTTTTGGTATGTTGGACGATTTCTATGATAAAGATCACTCAAGGCGTATACCTTTAGACACGGCAGTTCCGTATGTTGGCATTTATCCTAAAAGAGGTGTATACAAAGACTCATCCGCAGAGATATGTCCCACAGCCTTATTTTTACTAATAAAAAAGGGGAAAGTACAAATAATAAGTATAAAAAGAATAAGTAATGAGCGAAATATATGATGAGAAGCCATTCTGTTAAAAAGAGTAGGAGGATCAGACAGTTGTCTGGATTAATACAGAAATTGCACACATGACAAGAGTGACATTTCAAATAATGGGAAAGGGTGGCTTCAACACATGATGTCAGGACAACTAAGTAGACACCTGAATAAAAAACATAAGAATAAAACCATAGTCCACACTTTATGCCAAAATAAATTGCAGAAGAATCAAAGGTTTACACCAAAAATAAACTGCAGAAGAATCAAGGTTAAATACATAAAATGAAGTCCTAATTATATTCGAAAAAAGCCATGAGGACATTTTTGTAAAATCCCAGAGTGGATAAAACACTGTACTAAGTAGAGAACAAATACCAAAAGCCGTAAAATGAAAGATTGATAATTCTACATAATTTTTAAAAGCTTTTTAAAAAAGCTTTTTCATGTCAAAAACCTACAGTGCCTTACGTCAAAGATCAGAAACAAAGCCAAACATCTGCAGTGTATATTTCATTTCCTTATATTACAAAAGCTCTTGTGTACATTGATAAGAAAAAGGCCAACAAACCCAAAGCAGAATGTTCAGAGAAGATGAGCACACAGTTTCCCAGAAAGGAAGTACGAATGACTCTGAAGCACACATAAAACAATGTTCACCCCAACTCAGGATAAGAGAAATGCAAAGGAAAACGACATTTGTATATTTCACCTCGGAGGCAGGTAAATCTCGAGAAGTTTGCTAACACGCTGTGTAGATAAAGCTGCGGGAAACAGACCCGCTAAGCTCTGGCGGTAGCGCTGCAAACTGGTAGAATCTCTTTGAAGTGCGGTACGGTGAATTCTATTCTCTTAAAACTAGAGCACACTTCCTAACTCGACGATTCCACCTCTAGACACATACCCTTCTGGTAATACGACACACGCACATGGGACGAAGTATGAGCCGTGCCACTGATCGCAGCATTGTTTATAAATATTTTTCAAACATCAGCTTTAATGATGGTAGGGAATTAGCGTTCGTCAAAGTAGGGGCGATATTAGTATTTTTCAAGTGCTTTTTTTAAAGAAATCCACACCCAAGTACAGATGGGATGATAGAATGTCTGGGATTTGCTTTAAAATAATAGAGAGAGGAGGAGGGTTGGCACTTGTACTCTGTCTCCCTCTGTCTCTCGAAAATAAATAAACATTTAAAAAAATTTTAGGGGCGCCTGGGTGGCTCCGTCGGTTAAGCGGCCGACTTCGGCTCAGGTCGTGATCTCGCGGTGTGTGAGTTCAAGCCCCGCGTCGGGCTCTGTGCTGATGGCTCAGAGCCTGGAGCCTGCTTCGGATTCTGTATCTCCCTCTCTCTCTGCCCTTCCCCGGCTCATACTCTGTCTCTATGTCTCTCAAAAATAAATAAACGTTGCACGTGTTGGGATGAACACTGGGTGTTATATGTAAACCAATTTGAAAATAAACTATTATTAAATAAATAAATAAATAAATAAATAAACGTTAAAAAAATTAAAAAAAAATTTTTTTAAAAAAACAAAAAACACCCACAACACAAACTTGCTCGGGGAAGTACAGGCTATCTCTGGATGAATACACAGGAATCCGGGAACCGGGGCGCTCCTGCAGAAGGGAGCTGGGCAGGGAGGAGGAAGGATAGGAACACGGGGACGCGTTCACAACAGTTCCTTTTCCGCCTTTTGAAGTGTGTGCCATCAATGTGCTAGCTGTTCAAATAAATAACTAAGACTTATGACTGTGACAATCTCTACTAAAGTCATCACTAGTGGTGGTCGCTGAAGGTCAGGGCTGTGAGTGACTCTCTCTGTTTTCCAAATATTCTCCAAGGATCATGTATCCCTTAGGTCATTTGAGGGAAGAGAGAAGGTTATGTCCGAAAGGGCAGAAGTGACTTAATCCAAGAGCTTCTCTCGACCATCGAATGGAAAGTGATCCGTGGTTCCCGGTGGCCCGGTGCTGCCACAGCCTTCGCCCTCTCCCATCAGCACAACGCTGCAAGGCTCTGGGCTCCCACGGGTCGTCGGGGACCGGGCTGGGTGGGGACCTGATCCAAGGTGAGCCCTGGCCCTGCCCTGCCCAGCTCTCGTGATGGGGCAGGTGGGGCGAGAGGCAGAAACCCGGATGGGCGTGACAGCATCGTATGACAAAAACTCCAACACCCGCAACTTAAGCAAGCTGGGGGTGGGGTGGGGCGGTGGGGGGAGGTGGGCAGGGGTCATGGGAGGAAAGGAATTCTGCAGCAGGAAAACGCATGAGATCTTTACAGATGGATGGTAATTGGCTTCCAGATTATATGGTGATGATTCAGTTGAGTGTCAACGATAAAATAGCTGACCTCGTTTGTTAATTGGCATCCCTTGGTGACTCAACATTGAAACAGCTCCTCGTCATTTACATTGGTCCTCCAGTCCCGGGCTGAGCTAAATTTACGGATTGTTCCTCTCCACGCCTTTAAACTCCTGCTGCGTCTCAGCACTACAGTCCCGCTCCATGCCCAGACTCCTGCTGCTGTTCTCAGGGACCTCGAGATCTCAACCGCTGCTTGCCTCTTCTCTTTTAACCCCCGCTCCACTCGCAGAACCTCACCCGTGGCCATGTCCTGATCCTTGCCCTTACCCAGCATGCCTCCAACGCTGAACCTGCCGCTCTAAACTTTCACCCTCCTACCACGAGCTCATAGTTTTCCGAGGGGCACTCCCATTCGGTTGCTTTCCAGCCTTCAGAGAACTTCACCCCTCAGGACCTTTCCAGACCACCAGCCCTCCCGGGTCTTCTTTTCCCATTCAACTCAACTGGAAGTTGCCTCCCAAGGAGCCTCCCCACTTCTGTAGCCAGAGACAATCTCTAGTCAAGACCTTCATGATTCTCCCCAAACTCCAAATCCCGCTTCCCACATCCATCCCCCGAACCTCAGGTAATGATCTAGTCCTCCAAATGCTCTTCAGAAAAGAGGTCGGTCCAGAACAGTTTTAATTGCTCACCCCTCCTCCTGCGTGAGCTTCCCTCCCGCCACCCCTCCTCCCGCGTGTGCGTACTTCCCATCCCGTTGGTCACTTGCTTTCCTGTAGCCGTGGCCAGCACGGGGGCTCAAATCAGACTCCATTAGGGCCAGGTGGCGCCAAGGCCCGAGGCCATCGCCAAGGGTCTCTCACTCACTCATAGTTCCTAACTTGGTGTGCAATCCCGCCCCCCCAGTGGTGGTCAAAAGGGCCAGATGACACACTCCAGAAGTCCATGAGTATTAACTTGCTGAAAATTTACTTTTGACCAATCGGAGAAGAAAGCAAAGAGCTCGGAAATAAATCCCCTCTCCATTCCTCTCTCCAACGGACTGTCCCCAAACAGGGTTTCTGTAGAGCCTATCTGGACACATCCCGCACAGCTAAGACGTCATGAAACAGTGGCTAACATGGCCATGCGTCCCTTGGTGTTTGCGTCCCATCCTTCCCTCTCTGGCTTCTCCGTTTCCTCATTCTGTTGCCCGGGGTTTGCACCTCCCCAAAGACATTAGCACTTAAGCCTTGCCTCAGGCTCTGCTTTCCAGAGCTAACACACTATGCATGCTATAAATTCCATGACTTCTTTCTTGTCCAGAGAGTTCGAACCTTATTCTCTCGCTTCTATGGCATGTTTATTTCATAAATGCAGAAAAGCCAAGAGAATGCTGTAAGTGAACCCCCCGTAAGCTCACCACTGAACTATGTTCAAATCTTAACATTCTGCAATTTTGATTGATTTTTTTTTTTTTAGAAAAACAACAAGAAGTCAGACACCACAAATACAAGTGATGCTCCCTGTATCTCTCTCCCGATCCTATTTCTCTCACTCCACAGATAAAATCCCTATCTCGAATTTAGTGCTGATCATTCCTATTCGTGTTTTAAAAAATCTTCTTATCATAAAAGATCAAGCATACGAGTCCAGAGAAGAGAATATTACAGCAAACACGTGTTTACCTGACCCGGTCTCTTATCGAGTCTATACGTTATGCCATCTTTACTTCGGATGTCTGTTTTTTTAATGGCTTCATGGAAATATAATCTACATATACCAGTCTGAAGCCCCTGATTGATCATTTCTCTGCTTCCTCTCCCTCCAGCCAATTGTAACCAGTATCGTGATGTCAGTGCTTATTTCTGTCTTGGACTTTCTCATCTGCATTCTGAAGACACGTGCATTGTGTGTGTGTGTGTGCGTGCATGCGTGGGTGGGTGCTGGGCATGCATATATGATATAATGGATACAAACACACATATACAAACATAAGCATCTATATATATTGATGCATATAACTTGAGATTGTTTAAACTACTATGTAATATTCTATCTCCAGCTGATTGGTACCTAAGTTCATGCAATTTTTTTTTTTGAGAGAGAGGAGCTCAGGGGAGGGGCACAGAGAGAGGGAGGGAGAGAGCATCCCAAGCAGTCTCTGCACTATCAATGCAGAGCCCGATGTGGAGCTCAAACTCACAAACTGTGAGATCATGACCTGAGCCGAGATCCAGAGTCAGACCTTAACCGACTGAGCCCCTGGAAATTTTTTACATGAAAGGTATCCCCACGATGAATATTTCTGCACCCTGTGTAGACACAGCCTCTCGAGCAGATGCATAATCGGTTACAAGCTGGAGGCCAGGGAATAATTATACCCAAATATGCTGGACTCGCTCCTGCTCTCTGCGCCAACTGTTTCTGATAACTCGGTGTGTCCCCCCGGCTAATGAAATGAGGGTCTTCGCATGTGAGAGGGGTCTCTTCTCAGACCTCCTCACCCACCAGAAAAGCTGAAGCATTATGTACATTTGATGGACACCGTGCACGGACTAAAAATAACACTGTTAAGTCTTCATGACATGGCAAGAGCTCATTATTTACTGTCAGGTAGAAAATAAATTTCTAAATATTATGTGTTGTGTGACCATCATTTTTGACGATGAGATTATACTGAAAAGATCCAGGAACCAGCCTGAAGGGGCTGCTGATAAACAATGACCGAAGAGATAATGATCTATTGAATAAAATGGGAATGGATGAACCGGAATACCAGTATCAATGAATGAACGGAAGTGGATAATAAAAGGTTCCTGCTTACGGCATTTTGCCAACAAATGCAGAAGAAATGCTGGGCATTGAAATCGCACCATTCGGTAACTACCATAGGAACAATTGATTCAGGCAAGAATCTCTAATGGATACTAAAACTAGAGAGTGAAAGTGTGATGAGGAACAGATACTTGTAAATTTCAAAGTATTTCCCTGCTACATACTTATTAATTAGGAAGGGGAAAGAGTCACTTTACACTGAGAAGCCTGGCACACTCTACCTTATCATCATCACAGTCACCCGATCCAACGCTGTGGGGGGGCGGGGGGCACAGCGTTATCCCTTCGGTCACGTTTCTATAAAAGCCGCAAAGCTTAAATCTAACCGTGAGGGACAAACCCAAGCTGAGGGACGTGTTACAGAATAATTGGTCTATAACGTCACAGACATCCTCGTAGTAAAAGCAATGAAAGAAAACAAAACACAAGATGTAAAGGCACCTTTTGAAATGGGAGGAAAAGGCAAGACATGGCAGATAAATGCCAAGCAGGATCTTGGATTGGATGAATCCGCCAGGAAGAGCAGTCCTGGGGTACCCGGGGACGTCCGATGCGTGGCTGCGGATTCCGCGGTGGTATTGCCCGTGATTATTGTCCTCATTCTGATGATGATGTCGTGATTAGCCAGGAAACTGTCTTCTTGGAAAATACGCACAGAGTATTCAACAGTGGCGGGCCATCATACCTGTTGCTTACTCTACAAAGGTTTTGAAACACTAACCATATATATTTGGGAGGGAGGGAGAATGGGGAGGCACACAGAGCCAAACGTCAACAGTCAGGGAATACGGGTGAGGGACACACAGGGGATCGCTGCACTGTTCTTGCAACTTGCCTCTACGAATATTTGGGGGTTTTTTGTTTGTTTGTTTGTTTTTTAATGTTTATTTATTTTATTTTTGAGACAGAGAGAGACAGAGCATGAGTGGGGGAGGGGCAGAGAGAGAGGGAGACACAGAATGTGAAGCAGGCTCCAGGCTCTGAGCTGTCAGCACAGAGCCCGACGCGGGGCTCGAACTCACAGACCTCGAGATCATGACCTGAGCTGAAGTCGGCCGCTCAACCGACTGCGCCACCCAGGCGCCCCGCCTCTACGAATATTTGAAACCATTCAAAATAAAATGGTAAGAGGCAAAAGTCTATGGGATATCGATTTAATTACATCCACACGGTCAAATATAACGCAGAAGCAAAAATCCCACTGACTAAATGACCTGAGAAAATCTATTTTCTTTAAAAATCGGGATAAAACTGATCTAAGCAATGTGATTTGCACTGTGCAAACGCGGGCCTGGGGGAAGAAAGACAGGAAGGAAACCCAGCAAACCGTGGAGCTGAATTTTCTTCAAATGCTGACCTGCCAAGTGACTGCCGGCAGTGGGTGGTGGTCGCTACACTGCTCTTTATTTACAAATGCACCCACGCGTCTGATTTTACAGGAACCAAAACGCTATTTAAAAAACAAAACAAAAAAAAACAAAAACAAAACCAAAGCAGTGACCGAAACGAAGACTTCACTAGAACTGCCCTCTCCCTCCTGGGACCCATTTTTCTGAGACCATCCAAAGTCTCCAAGTGGAAACCTACTTTCCCAAAACTCAAGGCATCTGTTCTGACACTCGATTCTTTTGAAAATCCTTCCCCCCAACCCCCAACTCATATTAATCAATCCTCTGTGAGGAGCAAACCAGTCACAGACTCTGCCCTTCGAAGGGTTTACAAGATACGTATTTTGGCCCAGGCTAAGAACTGAGTTAGCTAATCTTCAAAGAAGGCAACTGCCATCCCATTCAACACCATAAAAAGCAATTTGTTCGGGGGGAGAAAAGTCATTTCTACATGAAAATTGGTTCACGACAATACGTCTGATAAAAACAGCACGTGCCGGGAGCCCCTGCCCCCCTCCACCACTCATCACCCTTCTTCTCTCTCTGTGTCACTCGAACGGAAAATGAAGTGCTCTCATTGGAAAAATTAGCTGGGACACTTTTTTTTTTCTTCTAAACTCTGGAGCAGTGAACCGGGACTCTTCACACATTGTATGAAAAAGAAAAAAACAAAACAAAACCACAATACATTTACTCATTCTGTCTGCTCTTTCTACCTGAACTTATTCGAGAGGTTTCAAGTCATCATATCTAAGTCAACCTCAAAAATTCACCCCAGACCCCTCCCCAGCATCCAGAGCTGTGGGGTTAAAACAGTAACTCTAGGAGCGCCTGGGGGGGCTCAGTCGGTTAAGCGTGTTACTCTTGACTTCGACTCGGGTCATGATCTCGCGGTTCGTTGGCCCCCATGCTGTCAGCATGGACCCTGCTTGGGATTCTCTCTCGTCCTCTCTCTTTCTCTTGGGAAAGAGAATTTATCCCCCCCAGAATAAATAAACTTAAAACAAAACAAATAAACAAAAATAGCACATCTATATAGGGTTGACTTCAGGATCAAAGTCCTCACTGGCGGCTACCCACTCACTATTTCGGTATTTATGGGGCTGGTATTTAAGGCCAAGCTGGGGCACACCATGACGGGGCAAGCTCGGACCCCCTCTTCCATGGGCCAGGCTCTTCCCAAACTGGGCCACACGGTCTTCAGACCTCTTGGCACCCCTCCTCCACTCCAAGCTACACCCTGGACACCAGCTTTTTGCTCAAGACAGACTATTCTGCTACTCAGAACACCCTCTTCCCTTTATCCTCCACAAATGACGAACATCTATTTCTTGTTTTAAGATGGACAGCCGAAGACGGGTTGCTTACTAAGCTCTCCTCAGGAAGGAAGAGAACGGGTCGCTCTCTCCTCTGGAGTCAGTGGGGAGGAGTAGCCGGGAAGGCGTGCTCAGAAGGGCCCGGGCCCGAGCCTCGCTTGACCTCTGGCCTCCTGCCCGAACTGCCCAAATGCTTCTGGCACACAAACCAATACTGGGCAGCCCCCTCAGCGGAAATCTTGGGGACGGCCTTTCCTCCTTCTCGTTTGTCAAAGGAGGGTGGACAAAGCCCCTTTTGGGGCTTCCACCCCAGCCCTGGAAGGCAGAAATGTGATCAGTCTGGGGCTGAGGGCATCTAACGCCAACCGCCTGCCAGACGGTCCTTCGCCCCATGACACGTCCCAGTGAAACAGTGTCTCCGATAACTGAATAACTGCTCCCGTAGCTGCTGGCCCACGACCTGTCTCCCCCACACAGAGGTGCGCCATCAGTGCCTGCCCCAGGGCGGCATAAATGGATGAACCCAGGGATCGCCGGTAAGATCTTGAGACCTGTGAGCTGGCCCTACACCCCAATGGTGGGGTGGCCTTAGCAAGGCCCTAGAAACCACACGGAGTGCATCGGGCGGCAGTCCGTTGGGGCTCATCAGCTTCGAGGACAGGCTAGAATGTGGCTTCCGCGCGTGGCTGCTCGTCCCAGGCACTGGAGCCTTGCCCTGCGGCCCTACAACAGCAGGTCTCCGGCTCAGGACACGGGCAGCATGCTTCTGAATCTCCCTACTCGGAAGGGGAGAGGATTCCCACCTCGCAGGGTGGACTCGGACTACAGCAGCCCTGAGGCTGAGCCTGACCTGGCGCTGTGTCGGTTGACTGACCCAAGGCCACGGTCACCGGCCCCAGATTCCCTGTCTCCTGGGAAGGATGACAACAACCATCCAATGACAAAGCTCACTTCCTCGCGTCTGCCTTCCCCTTCCAGACCCTTGGCGGGTGAGGTAGCAGGAGGTGGGGGGGGAGACCCAGTGTGAAAGCTTCCTCCGGCTCCCAGGCACTGCGAAAGGATCAGGACAGACAGAAGCTGCCTTCGGTTGGGTAGACGACCTCCACAAGTCTGTGGCACGTGCATGATGGAGCCCAAGCTCCGATTAGGTGGAAAAGGCCCACATTATTTGAATAATCAAGGGAACAGAGTTACTGAACACTTTCTCTGCTGGAGAACTGATCTAGTTTCTGGGCTAGAGGACTGAAGAAGCCAGCTAAGGTCCTTGTTCTCATAAAACTTACGTTCCAGTGGGTTAAGACAGATGACTCATGACTGAGCAAGAAGGAAGTTTCAGACAGGGGCAAGGGCTGGTGATAAAAAGTCATAATAAAACGTGTGGTGGGCAGGGGTGACCGGGGGAACAAGGGGTTCTCCCTGCAGGCAAAGCATTGAGGCTGAGACCCAGAGAGAAAAAGGAGCTGGCCAGGCAGAAACCTAGTGGGAAAGCAACCTAGGCGGGAGGGCGGCCGACACAAAGATCCTGAGGGTGAGCTTGACGCTGAAGAAACAGACAATGTACGTGAACTGGGGAACCGTGAGTAGGGCAGGGAGTGGCTGTATTCGGCCCTCTCCACCTATCAGCCGAATGTTCTTGGGCAACTGACTTCCTTCTTTGGGCCTCAGTTTCTGGGTTTGTAAAATGAGAACGACACCAATGCTGACCTTACAGGTTGTAAAAACTCAAGGATATGAGAAGCGCAAAACATAGAGGTGCCCGCCTGGCTTGGTGGGGAGAACATGGGACTCTTGATATCTCGGTGGTGAGTTCAAGCCCCACCTTGGGCATCGAGATTGGTTTAAAAAAAAAAAAAAAACATGTATAGCATATATGTCAGGCACATAGTAGATACTCAGGAAAGACCAGTTGTGATGATGACGATGACAACGTTGCTGTTGTTGCTGTTGTTGTTAGGAGTCCACACTGTGAAGCTGGTAACTCCCAACGATGGAAACACTAGATGTCTATTGACTAGACCCTACTCCGAGCACGCTGCCTTCCAGTCCTCGGCACCTTCCTGGCTGGACTCTCACAAGCTCGTCACTGCCTGCGAGACCCTGCATCCTTTTGCTGGAGCTGCCGTAACAAAGCAGATTAGGTGGTTTGAACAACAGCATTTTACCGTCTCACCGATCTGGAGGCTGGAAGCGTGAGGTGGGGGCGTTGGTAGGGCTGATTCTTTCTGAAGGCAGGGACGGGAGCTTCCGGTGCGGTCCTAGTAATCTTTGGTGTTTCTAAGCTTGTAGATCTCTGCCTTCCCCCTCACGTGGTGTTCTTCTGGGTGTGTGTCTTTGTCCAAATTTCCCCGTTTCCAAAGGACACCAGTCCTACTGGATGAGAGTCCACCCCAAACACCTCGTTTTAACTTGATGGCCTCTGGGAAGGCCCTGTCTTCAAATGAGGTCACGTTCTGTGGTACTCGGGGGTGAGGACACATAATTGGTGGGGAACCAAACGGAGCCATAAGGGACCTACACCTCGCAGTTGGGGTTTTGCCATCAGCGTGGCCTCATGCTTGAGGGTCCCTTGCCCAATGCTCTCCCCACTTCTCCATTCTCAGACACGTGTGTCGGACCAGCCAGAGAACATTCTGAGCAGGAGTGGAGGGCCGCCCGAGTACCTGGACCCACGTTCCTGCCCACTAGATGTACTTTCCTTCTAAACCCGAAGCCGTGAGGGGAATTCATCAGTCTCACCGCCTCTCCTATGACAAGCCCCGCATTCCCCGTGCAGAGACACAAGACATCCTCTTTATGTCAGGATGACTGGGACTCCGAGGTAGACACCACCATGTCTGCTGCCCATTTCTTTAGATGTCCAATTTCCTATGGGAGCGCCATTAAAACACTGTCATTATGAGGCTGGACCTTTCATGGTCCAAGAGGGAAACCAGTAGAACACAGCCTTCCAAGAGCACTTCAATCCATCCGGTGCCCCATCGACTTCCTGTGGCTAATGACAGGGTTTGGCACAACCTGCCTCCCTTCTAGGAAACAGGAACCACGGGACACAGAAGTCCAGGAGCACTGCCGTAGGGATGACTCTGAGAAACCTACGTCTCTGTTCCCAGAAGCAGAAATCTGAGGTGCTGCCAAGGCAGGCACGTGTTGCCCTTAGGGAAGCAAGATGTCCCCGGGAAAATCCTGGGCCTCAGAACCCAACTCCCTGTCACCGGCCAAGGGTGAGGGACCCACGCCGGGCTAGAGTCTTTGCCCGTTTTGATTAGGGTTATAAAGGGGGGTGGAAAACGCTCCTCGGGCCGTGGACGAGTGCCCCTAGGCTGTGCATAAGCTGATTCAGGTTTTTCCAAGCTGGAGAAGGCCATCTGAGGTCACCCCGTGGAAGAGAGGTATAGAAAGAATAAACAACTCCAAATAAGGCACTGTTTGTCCCCAAACTGTCCCTGGCCACTTGGACAAATAAAACTCAAATAAATGCACAGCTGTTTGCTCAGCGCCCGAGGCTACCCCCCTTCTGAGCTGAGGAGAGCAGGAGAAAAACTCAGTGCTTACACTGGGCTCCCGGGCTCGCGGAACGCAGCCCCTTTCCTTATAAATCAGTCTGAAATGGTGAATGTTAAGACTGACGCTTTTAGCTGGCAGATCCGAACTCTGTTCCAAGAAGTGTATTTAAGGACCTGCCTCTCGCACCCCTGGGCCGCAGGGGCCCCACCTGCCAATGTGATGTTACTTAGGTCCGCCACACCTGTGTGGGCTCCGCCAACGGGAAATCCGGTCACCGTGCTGATAGAAGTCCTGTCTGCGCTCTGTCCTTGGGGAACCTCGGAGGCGGGGGTAAGGGGTGGCTGGATCTTGTTCAGGAGTTGTCTGTGCCTGCTGCCGGTGCTGGGTTTCCAGAAAGTTGCCAGACGAGAGGCCCACTCAGAGGAAGGGAGGTCTCTGCAGTTCTCTGGGCCTCTGTGGCTCCCGTGGCGGGACACCCGCTCGGCCAACTCTGCCGCCTTGGAGCACTCTGCCTCGCGTCGGTCCGGGAACCGGCCCTGGCTAACCCGGGCTTGGTGTCTAGAAACCACACATCCACAGCGTCTGACTGTCCTGAGATGAGGCTTGCACGTTTCCGACGTAGCCTGAACCACGAACCACTAACAGTTCACATCCCAGCACGGGGGAGGGAACTTTGGCCAGAAGTAACTTGCCCACGAATTAGGCACCAGCTTGGGGGTCAGTAGGACTGGGTCCCTTGAGGAAGTGTCCCTGGAATGGTGTCGGAAGCGTGCTTTGAACAGGACAGCATCAGATTGGATCAGAAAAAACTGGTGTTAGGAACATATAAAACGGATTTGACTCCTAGAAAGATGAAGTCATAGCTGGGGACCACACAGACTGCTTCCTTTACTAAGGAGGGCAGTGAGGGAGGGAAAAAGGGAGAGAGAGTGGGGGGCACTCTACCAGGTCGCTGCCACCCTGTTCAGCACCATGACGAATGCCTTAGCCAAACGGACCTGAACCCAAGAACTCTGTACCCTAATTCCTGATGTTCTCGGGAGACCTTTCTTTTTTTGTTTTTTAAGTCTATTTATTTTTGAGAGAGAGAGAGCACAAGCAGGGGAGGGGCAGAGAGAGAGGGAGGCACAGAATCCGAAGCAGGCTCCAGGCTCTGAGCTGTCAGCACAGAGCCCGATGTGGGCCTCGAACTCACAAACTGTGAGATCATGACCTGAGCCGAAGTCGGACGCTTAACCGACTGAGCCACCCAGGTGCCCCTCAGGATACATTTCTGATGACTGGCCCAAAGGGGTTACTCTTGCCACCAGGGAAGCACTGCCCAAACGGGCTCAGTAAAAACACCTCGAATACCCCAGTTGAGTTCGTGAAGCCCTGAACGACAGAAGCATAAGGCAATCAGCTTAAGGACTGCGTGACGCTAGCTCCCAGGCCACACACTGTTTCTATCTGCGAAGAGCACAGAGCTCCTGGGATGAAAACGGCCCAGGGGAGGGACCTTTGTCCCTTCTGCACAGATGTCACTGTGTTACAGACTGAACGCCATTTTCCCTGCCAAATTCGTGTTGAACCCTAACCCCCAATGTGGCTGAGTTCGGAAACAGCCTTCAATTCATGTCATTCAGGTCATTACGTCCTCTTGGCGGGGCCCTCATCGGCCAGGACTGGCGTCCTTACAAGGGGAAGAGACGCCGGTGCGTAGTGTGTGCAGGCAGAGGGCAGGCCGTGTGAGGACACGGAGAGAAGGCCCCACCTGTAAGCTATCGGTGAGCTCGCGCCCGAAATTTACCCTGCTGGCGCCTTGATCTTGGGCTTCCAGCCTCCGGAACTGTGAGAAAATTAGTTACTGTCGGTGAAGCCGCCGGGTCTGTGGCCCTTTGTCAAAGCGGCCCCTTGCTGACAAACGCAGCCTCGCCTGGGGCTCGAGCGAGAATGCTGCCACGGACCGGCATAAACCTTTTGAACGAGGACCGGCTGCAAGCAAGGCAGGGGCCATACGGGAGTTCTTCCACCTCTGCTGTAACAAATTACTATAAACTTCACGGCTTAAAGCAACAGAGATTTACTCTCTTGTCATTTCGGGAGGCCAGGAGTTTGAAACAGGTTTTATGGGGCTAACATCACGGCGTTGGCAGGGATGGCTCCTTCTGGAGGCTCCGGGGGAGAATCCGTGCCTTTTCTACCTTCCAGAGGCTACTCATGGCCCCTTCCTCCACCTTCAGAGCCTGTGTCGCATCTTCTCTCCTCTCTGAGCAAATGCCTCCCTCTTATAAGGGCCTTGGAGATGACATTGGGCCCACCCAGGTAATCCAGAAGAATCTCTTAATCATATCTGCAAGGTATAAGGTAATATATCCACCATTTCCTGGGTTAGGATCTGAACATGTTGGGGGAAGGGGGTGTCATTCAGCCTACCACAGGCAATAGGTGATCTACGAGCACTTTCTGGAATTCTCCAGAAGAGGCTCAAGTCCAGGAGAGCAGAGTCCTGTGAAGTCGTCAGAGCCCAGCGACGGGCCTCTGTGTTCATGTGCAGGGCGCCGCCTGGGTCTCCCAGGCAACGGCAGACCACCGCCCAGGGAAACAAGAGCAGGGGCACCGTGGGCCAACGAGGGTGGGGGGACAGGTCCAGCTGCTCGGAGGGGACCCCTGTGTGCAGGGCACTGGGGAGAGCCCTATGTCCTCAGGCCACACTGTAGGCGGCACTCTTCAGCTCCGTCGTGGGCAGTTGGGCCCACGGCACCAGGACCAGGGCCACAAAGCTAGGCTAACGCCCCACGCTGATAATCCTGGAGGGAGGCCCTCGCAGAGCAGCCTGTGGGAACGGGCCCAACTGCCTCCCTCCTCACCACAGCGAGTCTGAGGCGGCCATGTTCCCCAACGCATGCAGACATGCCACCACCATATAGACACAGGCACCCTACCTAAGCAGAATGTTCTCTCTGTGGCATGACTGCCTCACTTGGAGGGACAGACCACCCATACTGGGAGTCCCCCAGGTGGCAGGGACTCAGAAACCACCAATTCCTACTAAAATGCCTCGGCGGGCTAGAGCTGAAGACCACAGCCCCATCTGGCACACCGGCCCCGTCCCGGACGCCCAGGGCCTCAGACACTCCAAGGCATAGACTTTTACACCACAAGCGTTCGATGAAGCTCTACGTCTGTATAAAAGGCTGGGCAGGGCCTTGCGAGGACACCAGGATTGCCGAGACACAGCTACCACAGAGAGGGGTGATTGTCATGGGTGAGATGGATATTCACAAAATACTGGTGAAAAGTAGAATTCATAAACATTGGCAGAATGAACAAACAAAAGACCTGAGCCCGCCTTGTCCCCGTGGGCGAGCTTGGCTGCTGATAAGGGAATGAGTGCTCTTAGCTGGTCCTTCATTCATTCACCTGTTCTGCAAATATTTGTTGAGTGCTTTGTGTGCCAAGTACTCAACCAAGATATACAAAGACGGATCAGGCATGGCTCTCGTTCTCAAGAAACTCCCGGTCTAGGAAGATAAACAAGTACATTAAAAAAAAAAAAAACAAAAACAAAAAACCCAGCAGTAAATACATGTTAGAATGTAGCAGATAGCCAGGAAGGGGAGTGATTGGCTTGGCAAGTGTCTAAATTTTCAATTATTCAATCAACTAGTCATTCAACGAATACTTCTTGAGGGCCGACCGCATGCCAAGCTCTCTGCTAAGCACCGGGAATCCAGTAGGAACAAACCAACACGATCACTGACCACATGGAAGTTAAGTTCCAGCCTATGAAATGTCCAGAAGCAGCACATTCGTAGCGACAGAAAGTAGAGGAGAAGCTGTCCCAGGCCAAGGGGATTGGACGGGAATGAGGAGTGACTGCTAATGCCTATTTCAGGAAGGAAGGGAAAGTGATGGAAATACTCTAAAATTGATTTTGGGTAGTGGTTGCCCAATTCTGTGAATATATTGGAAACAATTAAATTCTATATGCTAAGTAGATCAATGTATGGAATATGGATTATGTCTCAAGAAAACCGATTTTTAAAAAACATGGTGGAAGAGAAACACAATTAAGTAGTCACAATAGCATGTGACGGCTTCTAAGATGGAGAAGTCCAGGGCGCTCTGAGAGGTTCTCAGGGGCTTCCAACGACACCTCTTTGGAGAAACTTCTGGGAGATTTCCCAGAAGAGGTGATGTTTAAACTGAAATTCGCTTCTAGAGAAGGACTTAGGCCAAGTGAGAAGCCAAAGCGGTTCTAGGCTACTGGAAGAAAGCATGTCAAGACAAGAAAACACAGGATGTATTTGAAAAACTGAAGAAAGTTCCGGAACTCCCTGAACTCCTGCTGCCGGAAGAGTCTTTCCAAAGTGTGTAGTTAGCTCATGTGCTTACTTGTTTATTGTCAGTATCGCTCATAATTATGGAAGCTGCGTGAGGGAGGAGACCTTGTCTGTTCTCTTCACAGCGTTGTCCCCTGGAATGTGGCCACGTCAGGGAGAATGGCTTGATGGGGAAGATTACAAAGTCCAGGCGAGAGAGGAGTGTGTCTGCAGCAGGTCCTATGGAACGCCTCTCCAAAATAACACCCCCTCCCTCTGCACCCCCGTCCCTGGCCAGCTGAGACTGCCTTCCACCATCAAACACGCTGGAAACTCACTGTTCCAGCCTTCTTCAGTTAGAGCATGGACAGTGACCCAACCATGGCCCTCGGGAGTCAGGCTGCAGAGGAATATCTTAGGAAGATGCTCTTCATTCATAGAAGGTCCCTCTTCTCTGATGTGGCTGCGTCTGCAAGAACGGTCACGGCATCTTAACCCCGGAGGGGGGCAACATCGCTGTCACATTAAGAGCAGTGGGGTGGGAAATTTGAAAGCACCTGAGTCGTGGAGACATTTCGAACTCACTAAATTAGCCCTGGAGCTGCCCTAGCTCTTACTTCTTACCATGTAAGATTAAAAAACAAACAAACAAACAAACAAAAACCACAAAGAGCCTCTTCTGGCTTAAGCTGCCTTCTGTTGGGGATTCTATTTCCTGTACCCCAAAATGGCATCAGGGCCTTGAGGTGCACTGGCAGGCTGCTGGCAGTGGAGATTTAAAGGAGGGAGGCACAGAAAAATATTTAGGAGGAAGGAGCGACAGGGCTTAGTGATGAGTTGTCCCTGCAGGTGAGAGAAACAGATGTGTCTGAAGTTTGTGACTTTGACAGCTTGGCAGGGAGACTGCCATTCCCTGGGCCAGGGAACACAGGAAGAGGAGCAGATGTGGATAATTTGGAGGTTCCTTTGAGATGTCCAATGAAGGATGGATAAGAAGGAACAGAAAGGGCCGGGCCGGGCTGGGCAACCGACCCAAACAAGTCCACCTGGCATTTCCTCACCCTGTCAGTGTGCGCTGGAAATTATACAAGGACAGCAGAGCAGATCCGAAGAATGTGGTTCTTCCACTGAAGTGTTAGCTAGAGATGAGGCCACCCTAAAATTATCAGCTCTACTCCGCGCTCTCATGAAGGACACGGGGCAGAGGGGACATGGGTCGAAATCGTCAACATTGAAGAATACTTGCTTTTTCTGCAATGCCATAGTTAGCCTCTGCTGGTTAGTGGTGGCTCAATATGGACACCTTTGCTGGGTCCCAACCCTGATAAATTATTCATGGATCCGAAGCCCTGTGTAGTAAGGGGGTACTTCTCACTTCCCTACGGCCTGAGATGCTGAGAGCCGGGCGGGGGCATGATGCAGACAAAGGACGCCGCGTCGCTGTGGGGGCATAGCCACAGCTACGCTGTCTCCACACTCATTCCCACTTCCTCCTTCCGTCCCCGTTCACCGCAGAGCAAGAAGCAGGACTTTCGCCTTCCCAGCCTCCTTTCCAAGCAGGGGGAGCCATGGAACCCAGTCGTGGTCAATGAAACTGAAGCAGAAACTGGCAAGGGGGCTTCTAGGAGAGCTTCTGCTTCGCTGATGAAAAGGACGGATGAATGGGCACTTTGCGTCTCCCTCCATCCCTGCTCTCCTCAGCCGCGCCTGGAGACTCGACAGCTCCTACCGAGATGGTGACGAGACCAGCCAAAAGAAAAAGAAGAAAGAAAAAAAGAAAGGATGACAAAGCGGGTGGTGGAGATGGACAGAGAGGAGGCCTGATGGTTTCGCGGATTCTCGGAAGCAAAGTTGGTGACTTCTGCCTCCAGACTTCCCATGGAAGAAAAAAACGCATCCTATTTCTTGAAGGTACTGGTTTTTGGTTCCTTACAGCTAAACGTAGCTTTGAGTGTCTAGAAATTTGAGACTTGAACGGCCGGCTGCAGGTAACAGACTGTAAAGTGTGGAACCGGCAGAATGAAGAGGTAGCCCGCTGGGCAGAGAAGAATTAATTATTCTGGGTTAAAAAGGCAGTGATTCTTGTAATGTGGCAGAGGCGAGTCTAGAAGTTGAAATTGTTTTGATGATATTATCAGGCAATGCAAGTTTAGCTCCAAGATTGTGTTATGTATATACACAGGAGTATGGTATATGTATATATGTTTCTATGTATTATAGATCATGCATGACATATATTAAATGATACATATTATACAGAACGTATAGCACATGGTATTATGTAGTATTGTAATATATATACACTACCGGGGAAAAATGAAAGAATTTTCAACCCAGAATGCTATATCCCCCTGAGACCATCTTTCAGAAATTAGGGCAAAAAGAAAACATTTTCAGACACAATAAAGCCAGAAGAATTTGTCTCCTACAGCCCTAAATGCAAACGACACTGGAAATGACAAACAACTGGGCAAATTAAGAAGTTTACTTTTTGCTTCCCTTAATTAAAAAAAATGCTGCGTATTGAATGAAAACTTTATAAAGAGGAATACTGATGAGTCCATAACGTAAGGAAATGCAAAGTGCATAATAACATTAGCAAACCGAGCCGAGAGAATATAATGTTATATATGTACACGTATGGTATGGAGGTAATATTCTGTTTATATGTATGATTAGAATATCACAGATTGCTAACATTTTACATGAAATGGAATCATATTAAATCTAAATAAACTGTGATAAGGGATGTATACTGTAATCCCTAGAGCAGCCACACACGTGCACGTGTCCACACGCGCGCGCACGCACACACGGCACACGCACACAATCAAAGCAGTATAGCTAAGTATGTGATGGAGGAATTAAAGTTAAATACCAAAATACATATCCAATTAACTACAAGAAGGCAGGAGAGGAGAAACAGAGGGAAAAGAGTACATATGGATCAAGTTGAAGGCAAATAACAAAAAGGTAGAAAAAAGCCCAATTATACAATAATTACATTTTGTGTAAGCAACGCAACATTCCAATTAAAAAATAGATTTCCTGACAAGATAAAATGTCAAGACTCAGCCATATGCCACACACAAGATATGCACTTTAGAAGAAAAACACGGATAGGAGGGCAGTAGAAGAAAGAAGAAAGCTCATATGGCCACATTAATATCAAAAAAAGCTGCTTTTAAAGCTAAATGTGTGAACAGAGAAAGAGACATTTCATAACGCTAAATGAATCAGTTCATCAAGAAGTTACAACGATCCTCAGATAAATGTACACGCACATAATAACAGAGTTTCAAAATACATGAAGCAAGAATGAACAGAAGTAAAGGAAGGAAAAGAAAAACCCACATCCCTCATTTGGGAATTGATGGGAGAGGTAGGAAGAAAGAAAGGAATGGGAGAGGAAAGGGAGGAGAAGAGGAAGGGGGAGAAAGAAAGAAAGGTAAAAAACAAAGAAAGAACGAGAGAGAAAATCCACTCAGGGTCAGTAGCCATCGCAGTGATGTAAGTTGCAGTCACAATGGGATATCTGTGTACACACCCTGGATTGGCTACCATGACAGACGACACCAAATGCTGATGAGGGTGCAAAACAACTGGATCCCTCATACCAGTTGGCGAGCGTGTAAAATGGTGTAACACCTTGGCACAACTGTTTGACAGTGGCTTATAAAATCGACCATATACCTACCCAGCAATTCTACCTCAGAGTGTTTACCCAGGAAAAACAAGAACACACACACACACATACACTCACACAAACTGTACAAAAAAATCTTAAAGCCGCTTTCTTCATAATTGCCCCAACTGAGAACAACTCATCCAATATCAAAGAGTAGATAATCGAATTGCAGTACTCATGCAATAGGATACTATTCATCAATTAAAAACAAAATGATGGACCCAAGATCAGAGCACCTAAATACATGAAGCAAGTACTAACAGATCAGAAGGGAGAAAACTGATAACAATGCAATAACAGTATGGGACTTCAATACCCACTTTCAACAATGGATAGATCATCCAGACGGAAAATCAATAAGGAAACATGGGACTTGAACTACATGTGAGAACAAATAAACTTAACAGACATATACAGAACACCACCCAACAGCTGCAGCTTCTTAGGCACACACAGGACATTCTCCAAAATAGATCATACGTTAAGCCACAGAACAATTTTTAACAAATTTAAGAAGACTGAAATCATATTAAGCATCTTTTCTTTTTTTAATTTTTTAAAAATTTTTTAATGTTTACTTATACTTGAGAAAGCGTGTGTGTGTGTGCGTGCCAAAGCAGGGGAGGGGCAGAGAGAGAAAGGGAGACACAGAATCCAGAGCAGGCTTAGGGCTCTAAGCTGTCAGCACAGAGCCCAACACGGGGCTCGAACTCACGAGCCATGAGGTCATGACCGAAGCCTAAGTCAGACGCTTAACCGACTGAGGCACCCAGGTGCCCCTCAAGTGTCTTTCCTGATCACATGGTCACAAATATGTGGAAATTATACAACACTTTCCTGAAGAACCAATGGGTCAAAGAAGACATTAAAATGGAAAAAACAGATCTTGAGACAGACAAAAATGGGAACCCAATACACCAAAATCTGTGAGATGCAGCAAACGTAGTACTAAAATAAAGTTTATAGCAATAAATGCCTGTGTTAGAAAGAAAGAAAGAAAGAGTAAGAAAGAAAGAAAGAAAGAAAGAAAGAAAGAGTAAGAAAGAAAGAAAGAAAGAAAGAAAGATCGATCTTGGGCACTTGGGTGGCTCAGACGGTTCAGCTTCCGATTCTTGGTTTCAGTTGGTTGTGATCTCACAGTTCATTAGTTCGAGCCCCACAGGGCTGCTGTGCGCTGACAGTGCAGACAGAGCCTGCTTGGGGTTCTCTCCCTCTCTCTCTGCCCCTCCTCCTCTCTCTCTCTCACTCTCTATCAAAATAAATAAATAAACTTAAAAAAAGAAAGATCTCAAATAAACAATCTAACTTTACACATCAGAAAACTAAAAAAAGGAAACTAAAGATATAAAAGAATAATAAAGCCCAATATGGTACAAAGAGGGAAAGAAAGATGGAGGCAGAGGTAAACAAAGTAGAAATTAGAAAGATGATAGAAAAATTCAATGAAACTAGGAGTTCTTTGAAAAGATAAACAATATTGACAAACCTTTAGCTACACTAAGAAAAATAGAAAGAAGACGCAAATAAATAAAATAAAAAATCAAAGAAGAGACCTTACAATCAATCCCATGGAAATGCGAAGAATCGTTAAGAGACTACTATGAACATTTTTCCACCTGCAGATTGGATAACCTAGAAGAAATGGATAAATTCCTAGAAACATACAACCTAGGAAGACTGAATCATGAAGAAATACAATTTATGATAAGACTAATAACATGTATAGAGATTAAAAACTTCCCAATAAAGAAAAGTCCAGAAACAAATACCTTTATGGTGAGTTCTACCAAACATTAAAAAAAAAATTAATTGCAATGCTTCTCAAACTCTTCAATAAAATTGAAGAGGAAGGAACATTTTCAAACTCATTTTTTGAGGCTACCCTTAGCCAGACATGGACACTAGGAGAATAGAAAATTTCAGACCAATATCCTTATAAACACATGTAAAAATCTCCAAGAAAATATTAGCAGACCTCAATAAATAGCACCTTCAAAGGATCATACACCACGACCGAGTGGAATTTATCTTTGAGACATAAGGCTGGTTCATCATACCCAAATCGAGAAATGTGATAGACCACATTAATGATTATCAGAAAGGAAGAAAAACAATTGTCTCTGCAGATGACATGGTCTTATATATGGACAACCATAAAGACTCCACTAAAACACTTTTAGAATAAATGAATGAGTAAAGTTGCAGAATACTAGATCAACATACAAAAATCGGTTGCACTTCTATGCGCTAACAATGAACTATTCAGAAAAGCAATTAAAAGAACCCCACTTACATTAGCTTCAAAAAGAGTAAAATTCTTAGGAATAAACATAACCAAGGAGGCAGACAGATCTTGTGAACAGATAGATCCATTCACTTAAAACTATAAAACAGGTGGGACTACATCAGACTAAATAGCGCCTGCCCAGAAAACAAAATCAACAGATTGAGAAGACAACCTACCAAACGGGTGAAAGTATTTGCAAATCATATACCTGATAAGGGATGAATCTCCAAAATACGTAAAGAGCTTGTACAACTCAACAGCAAAAACTTAAACAATCTCATTTATAAATGGGCAGAAGATTAGAAAAGGCATTTTTCCAAGGAAGACGAACAGGCGGCCAACAGGTCCATGAAAAGGTGCTGGAAATCACTGCTCATCAGGGAAATGCAAACTGAAACCACCATGAGATAATCACCTCCTGCCTGATAGAATGACTATTATGACCAAAACTATTATTAACAAAAAGATAATAACAAAACTATTATTAACAAAAAGATAAAAAAGCATTGGTGGGGATGTGGAGAAGAGGCAACCGGATGTGGGCACGTTGGTAATAGCCTTAACTGCTGCAGTCACTGTGGGAAACACCGTTCGGCTTCCTCAAAAAATTTAAGATAGAACTACCATATGATCCAGCAAGTCTACCGCTGGGTATTTATCTGAAAAAAAAAAAAAAAAGAAAACACTAATTGGAAAAGATAAGTACCCCTATGTTCACTGCAATATGATTTATAACAGCAAAGATTATGGGGGGAACCCAAATCTCCATCGGTGGATGACTAGATAAAAATATGTGGCATATATACACAACGGAAGATTATTCAGCCCCGAGAAAGCATGAAATCTTCCATTTGTGACAATATGGATGGACCTCGAGGGCATTATGTTAAGTGAAATAAGTCAAGAGAGAAGACAAATACCATAGGATCTCACTTAAGTGTAGAAGTTAAAAACAAAAACCAGCTCATAGATACAGAGAACAGATTGATGGTTGGCAGCGGAGGGAGTGAAAAGGGGAAAGGGAGTCAAAAAGTACAAATTGATAGTTATCAAACAAATAAGTTCTGGGGATGTAATATACAACATGGTGACTATAGTTCAAAATCCTGGCTTGAGGGGCGCCTGGGTGGCTCAGTCGGTTGAGCATCTGACTTCGGCTCAGGTCATGATCTCACAGTTCGTGGGTTTGAGACCCGTGTCAGGCTCTGTACTCACCGCTCAGAGCCTGGAGCCTGCTTCAGATTCTGTGTCTCCCTCTCTCTCTGCCCCTCCCCCGCTCGTGCTCTGCCTCTCAAAAATAAATGTTAAAAAAAATTTTTTTTTAAATACTGGATTGAATATTTGAACGTTGCTAAGGGCCTTGACCTTCAAAGTTCTCATCATCAGAAAAAAAAATCCTGGAACTATGTATGGCGACAGATGTTACCTAGACTTATTACGGTGGTCATTTTGCAATATAGACAAATATTGAATCATTATGTTGTACACCTGAGACTAATATGTTATACAGCAATGCTTAAAAATTCAATGCAATTTTTCAAAGAAATAGAAAAACACTCCTAAAATTCACATGGAGCCACAAAAGACCCCAAATAGCTAAAGCAATCTCAAGTAAGAAAAGCAAAGCTGGAAACATAAAGCTTGTTGATTTCAAACTATATGACAAAGCTTCAGGGACCTAAACAGTATAGTATTGCATAAACACACACACACACACACACACACACAGGTCAATGAAACAGAATAGACCACCCAGAAATAAACGCATGCATATACAATCAGCTGACTTTTTTTTTTTTTACAAAAGCACCAAAAACATACAATGGGAAAGGGCTCTTCCATAAACGGTGCTGGAAATACTAGGTATCCACATGCAAAAGAATGAAATTGGACCCTTACACAGAAAGCAACTCAAATTTGATGAAAGACCTAAATACAAGAACTGAAATCATAAAACTCCTAGAAGAAACCAGGTGAAAAGCTTCTTGACACTGATCTTGGCAATGAATTTTGGATATGACATCAAAAATGCGGGCAACAAAAGCAAAACTAAATAAGTAGAACTATATTAAACTAAATAAAAAGTGTCTGCACAGAAGAGAAAACCATCAACAGAATGCAAAGGCAATCTACCAAATGGGAGAAAATATTTGCAAAGCGTATATCTGATAAGAGGGTAGTATCCAGAATATGTAAGGAACTCTTACAACTCAATAGGAAAGAAAAAGTAAATAAATAAAAAAATAAATAAAGCAAATACCCCATTAAAAATGGGCAATGGACTTGAATAGACATTTTTCTGAGTAAGATACACAAATGGCCAACATTTCTATGAGTAGATGCTCAACACTTATTCATCAGGGAAATGCAAATCTAAACCACAATAAGATATCATCATACACCTGTTAGGATGTCCATTATCAAAAAGAAAAGGTAACAAATGTTGGCGAGGATACAGAGAGAGGGGGCCCTTGTGCACCGCTGCTGGGAATGTAAGTTGAAGCAGCCACTAAAGAAAACAGAATGAAGAATCTTCAAGAAATTAAAAATAGGTCTATCATATAACCCAGCGATCCTACTTCTGAGTGTGTATCTGAAGGAAACGGAATCACCACCTCAGGTATCTTGCACTCCAACAGTCACTGTATCCTTGTTCCCAAGAGCCCAAATATGGGAGCAACCATATCGGTAGTAACGTGGATGGAGCTTCAGGGCATTATGCTAAGTGAAACGAGCCAGACAGGGAAACGCTAGGATTATATAGTATCGCTTACGTGTGGAATCTAAAAGAAAAGTCGGACACAGGGCAACAGAGCAGAAAAGTATTTGCCAGGGGCTGTGGGACCGGGGGAAATGACAACGTGTTGGTCAAAGAACGCAAACTTTCAGTTATAAGATAGGTAGGGTCTAAGGATCCAATGTACAGCCTGGTGCCTGTAGCTAACAAGACTGTATTACTGAAATTTGCTAAGAAGAGTAGATCTTTTTTAACATTTATTTATTTATTTATTCATTCATTCATTCATTCATTTATTTTGAGAGAAAGAGAGGGCACGTGTGCACGCACAAGAGCAGGGTAGGGGCAGAAAGAGAGGGAGAGAGAGAATCCCAAGCAGGCTCCGGGCTAACAGATGGATGCAGGGCTGGGTCGCAGGAACCTGAGCTGAAATCGGGAGTCAGACGCGTAACCTACCGAGGCCACCCAGGCGCCCCTGAGAGAGTAGATCTTAAGAGCTCTCACCCACACACACCCACACAGTGGCAACTATTTGAGGCGACGGGTAAGGTCATTAGCCTGATTGCGGAAGTCCTTCCGCAGATGTATATGTGTGTAAATCATCGTGCTGTACACCCTAAAAACACTACAAACTACAACTTTGTCGGCTATACCTCAATAAAGCTGGGAAAACAAAAGAATCCTGATATACATAACGATATGGCTGGGTGTCACAGACATTATGAAGATAGATACAAAAGGGCTGTGTTATTCCATTCATATGAAGTCCAAAGACAGGCGAAATACGACTCCGCAGGGACGGAATGGTGCAGTGTTTGCCCATGGGTGGAGAGGAGTGAACAGGAAGTGGGGAGTGACAGAACTTTCTGGGGTGATGGAAATGTTTTCAGGCAAGTGCCAGCACACGGCAGCCCCCGGGCCAAATCCAGCCTACCTCTTATTTTTGTAAATAAAATTTTATTACAACACAACCCTGCTCACTCGCTTACATATTGTCGGCAGCTGCTTTTGCACTGCTAAGACAAAGGTGAGTAGCTGCAATAGAGCATACAGCCACAGGGGCGCCTGGGGGACTCAGTTGGTCAGACATCTGACCACAGCTCAGGTCCTGGTCTTGCAGTTCATGAGTTCGAGCCCCGCGTCGGGCTCTGTACTGACAGCTCGGAGCCTGGAGCCTGCTGCAGATTGTGTCTCCCTCTCTCTTTGCCCCTCGCCCGCTCACACTGTCTCTCTCTCTCTCTCAAAAACGAAATTCACATTAAAAAAAAAAAAAGATTATGGTCCACAAACCCTAAAATATTTACTATCAGGTCCTTTACGGAAAACAATTGTTGGCCCCATCCCCTGTGTAACATATGGAGGAATATAGCAAAACGGGTTGAATACGTACCCCCAGAAGATACACTGAAGTCTTAACTCCCAGGACCTCAGAACGCGACCTTATTTGAAAGTATGGACGCTACGGATGTGATTGGTTAAGGTGAGATGCTGGGTGTCATTGTAAGAAGACGGGCACAGGCAGGCAGAGGCCTACGGGGAGAAGGCCGGGTGATGATGAGTACAGAGACCGTAATGACACAGCGGCGAACCAAAGAATCCCGGAGACTGCTGGAAACCACTCGCGGCTAAAAGAAGGCAAGGAAGGATTCTCCCTTATACATGTCAGAGGCAGCACGGCCCTGCTAACACCTCGGTCTCAGACTTCCAGCTTCCAGAACTGTGAGACGGTAAACTTCTGTTGTTTAAGCACCCCCCGCCCCACCCCCGGTTTGTGTCCTTTGTTACGGCAGCTCTAGGAAATGAGTACACATGGTTACAGGGGTGTGTGGGGGGTGTGTATATACATGTTTAGAAACAGTGAATCTATATATATATCCACTAAATATATGTGTGTGTGTGTGTGTGTGTGTGTGTGTGTGTGTGTGTGTGTATTTGAGTTTTGGTAAGTGTGTATATGAGATTACATGGGCATACACATTTATCAAAACTCATTTACCAAAACTCATCCAATCGGGCACTGAAGATCTGTGCATTTCACTGTTTCTAAATTGGTGATTAAAAAAAAAAAAGCTTTAGGGGCACCTGCGTGGCTCAGTCAGTTAAGCATCCAGCTTCAGCTCAGGTCATGATGTCACAGTGTGTGGGTTCGAGCCCTACATCGGGCTCTGTGCTGACAGCTCCGAGCCTGGAGCCTGCTTCGTATTCTGGGTCTCCCTCTCTCCCTGCCCCTCCCCTGCTAGTGCTCTGTCTCTCTCTCTCTCTCTCTCTCTCAAAAATAAAAATAAAAACATTGTTTAAAAGAAGCTTTAAAAAAGTAAAAGCAAGAGAAGCCTTACCAAGACAGCAAAGAAACAAAAACAAAAAACAAAAACGATTCTGCACATCAACTCTCCCAGAACGTATCATTTCAAATTTCTTCAAGGCAACCACCCATAAACTCAGGTCTAAGAAGGATGGCAGAGCCCAGAAAGTTATAGAAACAGATAAGAATCACTAGATTTTTTAAGCAATGTCTAAACAAGATCTTTAGCTGCAGTGCTCACACTTCGAACTGGCTAGAAATAAGCAGCACTCCAACAGTGAGGCTGTCTCACCAGAACAGGTAGAATGCATACCAGATAACATGATGGAAGGGGATGCTTCATGCCAGGCAGTCGCCACCGCAGTCCAGGACAGATCCTTTTAGTTGGCTGACCCAGCAGCCGTTGCTGAACCTCCCTTCTCCTTTACCATTCTTTCCTAAGTGCAAAGCTAAATATTCACTCTTCCAGCCTCGCTGGCACTGGGGGCTGTCCACATCTTTTAGCTCTGCCCGGAAATGCATGAAGAGAAAGCTTCTGTTCCCAAACAAAGAGTCTCAGGAGGCGGAGGTGTTGTGCCCTTGTCTTTTCCCACACACTTCAGATGTCTGTGATCCTAGACCTAGACAGCCATCTTGAGACCACGTAGCACCAGACACGAGGACAAAAGCCAACAGCTCTTTGTGAGAGGGCAGAGAGCTGCAAAAGCCTGAAGACCGAAGGGCATCGGTGTGTTGCTGCATCTGCTATAACCTGTCCATTTTCAGAGTTCTTATTAAATGAACAATGATTATCTTTGTGATTTAAGCCACTTGGTCATCGCAAGTTCTGTTACTTGCCATCAGATGATTCCTGACTGAGAAAAAATAACAAGTTTATCCCTTCTAACCAAGAGTTCCAGCAAACAAGAGAGAAAAACGGGCCACGGAGGGAGCGACAAATGAATTGTAAATATTCACTAGGGCGCCCAGGTGGCTCATTCAGTAGGGGCGCCCGGGTGGCTCAGTCGGGAAAGCATCTGACTTCAGCTCAGGTCATGATCTCGTGGTCGGCAGGTTCAAGCCCCGCGTCGGGCTCTGTGCTGATGGCTCAGAGCCTGGAGCCTGTTTCAGATTCTGTGTCTCCCTCTCTCTCTCTCTCTGCCCCTCCCCCACTCTTGCTCTGTCTCTCTCTCTCTCTCTCTCTCTCAAAAATACATAAAAACATTTAAAAAATTTCTTTAAAGGCTATGAGTAGATTTAAGTCTACTTGTTGGCAACCTCTAGCATGCAAATATCAAAATAAAAGTAAAGCAGTTGGTAATGAAAGGAGGAAGAAGAGACGAAAAAATATGAATTGTTAACCCTTATTGATGGCTCACTAGGCTCCAAGCAATTTACAGGCATTGCATTATCAATTCTGATGGGAACTAACGTACCGAAACGATGTCAAGAACAACACTCTTACATTCATTGCAGCATTATTTACAACAGCCAAGATATGAAAGCAGCCCAAGAGTCCGTGATTAGATGAATGAATAAAGAAGATGAGGGGTGTCTGGGTGGCTCAACTGGTTAAGCATCCGACTCTGGGTTTTGGCTCAGATCATGATCTCAGTTTGTGGGATCCAGTCCTGAGGAGGGCTCTGAGCCAACAGCACAAAGCCTGCTTGGGATTCTCTCTCTCCCTCTCCTTGTGCCCCTCCCCTACTCATGCTCTCTCTCTCTCTCTCTCTCTCAAATTAAATAAGTAAACTTAAAAGAAGAAGAAGAAGAAGAAGAAGAAGAAGAAGAAGAAGGAGGAGGAGGAGGAGGAGGAGGAGGAGGAGGAGGAGGAGGAGGAGGAGGAGGAGGGGGAGAGGAAGCAGCAGCAGCAGTATGTATATATATGGAATATTACTCAGCAATAAAAAAAGAATGAACTCTTGCTATTTGATAAAACATATATGGAACTAGAGGGTATAATGCTAAGTGAAATAAGTCAGATAGAGAAGGGCAAATACCATATGATTCTTCTTATATGCAGAATCTAAAAAACAAAACAAAACAGAGAAAAGGAAACAAAACAGAAACAGACTCTTAAATTCAGAAAATAATCCAGAGGTTGCTGGAGGGATTGTGGGTAGGAGAACGGGTGAAATAAGGGGATTAAAAGGTACGACCTGCAGCTATAAAATAACTTAAATAAATAAATAGCCAGGATGTAATGTACAACGTTGGGAGTATAATATAACAACTTTCTATGGCGACATAGTAACTAGTCGTACTGTGATCACTTACAAATATTGAACTGCTATGTTGTACACCTAAAAGTAATATCATATGGTATGTCAATTACACTTGAAGGAAGGAAGGACAGAAGGATGGAAGGAAGGAAGGAAGGAAAAAGGAAAGAAAAGAGTAGCAGGTAGCATGCTAGAATCAACCAAATTAAGGCTGCTACCGAAATTATTTAATAAAGGAAAGAATACTAGACTAAAAATAAGTAGACAAGCATTCTAGTTTTGACACTACTACTCGTGTGCTCTGTGAATTTGGAGAATTGCTTAATATCTCTGAGATGCTCTTTCTTCCCTTCAAGGCAAATGTTGGAGAAAATAATCCACAGGGTCCCCTTGCTGTCTGACGTTCTAATTTCCAAACTATTTAGTCTGACTCAAGCCATTTGGCTACATTTTTCAGAGTTCATGAAATATTTATGAAACATCATGGTCACGTCAAGGGAGCTATAGGAATTGATCACCCCAGGGCCCGAACACCTGGCACACATGGCTGGGGCAGGATAAAGAGGCTAGGATTGTGCCAATAAGAATATTAAGTTCCTAAGGGCTCTCAACATGCTAAGACAGCAGCCGTGAACTTGAGGGAAGAACTACCATCCAGGTAGGAGGGGCTCTGTTGTCACGTCTATCTAATCCATGTTAATGGCCGGAAACCATTTGTATTTAATCAGGGGATATCGTGATGGTTTTTTTGTTTTTCATACAGCATATTTCTCCCCTGAGTTAACATTAAAATTAGTTGACATTTTCTCAACACACACATTTTATTTAAAAAAAAAAAAAAAAGACAAAAGACAAAGAGTGACTTGGATCGTGAACTGGGAAGAGGTCCTGAGGTGAAATATTCACCCAGACAATCCACAAACTCAATAATGTTCAGGGCGGAGAAGCAAAAGTTGATTATTTGTGAAGCAGACTGTGAATAAATTGAAAAAAAACAACAAGTTATTCGAGCTGTAGAAAATTACATGGGTATGTATTTATGTTTAGCATCAGTAGTAAAATTACATTTTCTAGTGAATCCACAACTCAGGGCTTTAAAAACATAGATCTTTTAAAATGCACCAAACAAAACTCCAAGGGTTACAAGAAATGTTTTATTTATAATGTTTGCATGAAACTAGACGTGGTGCCCATCTGTCTCTTCCAATATATTTCCAAAACCAGATTTACGGATTTTAGCTAGAAAAGGGAAAGGAGATGTACTGACTCCTCGCCAGCCTAATTCGGTCTATTATCATATTTTTCTTCATTATAAACTGGCTGATACAATTACCATCGTACCCTCCACTTGCCGGCTTCATGCTGTGCCCCACTTACGATGCATTCTTGCAAGGATACAGTCGGTCATATCTCCATCTTTCTCACTCCCTCCTCGACATTTTCACATCCTCGATATGGTGGGAGAGAAGTGCATAATTGTTGAATGAAAGACCAGAACTCTCAGCACAGGACACCTCCTCCTTTGGAAAAAGACTTGGGGCGCCTGGGTGGCTCAGTCAGTTAAGCACCGACTTCGACTCAGGTCATGTTCTCACGGTTTGTGAGTTCAAGCCCCGCATCGGGCTCTGTGCTAACAGCTCAAGGCCTGGAGCCTGCTTCAGATTCTGTGTCTCCCTCTCTCTCTGCCCTTCCCCTGCTCACACTCTGTCTCTGTCAAAAGTAAATAAACATTAAAAAAAAAATTAAAAAAAAAAGAAAAAGACTTGAAGGAGAAAAACACTCCTCGAAAAAGTGAAATTTCCCATTCACCCTTTATGGCCCCCCCTTGCCTATCGTTTATACCCGCCCTCTCCCTCTAACTTCTCTTTTGCTGCTAGTTAGTTCCACTCTCTTATATGCGTCTCCTTTCATGGCTTTACTGACTCTGAACCTAGTTAAGAAAGAATCTCATGTTCTTCTAGCAACCATCGCTCTGTCTTTGGTCACGGAGTCCACTCTGAGCCAACGAGACAAACAGCAGCTACAACCACTTGCAAAACAAGCTTTCAAAGGATTTAAAAATTCGTGATCATGGGTTTGTTTGTTTGTTTTTTTTTAAATAGACTGTAGTCACTTAAGAAAAAAAAGTCTATTTATTTATTTTGAGGGGGAGTTGGTAGGGGCAGAGAGACAATCCTAAGCAGGCTCCACACTCAACACAGTCCCCAGCACGGGGCTCAGTCCCTTGACGCCGGGATCATGACCTGAACTGAAATTAAGAGTTGGACGCGTAACTGACAGAGTCATTCAGGCACCCCATGATTGTGCGTAAGTAACCCAAAGTTTCAGGAATGCCAGGCTGGCTATGAGGCCCAGAGATAAGAAAACATCAGGCATGAGGAATAACCCCAGAATCTCAGCTCCAATCGGTGGGGGGCGGGGAGGGGGTCGCCAGGTGATTCTTAGCTGAAATTTAGGCATCTGTAACTGCCGTGTCTTTACCAAAAATTCAAAAAAACCAAGAAATCTATATATATATCCAGACTTCTAGATAAATCCAGCCATTTATTATATTTTATCATAGACTGGAGATGAACTGAATAATTGAGCTGAAAATAAATACTGGTAACTCGCACCTGTGGGAACTTTTAGGGTATAAGGTTAAATACTGCACAGGACTTCACATAGTCAACGTTAGGTATTGGCTGATTTAACTCGTCACCCCAGCTCCCAAAAGACAAGGGTGCTTCCAAGCAAATCCAGCCTCAGAGCCGTTAACTAGAGCTGTAGACCTCCAAATAATTAAAAGTATCACAAAATATGGGGCGCCTGGGTGACTCAATCAGTTGAGCATCTGACTCTTGATTTCGGCTCAAGTCATGATCCCAGGGTCATGAGACTGAGCCCCATATCAGGCTCCATGTTGAGTGTGGAGCCTGTTTAAGATTCTCTCTCTCTCTGCCCTTCTCCCTGACTTGCACATATGTTCTCTCTCTCTCAAAAAAATTTTTTTGAAGTGTCATTAAATTCATTCCTAAAATGCATGGTGAGTGAGATAGATAGACTCTGTAATGAATGGCTGGATAAATAAATGGGCAAATTAAGGAATAACAGACACATGAAACCTGTATTAGTCAGCCTGCTATGTTCTTAGGACAAATTTGTTGACCTGCAGGAAAAAATACCCACAGTGAGGCCTAAAAAAGTCAAGCAGGAACAGAATGGAGAGGAAGAATTTTTTGAGGATTGACTGCATACTGGGTGCTAATCGCCTCATCTTAGTTCCAAAATAACACCGGGGGCATCCTCATTTTTACACATTTTATATTGACTTTACACATGAGAAAACTAACGTTCAGAGAGTTTAAATATTAAAGCACTAATAAAAGTTACCATTTATATACACACAAACCTACACACACACACACACACACACACACACGTTATCTTTGATTCCTACAATCTGACCAGGAAGGTATCATTATTTTATTTGAAAGACAAAGAAATTGAGGTCCGGAAAGATCGAGAAATTTGTCATAGGTCACATAGCTAAGAAGCAGCACAGCCAGAGGCAGAATGAGAGCAGGAGACAGCCCAGCAGCGTCCGTGGCTTCTGGCCCTTATTTATGACGACCACCATTCTCCAACATAGTCACAGACTCGCCAGCGAAAGGGCGATTTACAGGGAGCAGACCCACAGAGCCCAGGCTGACTGTGACCAGGCGAATGGCAGGACACCCGTGGAAAGGCCAAATGAAACAGTGTGCATTTTTACAGCCACTGTTCAAAGCCTTGCTGAGCATTCTCTTGGCTTTCCAAGACTCTCTTGAGTAAAAATAGGGTCATCCTTGCCTACGAGGGATGCCATGAGGATATGGGAGATGTCTACCAGGAAAGAGCTTCAATATCTTGTCAGTTGCTTTCACACCATTTGTCAGTTCTTCCAATAGCAACCACTAACGGAAACACTCAGAGACAGAAGGCACCCGGCAGCCAGACACCCAAGCCCTAGTACTCTGTGTCCAAGCAAGAATTGGAGCAAAAGGAGACGATGCAGTTACAGGAAAGGCGAACTATAGTAAAAAAAAAAAAAAAAACCACAACAAAAAAACAAAACACACAAAAAAACACACTGCTACTCTAATGAACAAAGAACAAAAATCTTTAACACAACATTAACAAATTAAAGCGATATACAGATATACATAAAAAAATACAACACACCATAACTAAGTAGAGCTTATCCTAGGAATGTAAGGCTTGTTTGACATTCAAAAATCTAAAATAAAGGTGATTTACCATTTCAACCGAATAAAGTAGAAAACCCCTATATCATTTCAGTACATGCAGAAAAAGCACTGGAGAAAATGAAAATCCTATTCAGGACAAAACCTTAGAGCAAAGTAGGAATAGTGGGTATTTTCCTCAATATGATAAAGCCCACGACTAACACCACACTTGATGCTTAAATACTGAAGGCTTCGGCCAACCCCCCAAAATTGGGAACAAGCCAACAATGCCCATTCTCACCACTTGAATTCGCCATTGGACTATGGGGTCTTAGTCACTGCAAGGAAGGCAAGAAAAAAGAGAGGGAGAAAGATCTGAAAAGAAGTAAAACTGTCTCTTTTTGCAGATGATATGACTGCTTATATAGGAAATTACAAAGTGTCTACAAAACAACTTTAGAACTAACCAGTGCATTTAACAAAGTCACAAACTACGAAGTTCACATAAAAATTCAACTGTATTTCTATATGGGAGCAGGAAAAGATAGAAAATGAAATTATAGAAACCAACTCCATTTTGGTAGTGCAAAAGAAGGAAAGAAGGAAGGAAGGAAGGAAGGAAGGAAGGAAGGAAGGAAGGAAGGAAGGAAGGAAGGAAGGAAGGAAGGAAGGAGGGGAGGAAGGAGGGGAGGAAGGAAGGAAGGAAGAAAGAGAAAGAAAGAAAGAAAGAAAGAAAGAAAGAAAGAAAGGAAGGAAGGAAGGAAGGAAGGAAGGAAGGAAGGAAGGAAGGAAGGGAGAAAGAAAAAAAGAAAGAAAGGAAGGAAGGAAAGAAGAAAGAAAAGAAAAAGAAAGAGAAAGAAGAGGAAGGAAAGAAGGAAGGAGGAAAGAAAGGTAAAGTCCATCTAACCAAAAGATATGCAAGGACTCTAAATTGAAAATTGCAACTTAAGATTATTTAGGTTCTGAAAAAATCTAGATAAATAGGGACAGATACCGTCTTTATGGACTGAAATCTACTCGGTGTTTTTAAAAGCTTAATTCTTCCCCAAATGACCTATAGATCTGATGCAACTCCTATCAAAATTCCATCAGGCTCTTACACTGATGCTAATAATTTGGATTCCATATAAATAAGAAAATGCTAAATATCTAAAATAATCCAAAGCAATTTTTTTGTAATATTTATTTATTTATTTATTTTTAGAGAGAGAGCACATGGGAGGGGCAGACAGAGAGAGAGAGAGAGAGAGAGAGAGAGAATCCCAAACAGGCTTCATGCTGTCAAGCACAGAGCTCAATGAGGGGCTCGATCTCATGAATCAGGAGATCATGACCCAAGCCAAAATCAAGAGTCGGATGCTTAACCAACTGAGGCACCCAGGCGCCCCAAAGCAATTAAAAAGCAGACACACGAAAAAAACTTAAAGGACTTAATCTCAGCTGAGTTCAAGACTTATTTTAAAACCACAGTAATCAATAAAGAAAAAGACAAACATACAAAAAAACCAGACTCTTAAATACAGAGAACAAACTGGCAGTTGCCAGAAGGGCAATTGGTGAGGGGGATGGGCGAAACAGATAAAGGGAATTAAGAGTACACTTATTCTGATGGACACTGAGCAATGTACAAAATTGTAAAATCATTACATTGTACACCTGAGACTACAGTAACACTGCAGGGTAATTATAGTTCAATCAAAAAATAAAATTACATAAATAATGGATGGAGAACCTGAAAAAATATATATGAGAATTATAGATCATTGGAATAGAATTAAGAGTCAAGAAATAGAACTATATATATATATATATATATATATATATATATATATATATATGTAATCATTTGATATTCCATAAGGTCCTAAGGTAATTCAGTGACAAAAGATTGGTTTTTGTTGGTCAGTTTAATAAATGGTGCTATAACATTACACTACTAGATATTTACCCAGAGGATACAAAAAATACTGATTTGAAAGGATACATGCTCCCTGATGTTTAGAGCAGCATTATCAACTATAGCCAAATTATGGAAAGAGCCCAAATGTCCATAGACTGATGAATGGATAAAGAAGATGTTTTATATATATATATATATACACACATACACACACACATATATAGACATATATATACACACACACATATATGGATGGCTATATATACACACACACACATACATACAATGGAACACTACTCAGCCATAAAAAAGAATGAAATCTTGCCATTTGCAACGATGTGGATGGAGCTAGAATGTATTATGCCAAGTGAAATAAGTTGGAGAAAGACAAATACCATATGATTTCACTCATACGTGGAATTTAAGAAACAAAACAGATGAATATAGGGAAAGGGGAGAAAAAAGAGAGAGAGAGACAAACCATAAGAGACTTTTAATGATAGAGAACAAACTGAGCGTTGATGGAGGGAGGTGGGTGGGGGATGGGCTCGAAGGGTGATCGGTATTACGAAGGTACTTGTGGGGCGCCTGGGTGGCTCAGTTGGTTAAGCATCTGACTTCGGCTCAAGTCATGATCTCATGGCTCTTGAGTTCGAGCCCTGCGTCGGGCTCTGTGCTCACAGCTCAGAGCCTGGAGCCTGCTTTGGATTCTGTTTCTCCCTCTCTCTCTGCCCCTCCCCTGCTCACACTCTGTCTTTCTCTTTCCTTCAAAAAATTAAACATTTAAAAAAAAAAAAGAAGGGCACTTGTGATAAGCACAGGGTATTGTACGTAACTTATGAATCACTAAATCCCACACGTGAAACTAATATTACACTGTATGTTAATAAACCAGAATTAAAATACAAATTTGAAAAAGAAAAAAATCAATGAAGGACATTGGAAAAGGTGAAAAATAAAGTAAATGATGCTGTAACACCTCGATATCCACATAGAAACAAAAACAAACATCAACCATTCATATCATAAGTAAAAATGAACTCAGAATTGACCATGGGCCTAAATATCAAACCTACAAACTATAAAATACTAGAAAAAAGTAAGAAAACGTTATGACTTTGGGATAGACAAAGATTTATTAAACACAAAATGTATAAATCATACCAGAAAATAATGATATATGTGCTTTATAAAAATAAAAGTATTTGCACTTTAAAGGCCATCATTGAGAAAACGAGAGGGCACGTCACAGATTGGGAGAAAATATTTGCAACATGTACATCAGACAAAGGTTTATATCTGGCATATACAAAGAGTCCTTTTATCTAAGTTCATTTCTTTTTGAGAGAGAAAGAGACAGCAGGAGTGGGGAAGGAGCAGAGAGAGAGGGAGAGAGAGAATCCCTAGCAGGCTCCCAGCTATCAGCAAACAGCCTGATACAGGGCTCGAACTCACAAAGCGGTGAGATCATGACCCGAGCCGAAAGCAAGAGTCAGACATTCAACTGACTTAGCCACTCGGGCACCCCTAAAGAGCTCTTATAGTTAAATATAAGAGAACAAACCTAGTAACAAATTGGAACAGAGCTTCACGCATGAAGAAATACAAATAGTCAACCAATAGATACATGAAATGATGCCGGTCATTAGGGAAATGAAAATAAAAACCACAATTATACACCCCTGCACGCCCAGTAGAATGGCTAAAATTAAAAAGATTGATAATATCAGCGCTGGCAAAGATGCGGAGGCACAGGAAATCTCACACCCTAATCGCAGGAAAGTAAAATGCCATAACCGCTTTCCTGAACACAGTTTGGCAATTGGCTAAAACACCTACCATACAACCACCTGCCATAGCCCATTTGGGCTGCTATAATGAAAATACCATAGCCTGGGTGACTTACACAATAACAACGTACTTCTCACAATTCAGGACTCTTGCAGTCCAACAGTGAGGTGCTGACAGATTTGGTGTCTGGGGAGACTCCACTTCCTGGTTCATAGATGCCCATCTTGCCGTGTCATCACACGGCAGAAGAGGCAAGGAAGCTCTCTCTGCTCTTTCGTGAGGGAACTAATCCTACCCAATGAAGACTCCAGACTCAAAACACAATCACCTCCCAAAGGCCTCATCTCCAGATACTTTCGCATTGAGAGTGAGGTTCCAATACATGGATTTCGAAGGGACACAGACATTGAGTCTATAGCACTATTTCTAGTTGTTTACTCAAAAGAAATGAAAACACACGTCTATATAAAGACTTATACAAGAGTGCTTTATTTGGCATCTTATACGGCTAAAAAATAATGTCCATCAACAGGTGAATGGATAAATAAGTTGTAGTATATCCACATAAGAGAATACTACTCACCAACAAAAAAAATGAACTATGATACGTAGCTACATGGATGAATCTCAGAATAGTTATGCCAAAAGAGGCCCGATGCAAGAATATATACTGCATGATTCCATTAACGTGAAATTCCACAAAATAAAAACTAATCTGATCAGTTGGGGGCAGGGACCAGGGCGTATGTTGGGAGGAATGGACTGCAGAGGGTATATGGAAGTTTGGGGATGGGCTGGAAATCTCTGATGCCTTCTTTATTGGGGTAGTTTCATAAGTGTATAATTTATCAAATCTAATCAAATTGCTTTAAACCACTTTAAATATGTACAGTACAGTGTATGGAAACTATATTTCAATATATTTTTTAAAATAAGCCAGAGCAAATTCAGAAGAGGGTGAGGGGACAAGAAAGCATTCCATCCGAGAAACAAGACTTTGGAGTTACACAATCACTGCCACCAGGTATGTGGTGGGCCACCAAATGCAAGAGTCTGATTCTGCATTGTCTCATCACAAGGACCAGGACAAACTGGTGGAATCTGAAGACAGGAAACTTCATCTGCAAATAAGAAACAGCTTCCTAACCCAAAAGAATAATCCAAAGATAAAAATGGCCGCCGTGCTGCAGAGGGAGTTTCTTGGTGTTGGAGGTATTCGTGGAGAGGGAAGGCAGACTAGGGTTTTGTAGAAACGTTTTGGGGAAGGTAAAGGTAGCCCCTTAGACTTCTTCCAGCTTGACAATTCAGGGATTCTGCAAGATTAGAAGTTCCCTGTTGTTCGATGTTGGTATAGAAAAGCCCAAGGTTACGCCATCTTGCCTGACACCAGGTCCTTTTCCCCAAAGGAAATGAAAATGTCAGGATAGAATTGAGGAGGAACTTTCTATCCCCTTTCTTTGGTGTCTGACTCCCCCTGCTTTCTTTTGGCCCAGGAAAACTCTGACTCAAGAGAGATGGTTTTAGGTGCCTGATGTTAGCATAACCCGTGGTGCCTGAGTGGAAACACCTTATTGTAATTTAGGGTGGCTGACTCCCAAAGTCCTCCTTATGACATCTAACTCATACCTTCAAGTCCTGTGTTGGAGGGATGCATAGGTGTGACCATTAAGCATTATGACAAAACTACAAAAACTACAAGAACCTATTCATTCATTCATTATTCATTCATTTGATGAACATGTGAGCATTCTGACGTACCAGGACACTCTCCTCCCTGATTTGACTGCGTGGGCTCTTCTCATTGTTATTTCCAGGGATTAACCTGACTTAGGGAGGAGGGCACTCATAGGACGAGACGCATTTTAGGAGGGTAAACAGAATAAGACCTCACAGGCTGCCCCGGCAGGCCTAGCCAGACATCAGTGTTAGACTGATAATAGCTCAAGGGTCTCTGTGGCTAATTTCTGATTATCCTCGACAGGTTCCCGGTTCGTCCTATGAGCTAAACTCCATATTAAAATGGGACATTTTCTGGAGATTCGGCCCTCCTGTCGCAAACAGGACCCCAGCCACCCAGGCGTCCAAGCTGTTTGCTTCTTCTTGCTCTAGCTCTCTCCCTTGTGGACACGTCAGTATCCATTAGCACCTTCCGCAGGTGCCAAGCAAGGGCAAAAAAGGTAATTCGATTCAGTCCAACCTCCTGTTTTCCAGGCACCTGCTCTCGCTCGGAGAAGGAAGACACAGCTCGTTTGGCCGGTAGCTTGATCTGCGGATTTTTAATTTCATTGATCTCACTGGCCCCAATTTGAAAGCAGAAGAGGGAGGTGTGTTTGCATTTAGTTCTTCCAGATAACGTCCTGAAAGCGTGATGGGAAAATCTGTAGGCTAGTCAGAGGGAGAATAAGGGCCCACGTGCACTGGGTGAAGGAGTATTCGTGAACTCTCGAAGAACAAGCAAAGGATCAGGAACAAAGGCAGGGTCAGGCACAAGAAGAGAGACCCCTTGCCAATAAATCGAATCAGAACCCGGTCAGCATAGAGGATTATTGAACTCTGTATTAAAGGGAAATCCTGATAAAGAAAAGGCAGTGGGCCAAGGGGGAGGGAGAGGAGGTGTCTGGGTGTCTGAGTTTGAGCCCATATCAGGCTCTGCACTGATAGTGCAGATAGTGGGATTCTCTCTCCCTCTCTGTCTGCCCCTCCCCTGTCTTGTGCTCACTCTGTCTCTCAAAATAAATAAATAAAACACTGAAAAAAAAAAAAAAAAGAAAGAAAGAAAAAGCCGTGGGAAGCGTGACGGTATAACCTTTGTGCCAGAGACCAAATTGAATAATGTCCAACACATAATCACTGTAATTACTAATTTGAAAACGGGTTCATGGACATATTCTCATTTTAATTTTTCACATGGTTAATGTCTTTCAAGCATTATCATAGATATCTATTTCAACTCCGGGTTGTAAAACTCATTTTGTCAAATTTAGAGTTCACTGAAAGATAGACCGTGAACTCTAAAATGCTTTTATCTTGTATTTTGTATCAAATTTGTTTGATACGTCTGAAGTTCGAGATTTTCCATGTTTTAATTTTGTTTTTGTCTTTAGGTGTCATGCCTTACTTTAAAAGACCAACTGCAACACAAATGACAGTTTTCTTCACAACAGACAAGATTCTAAATAAAAGTTGGTAATTTTTTCAATTAAAATTAACAGAGTTAAGACTTAGATATTTTCTCGAGTGTAGGTAAGATCTTAGTTGAACTCGGGCTTCAGTTGGACTACTCAGGCGGACCTGGATTGAGATCCTTTAAAGTAAATTCCTCGTTATGACTTTCAAGGGCATTCAATAACAAGAGGAAGTAGATAAGAAAAATATTCTATTTATATGTCTAACCAGGACAGCTCTGGAGACTAAATGAATTTCACGGGTAATTAATATCATTTGCATGAAGACTAATATGCCTGAGATTAAGAGTTCTTTTTCTTTTTTAAGTTTATTTATTTTGAGAGAGAGAGTGTATGTGTGTGTGACAGGGAAGGGTCAGAGAGAGGGGGAGAGAGAGAATCCCAAGCGGGCTCCGTGCTGTCAGCGCAGCGCCCGATGTGGGGCTCCATCTCACAAACCATGAGATCATGAACTGAGCCAAAATCAAGAGTCGGATGCTTGACTGAGCCACCGAGGCGCCCCGTAAGTTCTTCTTGAAAGAACATATAATTTTCTCGAACATCCCTACTCTGACTCAGAGGGACAGCTGGCCCTGGTGAACACATCTGTCCCAGAAAACCAAACAGGTCAAGGTAAGGGCTATTAGACAACTTCAGGCAGACCCCAGTTGCCATCAACTGCAACTGGCAAGTTTTCTGACAGAGAGTCTTGTCTCATTGGACACTTGAGGATAATTGAACTTGCCGCCACAGAAATTAAAACCGAAGCAGAAAATAAATACCTTCTACGTCTATGCATGCATGTGTGCATGTGTGTGTACACACACATTGTGTATGTATAGGTAGTTTTCAAACATGCTCGCAATTACAGAGATGGTAAAATGAACTCCCGCATAATCGTAACCCGGATTCAATAATCTTTAAGATTTTGCCGCATTTACTTCATTTGTCCTTTTTAACCTCTTTTTTTGCGGAAATGCTGCAAAGCACCTGTCGGGTAACGTGACGCTTCACCCCTACCTGCATACTTCAGTGCACGTCTATTAAAAAAACAAACTTTTTCTTCCATAACCGTCTACTGTTATCGCCCTCACAGAATAAACAATAATTCCTCAACATCAGCTAATTCCCGTACATAATTCCAGCTCCTTGATTATTTTATACGATCACATCGGGACACAAACAAAACAAAAGGGCTCACATGTTACTCGTCTTCTCCTACAACCAACCACCCTCTTCCCTGCTCCCCACTCTTTTCGAGCCATTTTCATTTGTTACAGAAACTAGGTCACCTGTTCTGTAGATGGTCCCGCTGCAAAATAATAAGAAATATATATATTGGTCTGTGACCCCGTTCCTGACACGGAGATCCTAAGTCCCACGGCATTTCCTGAGTGACGGGAGGATCTTTCGTTCTAATGAGGTGATTCTGGGTGAGCTCCCGGACGGGGGCGGTCACCAGAAAGGCCACGTCGTAATTAGAAGTTTGGAAT
Organism: Paguma larvata; assembly: GCA_030068075.1. NCBI lineage: Eukaryota > Metazoa > Chordata > Mammalia > Carnivora > Viverridae > Paguma > Paguma larvata. The sequence goes on along the minus strand of CM057825.1, from coordinate 135,786,188 downwards.
TTACGGACCCGCCCGTCTTTCTCTGGAGAGGGGAAAGGAGCTGGAAATTGATCATGCCTATGTGATGAAGCACATTTTCCAGAAAAATCCCTAAACTACAGGTCTCGTGAAGCTTCCACTAGTGAACATACCCCCCACATGCCAGGAGGTGGCACACCCCAGCTCCATAGGGACAGAAGCTTCTGCACTTGAGACCCTTCTAGACCTCGCTGTAAGTCTCTCTTCATCTGGCTGCTTATCTGTATTCTGACCATATCTTTTATTATATAATAGACTGGAAAATGTAAGTATCTCCTGAGTTCTGTGAGCTGTTCTAGCAAAATCACTGAACCCAAGGAGGGGATTATGGGAACGCTGATTTATAGCTGGTCGGTCGGAAGTACAAGGGACAACGTGGGACTTGCTGCTGGCATCTCGAGTGAGGGCAGTCTGGTGGGACTGAGCCTGTAAGTTGGCGTCTGACCCTAACTCCGGGAAGGCAGTGTCGGAACCGAACTGAACTGCAGGACACCCAGGTGGTGTCGCAACTGGGCAATGCAGACCCATGCACCTAGTGTCAGAAGTGTCGTGGGTGTTTTGGTCACGTAAAGGAGAGCAGTGAGCTTTTCCTGGCCCCCCGAGAAGACTTTGTGATGTTCTTTAGCCGATTCCTCTGTCCCTCAGCTCTCCTATACATGGAAGCTGGCTCTAGGGGCGCCTGTGTGGCTCAGTCGGTTGAGCATCCAACTCTTGATTTGGCCTCACGGTTCGTGGAATCGAGCCCTGAGTCGGGCTGCACACTGGCAGGGCAGAGCCCACTTGGGTTTGTCTCTCGCGTGCTCGCTCTCTGACCCTCCCCCGCTCGTGCGCGCGCATGCTCTCTCTCAAAATAAATAAACGTAAAAAAAAAAAAAAAAGAAGTTGGCTCTCGAGGCTTGATTGGATCTGTATTCAGTTTTGAGGGAAGACAACTTCATCCCGGTTGCTGTGACCTTCATGCCGTTCACGTCAGGACACGACAACAGCTGGATCTCCCAACTGCAGCGAAGACCAGCACATTCGGGGGGCAAAGACCTGAAATTTCTATGGGAAAGCTTCCTGTCAACCTTTCACCTGATGTTTCTTGCATGGATGACCACTGTTTGATGCAAGTATTCCATATATGGTATGTATAGTTTTATATACTTGTATACATCAATACCTATTAGTATAAACATAATGAAAATTATAGAATATATATATACCAGTACTTATATATAGAGAGAGTACTTATATATGTATTTTTTCCAATGTTTTCTATAGGTTGCGTTTCTTATTCCTTTTGATGCTTGCATGACGCCATTTGGGACAACAGAGCCCCTTTCTGTGGCTCCTCCTCCTTATGATGACCCATTACTCTTTGGACTTAGCACACACCACCTAGCTCCAAGTAAGGAGTTCTAGAACTTTCATCTATTATATGAAAGCTAAACTTATTCCCACAGGAAAAACATCATCAATATGAACACAAGTGTTCAGCTCATCCAATATATTCGTATCGTGAGAACGTATCGGGTCCCTACTCTGTAGCAGGCGCTCTGTAAGGGGCCTGGATTGCGAAGACAGATAACGCCCATTCCCTGGTCTTCGGAGCCTGGGTTGAAGCTTCTGTTTGTAACCCGGAGTTATAGGACACCAGCGCCTCGGGATCACGTGGGAAGGTTGGCGTAAACCATTTATTGCTTGCCACGGGGAAGGGTGGGGTTATTTGCAGATGACGTACTTTCGAAAAACAAATAAGTAGAGAGAACAGGTTCCACGTTAGCCCTACACCACTGCCAGTCACAATGCAACCCAATACGTGGAGGACCAGGGAGGGAGTGGACAGGGCTGGAGCCCTGGGCACTGCACATGGCGGTGGGTCCTACACGTGGCCATCGTTGTTCGAGTGTGGCATGGTCTAAAAAACACGCTGGTCTAAGGGAGCCTGGGTGGCTCAGTCGGTTCAGCATCCAACTCTTGATTTCAGTTCAGGTCATGATGAGATCGAGACTTGTGTGGGGCTCCATGCCGAGCGTGGAGCCTGCTTGGGATCCTCTCTCTCTCTCTCTCTCTCTCTCTCTCTGTCCCTGCCCCACTCACATTTGCTCTCTAAATAAATAAATAAATAAATAAACTTTAAAAAGTAAAAATAAGGAGCACCTGGGTGTCGGTTGAGCAGCCGACTTCGGCTCAGGCCACGATCTCATGTTCGCGGGTTCAAGCCCCGCGTCGGGCTTTGCGCTGACAGCTCAGAGCCTGCTTCGGATTCTGTCTCTCTCTCTCTCTCTCTCTCTCTCTGCCCCTCCCCTGCTGTGGTCTCTCTCTCAAAATAAAAATAAATAAGTTTTAATTCTGAAAAAATGTTACAAAAATAAAATATAGTATAAAAAATCCGTTGAACTAGTCTGAGAATCATATCACCAGAAAAACATAAGAATATGTGATGTGTTCTAATAATGCTATAAAAATACAGACGAGCATATGATTAATCTCAGCGAGAAGGTAAATATGAGTCGGGCTTTAAACAATGACTGAAATGCAGGGTTGATGTCAAGAAAGAAAGTACTTCTTTCTAGACAGGGAGACCAGCTTCTGCAAAGGCAGAGCGATGAGGTAACTGTATAGACGACAGCTCTAGATTTTGTGTGGCCAGAAGAGAGGATGTATTTGCAAAGTAGCAGAGAAAGGTTGGGTCAGGCCGAGTGGGGAAGGCACTGAATGTCACGACGAGGAGGCTAGACATTACCATTAGGCTGCAGGGAACTGTCAAGGGTGCTAAGCAAGAGTAATATGGTCAGAGCTACGTTTTATTTTTTTATTTATTTATTTTTTTTAACGTTTATTTATTTTTGACAGACATAGAGACAGAGCATGAGCAGGGGAAGGGCAGAGAGAGAGGGAGACACAGAAGCTGAAGCAGGCTCCAGGCTCTGAGCCGTCAGCACAGAGCCCGACGCGGGGCTCGAACTCACAGACCGTGAGATCATGACCTGAGCCGAAGTCGGCCGCTTAACCGACTGAGCCACCCAGGCGCCCCCAGAGCTACGTTTTAAAAAGAGAACTCAAGGGGTGCCTGGGTGGCTCGGTCCCTTAGGCGGCCGACTTTGGCTCAGGTCATGATCTTGCAGTCTGTGAGTTCCAGCCCCGCGTCGGGCTCTGTGCTGACGACTCCGAGCCTGGAGCCTGCTTCAGATTCTGTGTCTCCCTCTCTCTCTGCCCTTCTCCTGCTCACGCTCTGTCTCTATGTCTCAAAAATAAATAAACGTTAAAAAAATTAAAAAAAAAAATAAAAAGAGAACTCAAGGGCAGCTGAATAAAGAGAGGGGGAAAGAAAAAAGATGAGTTTGAAGCCTCCTCGCATCCACATGAAAAGCGATAAACCCTAGAGGCATCCGTGAACTTGCCCATTAGAGTAAAGGAGGCAGAAATTAAATCCAGAAGCGTTTCAGGGGTGAAACATACAGGACATGGGGACAGAACACGTGAGACGCGAGGAAGGAAAACAGAGGAGGACTCTGCGGTGTCTGACTGTAAACAGGGAGTCGTTGAAATGCAACTGCACTTACTAACTAGCTGATTCCGAGTGCAAATTGATTAAGTATTAATATAAGGAAGTTTGCAAATAGGCAAGTCGGAACAAACACCTCTGCCAAATTAACTCGTCGGGATTTCTATTTTGAAAATACACGCAGGGCAACTAACATGGACAGCCTGTTTTTGAATTTTAACGTTCCGTCCGTAGTAAATTATGAATGTCCGGTCTGCCGGGATGCCATCCCTAGAGCCGAAGAAGATTCCCAAATTTGAAGTCGAGGTTGCCTAGCAACCAGAGTCCCCTTGAGCAGAGAAACAGTGACATATTCCCCCCCCCGGTGAAGACTTCCACGGCTCTGAAACAGGAGCCGAGGGAACCGATCATTAAAAACTGACCTTGTGGCTTCGGCTCAGTTAAAGGAAATGGAATTTGCTCAGCCAGCAGGGGGCATCCCATCTTTTCTAAGGAACCTTTCTAGAACCCTCAGGGCGTGTGAGCGCCCAGTTCCCATCCTGGACTGATCCCAACACGCGATCAGCTCTTCTCAACGGTCTAACCCCAGAGGCCCAGCAGGTCCATTTTTCTATCGTCTTCCCCAAAAAGACGGACCTAATCTCACGCATCATGTACTCGGTGAAGACACAGGCTCCACGCCCTGATTTGCATCCTGACTCTGGCCCTTCCTAGCTGTATGGCCAACTGAGCAATTCTGTAATGTCTGGTTTCCTCCTCTGTAAAATGCCTCGGTTTCCTCCTCTGTAAAATGGAGAAAGTAATAGAACCTTTCCTCGTAGTGTTGAGAGCATTTAAGGAAGTTAATATATTTGAAAGGCTTGATGCACGATTCTAGCACAGAGTGGGCACTCGATACTCCTTGGCTATGATTAATATTGCTGATTGCAGGTGTCCCCTGCCGTCTACGGAGAGAGAAACACATTGCGTTGGTTATTCAGACACGGGAAGATTTTCTGGTTCTCTCCCCACCGCCTCCTACCTCTCCATTCCACTTTGTAGTAAACTATTGCTCCAGAGTCCCAGAGGAAATGCAGGAATTGTCCGAGAGTTCTAGAGCTGGGAGGAGGATCAAGCAGTCGGAAGGAACCACCCGAAGCAGCTGTGAACGGATGTGAGAAATTCGCAGCCTGTAGGTGATAGGGTCACTGGAGTTCAAGCATCGACCTCCTCTCTGGCGAAATGCACACCAGCACATACAAGGAGGGAGCATTGGCTGGAAATGCTAAAGACTGCCTGCCGTAGGGGAAAGGAAAAGAAGAAAGGAAGATGAGCTGTGACAAGTAAGCAGGTGTTGGAAATTGCACGGAATTTTCAGGATTGTTCAGGAAGCTTTCCTGGAAAGATATGACTTCGGTTCAGTTAAAGAAAACGAGCAGAAGAGGGCACAGAACCCGCCCTCTCAAGACCCGTAAGCCCAGTTCTGGTAGGCAGAATGTGCCCTCCAAGGATGTCCATGTCCCATGAATATGTCACCTTTCATGGCAAGAAGGACTTTGCAGGTCCTTGGATCTTGGATTCTCCTGGGTTACCTGGGCGGGTCCAACGTAATCACAAGGGTCCTTCCTCAGAGGAAGGTGAGGACAGTCAGAGAAGGATGCGTGACACGGAAGCCGAGTCGACTGATTGATGCGGGGAGGTGAGCTAAGGACCCCAGGGTGCATCTAGAAGCCGGAAAAGGCACGGAATGGATTCTCCACCAGCGCCTGCAGAAGGAGCACAGCCCTGTTGACCCGCTTCAGACTCTAGACCTACAAGAGAATAAAACTGTGTGGTCTTAAACCCCCATGCTTGTGGTCACTGTTACAGCAGCAGTAGGAAAGGAATAGACAGCGGGAAAGGAGAGGGGCTGAGCCGCAAAGTCCTGAATATGCAAGAAGACAGAGCAGAAGCTTGCAAACCAAAGAAATTCGAGGACCATCTGCTAAAAAGTGACGGACAGGTGGGGTGTTCGGAAGACAAAAACGGAAGCAACGGAAGCCTGATGGAATTTGGCCAAAGGATGTGATCGTTTTAGCCAATTAGGAATTGCAAGAGGGTGTTGTTGTTGTTGTTGTTGTTATTACTACTACTACTATCGCTCCTCCTCCTCCTCCTGCTCCTCCTCCTCCTACCACTCGTATTACTGTTCTGCTTTTTGTGGGGGAAAATCGTAAGGCTCTGAAATGGATGAACCGGATTCCCAGGCGTCTGGTCTAACACACTTTTCCAGGTTTTCAGTCTTTCGTCAACTTTGAGCTATTATACGATCTGTAAATTGCAGGAAGCCAATAATAACACAAGAGATTCCTGTCCACAGATACGCAGAGTAGCAGTATCTTGTAGATTGTGATTGCTGCGGGGGGGGGGGGGGGTTGAGGGGGAGATGGGTCCTTTCTGCCTCCATTTATAAATCCCCATCAGCATTCCTCATCTGCCTGTATAGGTGTGGCTCTTGGATTTTTCCTCCGAACAAGTCGTATCATCTTACTGGCTCCCTCAATGGATGGCTCAAATAAAATCGTTGACACACGTTCATTTTATATGTGTAGGAGATTCACGATTTCGCGTTTTCGAAAATTTATCCTGTAATATTTTGTTAGGCTGGAAGTGTGGCATAGCTAATAAAATCCAAAGACTTGTGTGTGTGTCTGTCTCTATTCTACCTTCCTTGGAGGTTTGTGTCACCAAATAGTAATGTCACAGAACCAGGTGCCATGAGGGCCAACACTGGGGCACTTGCCAAAGAGTGGGGTCGACGGCGGGCTCTCCCTGGGCACAGGACTTCATACGGCCTGGGTTAACGGCCACTTCCCAGACTATAACGGACCAAAGGCCTGCTACAAGAATCGGGTTGAGGGATGAGAAATGAGGGCCCACAGTCTGAAGCACCAATCTCCAGGATGCTTCATCTTTGCCCCTCCCCCACTACACACAGACAGTGCCCCCCCATCCTGGTCTAGTTGGGGCAACTAAGGAGTTTTTCCACTAACACTCTCCTTGCCTCCAGGACAGTGAGAAAAATTTTAAAAAGAGACGAAGAAAGGAATCAGGAAGAACAAATAACGTGGTCCTCAAATCCTGTAACGTACGATCAAGGACTAAAAGTAAGACAGTTTTTTCTCCCCCAAATGTTCAGCTTAAAGAGATAAATCAGCTTCAGAAATGGTGTGAACCTAGGTCACGGATGAGAATCATCAGGGACCACCATTATAGGAAGCTAGCTTGATATTAGTGTCCCAAGCTTTGGAGTGGATGTCACTATCTCTGCCGTGTGGCCCGAATTCCAAATCTTCAGAACATTATGGGAATCATGGACATTTGGCTTGACTCCTGCTTTATGGACAATGATTTTCTTTCTCTGTCGGCTAAACATTTGGTTCCTCGTTTCAAATGAGATTTTATTACATTAGAATTACAAAGCCTCAGCGGGGAGTAAGTATTGGACTATATTAAATCATTCCGATATGATTTGAGGTTCTTCTTCGTCCGCTTCTACAACTATTAATAAGATGTCCTACATTGATGAATTATGTTATTCTGAGTTACCCTTGCATTCCTGAAACAAGCCTTCCCCATCTCGGGATGCAAGATTTTGCATGCATAGAGCCACATTCTGTCCACTAATCAATTCTTTTGGACTTTTGTGCCTATATCAGCATTTTCCAAACTGGTCGGCAAGATGTTACAAAATGCGCAATGATTTCTGTAGAAGTTTAGAAGGGCTTACTCTCCAGCGTGAGTCATGGCGGGTTAAGACAACATTAGCAGGTCTCCGCCGCACGAATACTCGGCAGCAGAAGAGGCTGGCACGCACCATGAATCTCAAGGACACGGAGAGAATGGGCCGCATTTCCCAAACTTACTTGACGACGGAACTTTTTTCCCAGCACATCTGTTTCCATTTCCCAGAACGGCACTCCGCGGAACACCAGTTTGGAAAATGCTGGTTAATTAACGAGCAAGACTGGTTTACTTTGTCTGTTTGTTTCTAAAATAACTTTCGTCGAAGTCTGAATTCCGGATCATGATTACCTAATAGAATAAATTCGGGAAATTCGCCCATGCTTCAGGAGGGCTTTCTAAGTACGGGAGCCATCTTTACCTTGCAAATTTCAAGGAATTCACTGTGATTCTTTCAGCTGTTTCATGGAAAGAGGGGCATTTTGATAAATTGTATAAACTCGTACTCAACCCTGAGTTACCCTGCCCTCGTCAAGTACCTTACTTAAAAAAAAAAATTTTGTATCGTGAATACTACCCTCTTACCAGATGCGTGACTGGCAAATGTTTTCTCCTTTCTGGGGTGTCTTAAAGAACTCGAATAACTCAACAGCAAGACAGAAGCACAATTTAAAAATGGCTAAAGGATGACACAGGTATTTCTCTAAAACAATATGTAAAGATGCCCGCAAGCACATGAAAGGATACTCATACTCGATGCCGTTAGTCAAGGAAATGCACATCAAGACCACAATGAGACACATCCATTAGAATGGCCAGTAGAAAAACAAACAAGCACTAAAATGCTGGTGAGACTGTAGAGAAATTGGAACTAGGTGTGGCGACTTACTGTAACTGGACTTCCTGTGGGGATCACTTTGCAATGTATGCAAATATCGAATCGTTATGTTATACACTTGAAACTAACGAAACAGTGTCTGTCAAATACACCCTCGGTAAAAAAATGCATATAAAAAGATGTTCAATCAAAAAGGAAAAAATTGGGGAGGGGGGGTTAAGAAAATGAGTTCTTTTTCTTAAAGATTAAAATCTGATTGGCATTCAGTTATATGTTCTCATGTTTAAATAAACTTCATGGCTCTTGTCATATACACATCCTCGGGTTTTTGTGTTTTTTTCTTTTCTTTTTTTTTTAGAGAGAGAAAGCGCACACCTGGGAGAGGGGCAGAGGGAGAGGGAGAGAAAGAACCTCAGCAGGCTCCATGCCCAGCACGGAACCCAACACAGGGCTTGATCCCATGGCCGTGAGATCATGACCTGAGCCGAAATCAAAGTTATCACTTTGGGGAAACCCATGGTCTAGTGTGAGAGACAGAAGCATAAACAGAAAATTACAACCCTTCACAAAAAGGGACGTAATAAAGGCGTTCAAACAGATGGTAATCACAATAATGTGATTAACAGCCTGGGGGAACTGGTGGCATCATCGGAGACTTCTGGTTCTAAAAAACCAGTAGAGAGAATCATATACCAATCTAGGGGTAGACCACAAATCATGCCAGAGAAGGGAGAAAAATGGCAAAGGGAATAAAGAAAGAAAGGAGGGAGTCTATGGAGCAAGGGCAGAGGATGGCAGGAGATGAGGTTGGTTATGTCACTTCGAGCCCCAAGTCTGAGCCCGTATGGGTTTCCTGTTGCTGCTGTAACAAATGAACAGAAACGTCGTGGCTCTAACACATCACAGATGTATTGTCTGATGGTTCTGGAGGCTGAAAGACTGACAGGGGTTTCAGGAGGCTGAAATCAAAGTGCTAGCACAACAGTGCTCCCGCCAGAGGCTTTAGGGCAGAATATATCTTACCTTCTCCAGCTTCTAGACGCCACCTGCATCCCTTGGCTTATGGCCCCTTCCTCCAATTTAAAGACCAACAGCACTGTATCTCTTACCTCTCTGACCTCTGACTCTCTGCTTTCATCTCTGCATTTCCCTCTCTCCCTGTGACCTCCCCCATTGTGATCACATTGTAAGTAACGTATTCGCAGGTCCTGGGGATTAGGATAATGGAAATCTTTGGGGGAAGAGGGCATTATTCGTTCAACCACAAGGCCCTCGTGTGACTTGTCTTGGGTCTGGGATTCATACTGCAGGCGACAAGGGGCCAAGGAGATGTTTAAGCAGGAGAGTAACACAACCAGATCACGATAAAGAACTCTGGCAGCAGGCTGAAAGACAGCCTGGAGCAGGGACAGACCGGGGGCGTGCAGAGCTGCTAAGATATAATGCCAAGGAAAAGCAGAGGGGAGGGAGGTGGGGAAGCGGGCAAATGGGCAAGAAAGAGAGAGGGAGACATAGGCTTCTAGTCACGGAATGAGTAAGTCACGGGAATAAAAGGCCTGGCATGGGGAATCTAAGTCAGTGGCAGAGTAATAGCGTCGTATGGCGGTGAGCAAAGCATGACACACGGACGTACAGACTCATCAAATCACTGTTGTACACCTGAAACTAACTTAACACTGTGTGTCAACTATGTGTCAACTACACTGGTGAAGTTTAAAAACTAAAAGGAAATGAAATACAAAAAAAAAAAAAAAAAAAAATACTAAGGCCAGTCAGTAACAGTGGGGATCGTGAGCCGTGTCCAATTGTTGAAACTCACCCAAGTGGAACAGGTCTGGGTGAAGGGGTTCTCCGAACTGGCCTTCCATTCCTCCCCACCGTCGTACTCTCCAGAATTCCCCCTCACTTTTCTGTGGTCCCAAGTGGGTCCGGTGAAAATCAACCCCTCGATCTAATACCCAGGGTACTTCCTGGACCAGCCCCCTCCCAGGTCTCCAGCTGCCCTTCTTGCCGCTCACTCCGTCCCAACCCTCCACCTCGGCAAGTCAAATCACTTCACGCTTCCCGTCAGGCACTGTGACGCGTGACTGGGCGGCCTCGTTCATCAGCTCAGACTGCTGCCACCGCCTGGACCGTCTGTCCCAACTATGACCGCGCACACGTGCTCATCTTTGGGGGCTTTGTTTCTCTCTGCGTTCCTCTGTGACCCTTTGAGGTAGAATAGCCACTGCCTTCTCCGTATCAGTGAACTAGCCACGGGCTTCAGTTATTTATACACGGACACATACTTAGATCCATAATTCTCCCCCTGCTGGAAAACAAGCATTCGGAAATCAGGAACGTTATCCTACTGGTCATCCTGTTCTCGGTGGCTAACGGAGCCTCTTCTATGTTACAGCCTCTAAGTCAATGTTTGGTGAATGAGTAAGCCGATCGATGAAGAAAGACAAATAATAAGATAGAGTCTTTACAAGTTTCAAGATGTCATATTTAATCCTTCAACTGATGAATGGATAACTCTACAATGGAATATTACCTAACTATGAAAAGGAATTTAATTCTTAAAACAAGCTGCAACATGGATGAACCTGGAAAACTTAGGCTGAGTAAAAGACACCAGTCACAAAGGCCACATACTGAATGATTCCATTCCTGTGAAATGTTCGCAATGAGCAAATCTATAGAGACAGGAAGCAGGCTGGCTGCTTAGGGCCCCGGAAGGGGTCCACGGGGAGTGTGTTGGGTGGTAAAGGCTAGAGGGTAGGGGGTTTCCTTATGGGGTAATAAAGCCGTTTTAAAATGATTGTGCTGATGGATGTACAACTATGTGAAAATGCGAAAAGTCGCCGAATTAGCTTTAAACGGGAGAGCGGTATGGTACATAAGTTCTATCTCAGTAAAGCTGTAACCAAAAGAGAAGACGTCATTTAGAACCAAATATGACTCATCAGTGAGAAAGACAGGATCAGAGAGGCACTGGGAGACAGACGCAAAGGGTGGTGAATAGTCGTCCCGGTGGACAGGGCGCAACAGGGAAGGGAACGAGGGTTAACGAATGCTAAGCCCTCAACTACGTGGCGTTTACTCTGCTAGGCACCTCACCTGCATTTTCTCCTTTATTCCTAAGAGTTGGAGATCTTTATTCCTATTCGGAGATGAGAAAACAGGGGTGAAGACCATCCCAGCCACGTGCCCAGGGGCTCGCAGTTAACAGGGGATGGAAGCAAAGATCTGCACTCAAGCCGACCTTCTCCAGAATCCACACCGTCGACCACGCTGCTCTGCTCGTAGGCTCGTGGGTATGTTGGAGTTCTTCGTTGTCATTTTTTGCAGGGGCGGATAATTTTTTTAAATGCCTGAGTCAAAGGAATTATTTATTTTCTTTAACAATGAAACTACTTAAATCCACGAATTACCTCTGCGTAATCTTTCAGCGAACGCTGGCCATACGTCGTTTGTCCTGACCTCGTTTTTTTATTGTCTAAAGAATCTGGTTTTCTCCATTTGGTTTCCCTCTTGCTGGTTTTTCGTTATCAAATGGGAGGCTGGCTTCTTGAGACTTCTGTTACCTTATTCCCAGAGAAGGCGGCCTGCACAGTTTCTGCACTGAGGGATTGAATACGTTTTCTTTGTGATCTAAGTGCATTATCGAGTTTTGGAAAAACCCCAGGGACTCTAGAAAGGAAGGTTCCTTCCCTCTTTACACAGGAGGTGTCTAATGCTCCCCTTGACACGGTAAATATATTTTATTGCTTAAAGACTTCCAAAAAAGAAGATTCCAATTTCTTCTTAGATTGTTTTAAAAATAGCACTGGCCCCCTCAGCAATACATTCTTAATGCGAGCAACACACTTAGAAGTTAAAAGGGGAAGAACATGGCTGAGTAATTCAAAAGACCAGGAAGAAGCCGGCCATTTGTAATCGGATATTTCGATATTTTCAAGGCTTTTTACTTCAGCGCGATGAATGGCCAGAAAAAGATAGAAACCTTCTCGTCAAAGACTTGGCTTCCTCTGCTTTTGCATAATCAAGTTGACATTTGAATTTTGGCAAAGGATCGCAGGCACTTTGCTTTATTTATTACCTGAGATTAGATAAAAACATCACCGTTATCAAACCATACCAGGCTTTTTCCTAAAATAAGGCGCCATTTTTCAAGCAAGGATCACTTTGTCCCGACATGAAAGTCTCCGGGACAGGATTTCCGAGTATATCATACATAGAAACCGCTCTCCTTCTCCCCTCCTCCCTCCTCCTCTCTCTTCCCTGCCTGCTACACACCCCTCCCCTTAAAATAACCCACCTCCACCAATCCTTCCCTCCACCAACTGCTACATTTATAACATGGCACCAACCTAAAAAAGAACAAGGAAGTACCAAAAAAAAAAAAAAAAAAGGATCGAAGTTGTGCCAGCAAAGAGCAGAAGGGTTCTCAGGCACCAGAGCTGTCATTCTGCATACTTTACGGTCACTACTGAGAGCAGATAGCTGCTCCGTAATGCCGTGCTTGCTTTTAGTCAGGCAGGGCAGACTTGTCTAAGTCTGAGAGGAATCGAAATGCAGCCAGAGAAGGGGGTCCAGGTCATTAAGCCCTCACCAAACCCTCCGGTGATCTTTACGCTCTCAAAGGCATCCCGTTGGAAGCAAGAATCTGTCCAGAACCATCCGAAGAATAAGGAGTAGAGGCTTAAACGGTAGTCTCTGATGCCTACCCACCCAGTTTCTCACGAAAGGCCACAACCCAAAGAGATGGAAGTCCAGCTCACCCTCCAAAACCAAGCCAAATGGTCAAACTACAGCCCAGGTGTAGATGCGACCTCCCCACCCCCTCCCCACCTGTAAGGCTGGTCTGAAAACACCTACCCAGGTCTGGCTTCGCGGTACCCCTGGCTCTGCAGCCAGCCGGGAAGGTTGGCAGGATGCTTCGGCCGACCTCCACCAAACACCCTTAGTCTTCACAAAACGGAACGCTGGGGTGCCAAGAAATGAACTTCGGTGCACCCCAACTCCCTCCCCGCCACATCTCAGCATCTTTCTTCCTGCACTCCGACGTTCAGCTCAATGGACTCAAAAAGAGCCAAATGAATATGAAATGTGGGGAGTGAGAGGGAGGGTCAGGTGACACATTTCTGAGGCAGCCTGCACAGGGACATACGTTTCCAGGTTCTGGAGCCTGACTACTGGGGCGAATCCTCGCATTATCACCTACTAGGTTGTGCAACGACAAGCCAATACCCTAACCCCTCGCGGCCTCATTCTCCTTCGCGAACTGGAAATATTACGGTGCCGACCTCTTTACTAAACCCTTGTGAAGTACTCAGAACAGCGGCAGGCAGAGCACTCAGGATTCAAGCGCGTTACAGAGAGTGTCTCTTATTGTCTCATCTGATCATCGCAAATATGCTTTGAGCCCCATTGTACGGATGAACAAACAGAGGCTCAGTGAAGCTAAGTAGCCCAAGCGAATGGAGCTAGTTGGACGGAGCTGGAACTTGAGTGAAGATCTGACGTCAACGCAGGGGCTCTTCATCAACACGAGAGACCTCTCTGAGAGACGTGGTCTCCACGGGTAAAGGACGACACACGGGGACCCGGAAAACGCCACCCTGGGCAGCAATATATGGTGATGACGGTTGTTTTTCAAGTGTCCTGTTGGTTTAACATAGGGGAAACAAGATGTCACCATGTCAAAGCAGTAGCGTTATCAGGTGAAAGGTTGCTAGCACCTAAGACCTCCATTCGGAGCATCAAACATCATACTTACTTATGCGGCTTCAGAAGGAAGCCGACCACCCGTCACCTGAGGGGACACAAAGCGCAGCCTAGAAGGATCCATATGCCCCGTCTGTTGGCAAGGACTACATCTGGATAGACCTGGCTTTGAAATAAAGGGTAAAACCTGACAAAGAGGTCTATAAAAATATTTCAGAGCTACATCCCAGCATCCCAGGGGAAGAGCACGCCTCAAGAGAATTCAAGGACATGTGGGCTTCATGAAATAGGAGCAAAAATCTATAGAGCAAGAGAGCAGTCTGTGAGAAAAGGAAAACAGGAGGAGATGAAGAGGGCTATGAGTAACACAAGAATTGGAAGAAATCAAGACGCTTTTAAAAATCCACAAGGAGGGGAGGCAAGACAGACCCTACAGAAGAGTCAGTGTTAAGAATACACGGCAGGGGCACCTGGGCGGCTCCGTCGGTTTAGCCTTCAACTCTTGATCTCGGCTCAGGTCATGACCTCTCAGTTCATGGGACTGAACCCCATGTTGGGCTCCGCGCGAACAGTGCAGAGCCTGTTTGGGCTCCTCTCTCTCCCTCTCTCTCTGCCCCTCCTCTGCTTACACTCTCTCAAAATAAATAAATAAACATTAAAAAAGGAAAAGAAAAAAAAATACACTTGACAAGTTCTCCAAGAATGTAGAGGCAAAGGATAAAGCAATAAAAATAATGAGAAAGACACATATCAAAAGTCAATTTAAAAACTCCAATATAAAGATAATTGATTTTTTGGAAGAACAGAACAGAGCAAAAAAGAACAAACTAATGAAAAAAAGCAAACATTTTTTCTTGACTGTTAGGAAAATCATATTCTGTGAAAAGAGATCCTCACATGGACATATGCTGGCAAAATGTTAAAATATTGGAAAAATTAAAACCATTCAAAGATAAGAGGAAAAAAAAATACTGAGAAAAGAACAAAAATCCAACTGACCCTGGCTTCTCAGCAATAAAATGTTCTAGAAAAGACGGGAACACGATCTACACAGTTGAGAGGAAGGTTTAGAGGTTGAAGTCATGGTTCAAGATTTTGAAAACATACCTGTTTATCTGACATCTGTGAAAATAACATCGTTGGCTATTCCTGCTTTGGAAATATATACCACCAATTACTATGCTTTGAAGAAAAGCTTTAAAGGGTGCCTGGGGGGCTCAGTCAGTTAAGTGTCTGACTTCATCTCAGGTCATGATCTCACAGTTCATGGGTTCGAGCCCCATGTCAGGCTCTGTGCTGACAGCTCAGACAGCTCAGAGCCTGGAGCCTGCTGTCTCCCTTTCTCTCTGCCCCTCTCCCACTCGTGCTCGCTTGCTCTCTCTGTCTCTCAAAAATAATTCTTAAAAAACATTGAAAATTTTTTTAATAATATAAATAAATGAATGAATAAAGCTTTAAATTTATGACTTAAATGTAGATTGCTTTAGGTAGTAGGGATATTTTAATAATATGTGTTCTTCCAATCCATGAGCATGGAATGTTTTTCCATTTCTTTGTGTCCTTTTCGATTTCTTTCATTAAGTGTTCTACGGTTTTCAGAGTATAGATCTTTTATCTCTTGGGTTAGGTTTATTCCTAGGTAGCTTATTGGTTTTGGTGCAATTGTAAATTGGACTGATTCCTTGATTTCTCTTTCTGCTGCTTCGTTACTCGTGTATAGAAATTACAGACTTCTGTACGCTGATTTTATATCCTGTGACTTGGCTGAATTCGTGTATCGGTTCTAGCCATCTTTCGGTGGAATCTTTCGGGTTTTCTACATAGAGTATCATGTCATCTGCAAACAGTGAAAGTTTGACTTCTTCCCTTGCCGGTTCGGATGCCTTTGATTTTTTTTTGTTTGTTTTCTGATTGCTGAGGCGAGGACTTCCAGTACTTTGTTAAAAAACAAAATCGTTCCTGAACTTGGAGGAAAAGCTCTCAGTTTTTCCCCCACTGAGGATGATATCAGCCGTGAGCCTTTCATATATGGTCTTATGATGTTGAGGGATGATGCTGAGGGTTGCTGGAGGGGAGACGGGTGGGAGATGGGCCAGATGGGTGATCGGTATTGAGGAGGGCACTTGGGTTGAGCACTGGGTGTTAGACGTAGGTGATAAATCGCTAAATTCTGCTGAAACCAATATGACACTATACGCTAACTAACTTGAATTTAAGTAAAAATTTGAAAAACAAACGGTCAAAAACTCCCAATGATCAGCAATGAAATCAATAAAACATTAGCTAAATACATTTTAATCTTAAATAATAAAAATAAATAAGTAAATTTATGCAAACACTGAGTAGATCACGCTATAATAGAATCGTGCATTTCCTCTTAATTATTTTGCCCCCAAACTCTAGCATTCAGGTAGGTTAAGGATTGTCGGGATGTTTTGGGGGGCCCTGGGCCAGGTTATCCTGTGATACTTCCCTAAAGGGCTTCCCTTCTCTGCTCGGTTTTGGGACCAGGATCACATCCTGAACCCTACGGCCCACATCAAGTTTTATAAACGCTTTGAATAACAGCAGGTGCTTTGTCCCACTGTAATCAGCAAAGACTAAATTATTTATGCTGCTGCCTACCGTGTAAGAATTAACACAAAGAGCTTTATTTCTCCTCCCCCAAAACAGGACTACATAACCATTTTAAAAGGTATCTCCATTGCCAAGCAATCCGAAGTCGGGTTTTCTGCTTCCTTATTAATTTATAACATTTTTTATAAATGCAGACGCAATTCATGGGCAAGGCCGAAGATACAGAAAAGCACCAAGGGGGAAATAAGCACCCATAACCCAGTACCCAAAGAGAAACACCGCTAAATTTCAGCGTTCAGGCAGCATAGTATTCATTTTCTTATTGATGGTATTTAAATGTGGTTTATAGCTTCCCTTATTCACAAAATAGCCTATGGTTTTTAAAATTCCTGTATCAAAAAATATTACCTGGAATGGTTGAACCTACATCATTCCATCCCATGAAAAACTGATTTATGGTTGACTCAATCCCTGATCACTGGACATCTATTTTGGACATAAGAATTATACTATACGTTATACATTCCATTATGCTACGAAATAACTAAAAGCGTAGGTTCAGAAGAAAATTTTCCTGAGATAAATTCCTGTTCTACCATTCATTAGCCATGAGATTTCGGCAAAGTAATTAAACAATCCGTACCTGTTTCCTCCCGAGCAGAGCAGGGATTATAACGGCGTTATCGATTAAATGAACGAACACATGTAAAGGCTTTAGAACAGTGCCAGCCACAGGGTAAACAGTATCTATTTAGGTTGTTCTTTGTCCAATTCTTTTTTTTTTTTTAAGAGAGAGAGGTAGAGAGCACGAGTGGGGGGCGGGGGTAGAGAGAGAGGGAGACACAGAATCCGAAGCAGGCTCCAGGCTCTGAGCTGTCAGCACAGAGCCTGATGCGGGGCTCGAACTCATGAACCATGAGATCATGACCCGAGCCAAAGTCGGACGCTGAACCCACTGAGCCACGCAGGCGCCCCTCTTTGTCCAAGAATTTGCTACAGTGGGAAATGAGCTTCTCCGTGTAATTTTTTTAATGTAGATGATTATTTTTTTTTAATTTTTTTTTAATGTTTTTATTTATTTCTGAGAGACATAGAGACAGAGTGTGAGCAGGGGAAGGGCAGAGAGAGAGGGAGATACAGAATGTGAAGCAGGCTCCAGGCTCCGAGCCATCAGCACAGAGCCGGACGCGGGGCTCAAAGTCACAGACCGTGAGACCATGACCTGAGCTGAAGTCAGCCACTCAACCAACTGAGCCACCCAGGAGCCCCAAGATAATTATTTTTTAAGATGGAATTCTTAGAAACGGAGTTGCTGGGTCCAGAACCAACTCACAGTTTTAAACTTGTGTACATATTGTCTAGTTTCACACCGAAAAGTTGTACAATTTTATCCCACCAACAAAGAATGAAAACAGAATGAAAATGGCTATTTTCACAAAACAGCCTTGCCAATACTGGATAGCTACATTTTCTTCCCCACAGCTTTGCTAAGATAATGGATGAAGCTGACGTTTTGTTGCCTTATTTTGCATTTCTATTACCAATAAAGCTGTCCATTTTCTCTGAAGACTTACTGGTGATTTTGACTTTTTTTTCTTTTCTGCAAACCTGTTCACGCTCTCTGCCCAGTGTTTGTTAGTATTTTTCTGCTGATTGCCAAAAAGACTTCATGTATTAGCAATAAACATTTCTATTATGTGTTGGAAATGTTTTACTTCGGTTTGTCATTCGTATTAGTTATTACAACAGATTGGTTCCTAATTTTTCACATGAAAAGATGCTCAACGTCACTCATCATCAGGGAATACAAATCAAAACTACAATGAGGTATCACCTCACGCCACTCAGAGTGGCTAACCCTAACACAGGAAACCACAGGGGTTGGCGAGGATGGAGCGCAAGGAGAACCTTTTTGGACTGTTGGTGGGAATGCAAACTGGTGTGGCCACTCTGGAAAACAGCATGGAAGTTCCTCAAAAAATTAAAATTAGAACTACCTTGCAACCTACTTGCACAAAGGATACTAATACTAATTCAACAGCATTTATGCACCCTGATGTTTATAGCAGCATTCTCAGCAATAGCCAAAGTATGGAAAGAGCCCAAATGTCCATCGAGTGATGAATGGATGAAGTTGTGGTAGATATATACAACGGATTATTACTCAGCGATAAAAAAATAGAATGAGATCCTGGCACTTGCCACGATGTGGAGAGAGCTACAGAGTATTACGCTAAATGAAACCAGTCGATCAGAGAAAGACAAATACCGTATGCCTGCACTCAGAGGGGGAATGTAAGAAATAAAACAAATGAGCAAAGAGAAAAAAAGAGAGGGAGACAAGCCAAGAAACAGACTTTTAACTACAGGGAACAAACTGGGGGTCACCGGGGAGGAGATGGGTGAAAGGTTGGGTTAAATGGGCGATGGCATTAAGGAGGGCACCTGTTGTGAAGAGCCCTGGGCGTTGTATGTAAGTGATGAATCACTGAATTCTACACCAGGAACTAATATTACACTGCATGTTAACTACACTGTTTAAATGAAATAAAAACTTAGAAAGGAAAAAAAAAAACAAAGAAAAATATTTTTTAAAAAGACGTTCATAATTTTTTTACTAACCAAATTTTTCCTACATAATTTATGACTTTGGGATAATATTGGAAAAGCAGCCTCAAACCCAAGTTTATCCACTGCTCACCGACATGCCATGTCTGACAGTTCTTCGTGATTTCATATTTTATATTTAACTCTTTAATCCAAATCCAATTTCTTTTACGCTTTAGCGGAAGTAAAGAAATGAACAATTTTCTTCCCAAACATTAACCCGTTTTCCCAATCCTATTTACTGAAACCTTTTCTCGCTGACTTCAGGCCCTTGGGTGTATCACACACTCAACTACACCACCGGCTTCTCTCTTTCATTTTATTGCTCTCTCTATTCCAAAACTAGCACCACTTTTCACTAATGTGATTTTCAAGTGAATTCTCCTGAAAGTCGGCCAGCGACACAAGGGTTTATGGATAACAAAAAAAAAAAAAAAAAAAAAAGATTTTAAAATATAACGGAAATAATAAAAAATAATAAAGTAAATTCTAATATACGGAAGAGCGAGCACCCAGTCATCGTTTCGGTTTTGTTTGGTTTTTTAATGACCTGACTGGCTCTTCCAGTAATACGCGTCTCATGACCTTGAGAATGATTCTGTCACGTGCCCCACAAAGTCTGGTGGGAACGTCGTTGTTGTTGAAACACAGCAGCTGTTTCTCTGTTTGTTCCGAACTCTTCTTCGGAAATAGAAATTATCCGTGTGTGGGGGTCTTTGCTGTCCGCCCGCCGTGTTCACAACCTTGCAACTTGGCTTCAGGCCGTTATGCTCCGTGGTCCGCGGGTTTTTCTCAGACCCATCTTTCTCGTCGCTCAACAACTCCCTGTAATACTTCTGCAATCATTCCTAAGACGGCGTACCAGCTTTGCCTCCAAATGCTCGCTTCCTTATACTCCCTTCGAAATTGTGCCAGATTCATTTTCGTCTTGGTCTGTCGCCCGATCAGAGAAGCTTCTCTTTCTTATACTATGTCTCTTGTTTCAGGGGCTACGGTCGCTTCGGTTTCCTTCTGACTAAAACAGCTGCTGACTAAAATGTGTTTTTGAACAAAAATCTGGTTTTAAATATGCCCCTTCTTTCCTTCTTGCAGGTGGTGGTCTCCACTCATGTTGCAGATTTTTCCTTGTATGTGTGCCACATGGAAGGCTTTCTTATACCCGCTTCTTCCATCTTCACTGGGAACGGACTTGTGCCTTCATGGTATTTTTCTCACCTGGCCGCTCGGAAGCTGGGAACCATGGGGAACGACCTAAGTTGCTATATTTTTATAAGAAATAGAGACGAGTAAGCTACCCAAATGCAGACATGATTTATCATTAAGCCCCCCGTTTTCTATCAATGTCTCTGGAAAAGCTGTTGAAACAGTTGTGTATCGTCTTAATCCAACATCTATATATATGTTAAAATCTCAAATATTAAAGATGAGACAGAAAGGACGAGACTTGACGGAGCCACTCAAAGTGGTAGTGTGATGTGAATTTTGTGCCCTGCCCGGCAAGGACCTACCTCATCTGGTCCTTCTCGAGTTTCCTTTCCTCCAGTCTAACTGGGCTCCCGCCACCCCGGCCTGCGGTCTCTCGGTCAAGTGCAAACGCACTCCCACCTGTGAGTTCGGAGTCGAAAGGAACGCTCTGCCCTTGGAAATTCCTCACGGGAGACAACGGCTTATTCTTCAGGTCTCCCTTCACACGTCCCTCCCCTGACCGTCCCTCCCCTGACCGTCCCTCCCCTGACCGTCCTCACCGCCCCTCCTGGGTCAGTCCTATGTTTGCCACAGCCTGTTTTATTTTCTCGATCGCATTTGCCGGCACCTAAACCCCTCTTATTAATTTATCTTATGTCTCCCCCTGTCAAGAATATAAACCTGTAAGAGCAGGGACCTTCTCTGCCTTTGTCATCGCTGTAACTCCAGAATCTAGGACAGTATTGTGTCGACAGCAGACCCACGAGAAAGGTTTGCTGAGTGAATGACGGCCGTGTAGGATAGGCAGCCTTCGGGATGATTTTCTTTTTCTCTTCTTATTTTTCTTTATTTTTCATATTTTATAATGAATGTATATTACTTTGCTAGTTTAAAAAAAATATTCTGAGGGGTACCTGGGTGGCTCAGTCGGCTGACCGTCTGACTCTTGATTTCGGCTCAGGTCACAATCCCAGAGTCCTGGGATGGAGCCCCACACGGGGCTCCGCACTGAGCATGGAGCCTGCTTTGCTGGGGTCCTTGTTCTGGCGAATCTAGGGGTCCACGAAGGATGGACGGTCAGGCGAAAGGAAGAGAGAGAGCCATGAGAGAGATGGAGTCTGATGACCAAGCAGGCAGCCCTGGCAATTCTGGCATCTCCGCCCTGCTGGTCGCAGTGTCTTTATTTTTAAAGGTAGTGAGTGATCATTCCATAGTTTGATCTCTTTAACAATAATCATTTTTACCAGCAAGGCGGCAACTTCCTTAATCCTGTATGTTGGTTTCAGGTTAATTGACATATAAATTTAGGGTGGGGGAAGAGAACAGGGTGTTTCCTTAAGGCCTTAATGTTAATTATCTGTAAACAGGAGAAATCAGGGTTGCTTTGGGGGCTATGCTTCCAACTACAATGGGGAAGGTGCAACCCATCCCCAAGATGCAACTTTAAGGTTACTTCTGGCCAGGCTACTCTCATTCAGATGTAATCCATCAAAGCTTTGCGCTCCAGGTCCTTCCCCTTTATCTAAATGCCAAAAACAAAAGAACATTACATCCTTTGGGGCCAAGGAGAGAAGCTCAAGAAATCCAAGCCTGAAAAATTATTTAGAAGGAGGTAAGACTAGGCACCATCTTGGCCGGCGGGAATTTTGCTTCAGCCTTTTCCATACAGAGAGGGGTCTCAACCTGTGAGCCCAGAATGGCTCCCAACACTGCTTAAGATTGTCTCTCTGGGGGCGCCTGGGTGGCTCAGTTGGTTAAGCGGCTGACTTCAGCTCAGGTTATGATCTCACGGTCTGTGAGTTCGAGCCCCGCGTCGGGCTCTGTGCTGACGGCTCGGAGCCTAGAGCCTGCTTCCGATTCTGTGTCTCCCTCTCTCTCTGCCCCTCCCCTGCTCACGCTCTGTCTCTATATCTCTCAAAAAATAAATAAATGTTAAAAAAAAAAAAAAGATTGTCTCTCTGTCTCTCTGCCCCTTCCCTGCATGTGCGCTCTCTAAACTAAAATTTGTAAAAAAGGAGAAAATCCTTTTAAGATATATATATGTGTGAGTGTGTATTTTGAAACAGAAATGTCTATCCAATTTTATATGTAAAGTTGGTTTCTAAAGTTTTAGCAGCAAATCCTTTTCTCGGAATCTTTGTGAATTCTTCCAACATATAAAAGAGAGAAAAGCAGTAGTTGATTATTATCAATGTATTTTGAGGCTCAGATTATAACACCTGCTTCTTATAAAACCCAACGAATGTAACAATGAAGCTCTTTAATGAAAACTTAATTTTTATTTTATATTTTATTTTCTTGAAAACTTATATTTTAAGTTGAGAGGTGTGGATGAAAGTTTCTGTTTAACAACAGCCTCAGTGACATCCACTTGTTTTAATTTAGCTCTTCGGTACGGAGAAAAATCCTGATTCATGTAAGTACTGGCTAATTACCTGTCCTTGTGATATTCTTAAACAGGGATTATAAGAGGAAAGTCATTCTTAAATTCTATACAATCGCGAATCCACCAAGCCACATAAATTCTCACACTTGTAGTTTCTAATAAATTTGATTTATTATGCGTTTGACCGTGTGTTATTTTCATTGCAGTTCTAAGTAGACTGGAATATATTCAAACGCTAAATGTGGATAAAACACTTAAACAATCACCGAAGCACATCCGGGGACGAGATTTTGGAGACCACGGGGATGTATCTGCTATTGGCAATTTTGTAAAAGTTAACACGCGGAGCGAAAAGAGTTGGGGGGGAAAAAAAAGCACCAATATGTTCACAGTAACAGTGGTTCTATCTCAGCGGTAAAATACATGGGGAATTTTTTGATGTATGTGGATTAATCCACAACGGGAAAAAAAATATTCTTCAAGAAGCCCAGGTGAATGAATCCCACAAACGGAATGTCGAACTAAAGAAGCCAGACACAATAGACCCTGTGGTTTGTTTTACACGAAATGCAAAAAGAGAAGGGCGTAGGCAGGGTGGGAAGGGAGGGCAGCGGCTGGGAGGTGGGAGACATCGCCAGCCTGGGCTCTGAAACCATCCCGTTCTGCTCCTCTTTCCCTCCCCTCCCCTCCTTCCCTCTCTCTCCATGGCTGCGGTCTTCAGTATATTCCCTGATGTGTGCATATCCGGTTACCATAACAGGCAACGCGAGAACATGACCATGATCCCAAAAAGAAACCCCGAGCCCTTCCACGCTCATCCTCCCCAACGACCACCCATCTGCGCTCTGTCCTTACAGATTTCTCCATTCGAGATATCGCACATGAAAGGAATTCTCTGTGTCTGGAGTCTCTCCTTTAGCATAATGTTTTCTTGAACTAGAGGCTGGTCACCCCGCTTGGCAAAAGTCATCTGGGCTCCGCGGTGTGCGTTGTGCCCTTTTCTGCATGTCTGGGATACTTAACAACAAGAACCCAAAACTTCCAGGCAATGAAAATGTAAAACGCAGTCCAAAGAAGGTGTTCCAGCAACGTCCGCCTGAGGCTTCTATTTCTGAGGACGCTCTCTCCCCGCCAGGCTCCGCATCTGCCTTGGAGGGGCCCGTCCCAGTCCACTTACCACGCTCTCCCCGTGTCCCACTGAAAAGGACAATCAGAGGTACAGAAGTTTGCTCATCCTCACCCCCTCTGCCTTCTTCCCCTTTCGGTCCCCCCATCCAAACCTCCTGGCGTGATGACAGGGGTTTTCTTAGAAGGCTTGCGGTGTATGCCGACGGGTCCGTTTTTCCTGGCCTCCCCCGCCCCCACCCTGATTAGACTTCTTTTGTGTGGATTCCATCCCCTGGGAGTCTTGCTACATGTGGAGAATAAATTATTTTGTGTTAAGATATTTTGAGCTGTCAGGGTAATCATTCCAAAACGAAAATTTAATTGTTACGCCTCTAATTAAATCTTTCCAAAGGCTCTCCATTGCCAACAAAATTAACCCGGGCTCCCCGTAGCCAAACCCTCGAGGCTGTCCCTGACTTGTCCCTCCCCACCTCTCCAGACCTCGAGCCTTTGCCCGGCTCTTCCTGCCCTATCCGTGATCCAGACACTGGAAGCCGTGCTCCCCAAGTCCCTGCCCCAGACAAGGGGAGCCTGGTACAGTTCCCCCAAATTCGTGGGCTGTTTTCCATACCTTTGCTTTTGTGAAGCTGTTCCTTCTGCCTAAAATGCCTTTCCCTTCTGTTTTCTTCCCTGTCTACCTGGTGAACAAACATCTCCTAATCTTCTTTGTTTTTAAGTTTATTTATTAATTGGGGACACAGAGAAAGTGAGGGAGAGAGAGAATCCCATGCAGACTCTCCAGCGAGCACAGAGCCTAACTCGGAGCTTGATCTCATGAACCATGAGATCATGACCTGAGCTGAGGTCGAGAGTTGGACGCTTAACCAACTGAGCCATCCCGGCGCCCCAACCTCTGCTAATCTTGCGGCTCGGCTGAAACACCTCCTCCTGCCTCTCTATAAGCAGTGCCTCCCAGCTTGTCATCGGCGCCCTGCAGAGCTCCGTGTCTCCGACTTCACTGTCTATGAGAGACCGTGTGGAATAGCAGGTCCCCTGTCCCCAGGCTTCAGGCAAGGTGTCCTAACCCCCTGAACCTCAGCACGCCCATCAGTAAAACGATGACCCAGATACAAACGACTCAACGGATCTTCTCAAGAACAAGACTAGAGGGGCGCCGGGGTGGCTCAGTTGGTTAAGCGGCCGACTTTGGCTCAGGTCATGATCTCACGGTCTGTGAGTTCGGGCCCCGCGTCGGGCTCTGTGCTGACAGCTCAGAGCCTGGAGCCTGCTTCAGATTCTGTGTCTCCCCCTCTCTCTCTGCCCTTCCCCTGCTCATACTCTGTCTCTCTGTCTCTCAAAAATAAATAAACGTTAAAAAAAAATTAAAAAAAAAAAAAAAAAAAAGAACAACACTAGAGAACACACCCAAAGCATGAAAACCAGTGCCGGGCGCATCGCGAGTGTTCGACAAATGGTAGCTATTATTATAAAACTTAACCCGGCGCGCTCATTCACGTTTCTGTCCCGTGCTTCTAAAACGTGAGCCCCCTGAGCACCGTCAAGTTCGTCTGCGCCGCCCGCCGGTGACACGCTGGCCCACACGGGGGTCGGGCCTGCGTTTGAATCCACACTCCGCCGCCCGTGAGCTGGGCCAGTTTCCGCATCTCTAAAATGGAAATGCCGGAGTGCGGGGAAGAAGATTAAAGAAGAGGGGGTACCTGGGGGGGCTCAGTAGATCGAGCTTCCGACTTCGGCTCAGGTCACGATCTCGCTCATGGGTCCGAGCCCCGCATCGGGCTCTGTGCCGACGGCTCAGAGCCTGGAGCCTGCTCCCGATTCTGTGTCTCCCTCTCTCTCTCTCAAAAATAAATAAACATTTAAAAAAAAACAAACCTTTTTTTTAATAGGGAGCACTGGCGCATCTTCTGGTCCACATTAAAGGCACAATGAATTGCTTTATAGATAATTTAAGACCTGACTCATAACAGATGCTTGACAAAGAACCTTTTTTAGGGTTTCCGGACACGCGACTGTTTCATACTTCAGAACATTTTGTTGGGTCTTAAATACCACCCAGGGGCTGAGCCCATCCCATTTGGAAGTGAGGGGGGGGAGGCCTCAGGGCCAGGATTGAGGAGAGCCCCATCGCCCCCCGCAGCTGCCCCAAAACTTCGGTCGTAATATTCGAAAGGCCCAACGTAAAATAAACATACTTGTCAAGAGGGTGGCATATTGACCTGTAGGGAGTTCCAGAGCAAAACGCCTTAACGCAAAACCACTGGCGGACCACTGCTGGCACAGAGCAAACCCTGGAGGGGGATTTCTGGCGGGGGAGCCAAACAAGACAGAAGGAACCACCGAGAAAGCCCCACCCTCAGGGCCCTCCTGGCTGCCGGACTCTCATTTCCCTCCAGCATGTGAGGGGATGAGGAGCTTCTGATCCGAATGAAAATCAGAAGATGGGGCTATTTTGGCAAGAATCTTCCTAGTGCTAGGACACGTTCTACCACGCCTCGTTACGATAATTGTCCATGCAGCGCCTGTCCTCATTAAAAAATAAACGAAAATCTGTTAGCACCTCCTCCTTGTTCTCAAAACTCCTAGCAAGCTGCCCAGGATGGTCACTCTCGCCTCTGGGTCAGAAGAGGCCCAGGGGCCATCCTTGCAGACCAAGGAGCTTTCTGGATCCTTTGCTTTGCGTTTTAACCTGGGTTCCCTAAACCACAAGGCCAGAGGCAAAAGCTTATGGGCCAGAAAAGGCAGATCTTGAGAAGCACAAAGCAGATTAGAGTTTCCCCAGAGCTGAAGTGGAAGGGGAAAAGGACCACGAAGGGCTCGAGGGGTGTTTTGGGGTGATGGAAATATTCTAAAATTGATTTTGGTGGTTGTTGCGTGCTGCTGTAAATTCTATGGTATATAAATTATACTCCAGTAATGCTATCTAAAAGAAAAGCAAGCTTAAGGGCTAACATTTTATGGGGGGAACAGAATCCCAGAAAAGCAGGAGTGACAAGAAGGGGGACTCTGGCAGGGAAGAGGGTACAGCAACTCTGAGAGACCGCACGGCCACGTCTCCCCACCTGACATCTCCGTGAGGGTGCTCTGCCCCAGAACGGTGTGTCCGGGCCGGGAGGGAGAAGGACGCACCCACCAGCTCCGGCACCCCCTGTGCTACTGGGTTGCTCGTGAGCCCAGAGAGGGTTCAACAGCGTTGTGCACCTTAGGGTGACAGCAACCGAGGCAAGGCACTAGGACGTAAGGGCCTTCTGGGGACACGCACTTGGCCAGCTGAGGGCCTGGGAGCAGCTGCCACAGGGCACCTGTGGTCTGGGGCAGCAGGGACACGCAGGTGACTGCTGTGACAACCACATGAGAAACACCTCTGCCAGGGAGCCTGACCTCAGCCAGCGAGGCCCGAGTGCGTGGATCTGCGTGGTGCAGAAGCTGAATCAAGGGGCGACTGGGTGACTCAGTCGGTCGAGCGTTCGACTTCAGAAGCTCAGGTCATGATCTCATGGGTCCCTGCATTCGAGCCCCGCGTCAGGCTCTGTGCTGACAGCTGGGAGCCTGGAGCCTGCTTCGGATTCTGTGTTTCCCTCTCTCTCTGCCCCTCCCTCCCATACTCCTCTCTCTCTCTCTCTCTGTCTCTCAAAAATGAACAAACATAAAAAAAATAATAAAAATGGGGCGGCTGGGTGACTCAATCGGCTGAGCGACTGACTTCAGCTCAGCTCATGATCTCATGGTCCGTGGGTTCAAGCCCCACATTGGGTTCTGAGCAGAACCTGGAGCCTGCTTCAGATTCTGTGTTTCCCTCTCTCTCTGCCTCTCCCCCACTTGTGTTCTGTCAAAAATAAATACTTAAAAATAAATTAAAAATTAAAAAATAATAATAAAAGAGAAAGAAGTTGAATCCTTTCCACTCGGCAATCCCTACCCTGCCAGACGACGTCACATTCACACGAGACTGGCCCAAACGGAAATGGCAAACTGCTCAGCACCTCTCTCAAACATTCAAGTCGGAGGAGGAAAAGGGCGGGGAAGCCCCGCGGTGAATCACTGTGGTCCCATAATACTTCAAAAGAACTAAAACCAAGACACGACTCCAAAAGTGGCTACTGCCCAGCTGGCCATGGTTACACCTCCAGGATCTCCCTCCGAGAAAGAACCCGCAGGTGCGGCAGCGCCTCCCGGATCCACCCCCCTCCCCAGGGCAGCCTCACCCCGCGGTGCTTGGACCTGGCCATTTCTACCCAACACGGGCCTCCTCGGTTGCAGTCTTGGCTATAAAATCGCCCATTGGTCTGGCCAAGACTTTATCGGGTCTCCATCATGGTCGGAGGCTCCCCTGGGCGGTCCTGCCTTTGACCGCTGATGTTTCCCAGCCTGGTAAGCCTAGCACAGCCCGTGCCAGCATCCGCTTCCGGGAAGACGCACCTGACACACTCGGTGACCTGAGAAGTTGCTGTGATGCCCCCTTTCCATGCACATCCCCACCCGCAGAGGTAAGGGTTCTTGTCCCGGAGTCTCATGAACTCCAAGGAGATGAAGCCCCCCGGTGTCCACAGTGGAAGGGGCTGGAGTCTCCTAGTGGAAGGCCAAATCTTCGGAGAAGGACTAGGAGTAGGCATCGGTTGCCTACAGCTGCGGTGACAGTGGCTGCAACCTTGGCGCGGTCAAACCACAGGAAAAAAACACACCGTCTGACAGTTCTAGAGGTCACGAGTCTGAAATGGGCCTCCCTGAGCTAAGATCGCGGCGGCGTCAGAGCGGAGTTCCTCCTGGAGACTCCAGGGGCGAGTCTGTGTCCTTGACTGTCCCCGCTGCCAGAGGCGGTCTGTATTCCCTGGTGCCAGGAACCGATCTTCTGTCTTCGACGCCAACAACAGCGAATTGAGTCTTTCCCCTGCGTCACGCCGACCCTGACTCTCCTGCCTCCTCCTTTCAGCTCTGAGTAGGCTCTATGGGGGGCCCACCTAGATGATCCGGGGCGCTCTCCTTGTGCTGACGTCAGCTGCCCTGCAGCCTTCATTCCCTCTGCAATCCTAGTTCCCCTGCTACGATGCGTAACAGATTCACGGGTCCTGGGGATCAGGACGTGGGCATGTTCGGAGGGACCGGTATTCTACCTGTCATGGAGCAGGTGACAAATGCTCCAGGTGGAAGGTGCCTTGACCCTCAGGGGTGGAAAACGACCAGCGTGGTCCCCCAAGAAGCACGGGCTGAGTAGCTGTAACCTGCACGCCACCTTCTTTCCCTCACCTGCCTTCTTGCTCTTGAGGTCTGACGTGACCTGGGGCTGGGGCCATCCCCTCTCTGGTGGGCCCTGGGCACGAAGTTGGGCCAGGTGTGCGTCCGATTCCAGAATAAAGCCCGGGACAGTGTCGCTGAGTGTTTGCTCCCACGCTCTTCTCCAAAAGAGGCACCTTGCCCAGACTTTTTAAGCAACACGTGAACGTGGTAAGAAGTGACGGAAAACAGCGAAAACACCAGAAAGGGCTCAGAGAGGTGGCAGGAAGTACCTTTTTGGGGGGGGGGGAATCTGCTTCTCCACAGATGAAGCTGCTCCCCCTACGGCCACGTCGGATGTGGCCCAAAGGAAAGGGGGTTCCAGGAGGTGGAGTGTGGCACAGCTGGCTTCCAAGGGCAGGAGAAAACCCCAGGGACGGGCAGGACCAAGGAGCCTCGGAGAGGCAGCAAGCCCGGGGCCGGGCATCCCGCCGCTCGTAGCACCGTGAACACCGGCCCCAGACACGATTCTAGAAAACACCGCCATAAAGCACTTGTCCAGGCCAAGAGCGCTCTCTCCCTGGCCCTGCCATCACTGCTTCTACGGCAACCAGTGCACTTCAAACAGCAAAATACAGAAAAAAGAAAAAAAAAATCAAATCTGAAGGCGCCAAGTCCTGCCAAATAAGTGAATTGGCCCGAGAGCCGCATAAAAGCTCAGAGGTCACGGTCAAGGAAAATCTGGGGGGAGAAGGTGAGATGTAACAGGTATCTTTGGGTTCGAACCAGCATGTCTGGAAGCTCCAGACAAGTGACCGGCACAGGGGTCTGTTGTGATTTACTGGTTGTCTGTTCCCTGGAGTGGGGAGCTGGGGGGGAGTCTCTACCCTGGCCATGTTGAAACAGCCTATTGGAGGAAGAACTTTCCAACACAATCGTCCTTCAAGGAAGCGGAAGGAGGCACTGGGAAGAATAGGGCCATCGTGGTAATTAAGTCCTTCTTAGGGATATTAGCAGATTTGACCCCAGGAAACCAGAGCTGCGAGGCACCGTCTTCGTCTGCTCAGGCTGCTATAACGAAAACGCCCCAGACTGGGTGGCCTGAACAACAGACATTTCTTTCTCAAAATTCCGAAGGCTGGAAGTTCGAGATCAAGGCGTGACTCACCGCTGGGTTCTGGTGAGAACCCACTTCCTGGTTGGTAGGCGGCTGTCTCCTCCCCGTGTCCTCGCATGGTGGGGAGAGGAAGTTCTGGGGTCTCTTTCAGTTCTTTGAAGGGCACTAATCCCATCATGGGGGAACCTGCCTTCACGACCTCATCTAAACCCCATCACTCCCCAAAACCCCCACCTCCGAATACTATCACATTGGGGCTTGGGCTTCAACAAAGGAATTTTGGAGGGACACAAATATTTAGTCCAAAACGGGCATCACGCCCACCATGTGATTTTTGTCTGTAGGAGGTGGGGTGTGCCTCATTATCCATTCAGTGGTCCTTTGGCCAAATTCGCCTAATCTGGTCTGCAGGTGAAAAGTCCTAGGGGATAGGGAGGCGAGGACTTGGCTGTTCCAAGAACAAGTGGATACAGATGCCACCAGCAGCACGCAACTCAAACCGGAAACTGCCCTGGCGGGATTCCCCCATCCTGACTCTGAGTCCCGCGACACGCACGTCGATCGAATACGCATGCATGAAATAAGCTCTCAGACATTCCACTTCTTAATTACCTTCAGTCACCAAGGTCTGACTAGCCGCACAGGACATGAAAACTTCCTCTCTCGTGGCAGCCACGCCGCCATCCATGATTGAGTCTAGTGCCCTTCATCAAAGACTCAACTGAACTTCGGAGTCAACATGGAGAGCGGAGATGCAATATGTAATACCGACTCCGATTTCCATTAAAATTCATGGAGGCACACACATGTGCAAACACACATATATACAGACATGTGTGCATATAGCCATGTACACACACGTGTGCCTATACATACATATGCACACACATGCGTGCCCACACATGCACACGTGTGCATATATACACAGGAATGCCCACATATGTGGATGAGTACACACATGGGCACACGTGCCTATATGCACCTATGCACTCCCCACATGCGCATACACATGCACACATATGCATACATACACAGGCATGCACACATACACACACGTGCATACACACATATGCACCTATACACCCCCCACATATATATACATGCACACACATATGCATACCAACACATGCATGCACACACACATACACATGCACACACACATATATGCACCTATACACTCCCCCTCAAATACACGTACACACG
Organism: Paguma larvata; assembly: GCA_030068075.1. NCBI lineage: Eukaryota > Metazoa > Chordata > Mammalia > Carnivora > Viverridae > Paguma > Paguma larvata. Next base: position 135,755,017 of record CM057825.1, on the reverse strand, counting down.
CATATGTACCTGTACACCCCCCACACACACACCCAAGTACACACATATGCATACATACACATGTGCACACACACACATGCACTTATGCACTCCCACGCACACATATACACATGCACACACACATATGCATACATATACATGCATGCACACCTATGCCTTTACTCATACACACGCGCAGGTGGTAGAACAGGAGCACGTGCATAAGAGAGAACGTCCCATGTGAATGGGAGAAATCTCCATGGCTGAGTGGTCAATAGGTCAGTGGGAGAAACAAAACCCTGGGGCAGGCAAGAGCTACCTTCTGGCCAAAACTACATGCATCAAAGAATGCAGGAAAACACTTCAACTCTGCATAGAAAAAAAAGAATACAATCGTGCTAGTAATCAAAGTAAAACAAAAATACCGTATGATTTTAAACTACCCAATTGGCAACAACTTTAAGACTGTAAACACAATGTTGGTGCACTATGTGTAATAAAAATGGGAATTTGCATACATGGTCGGCAGCAGTAGTAACTGACATTTGGAGAAACAATTTGGCAATACTAATAAGACCCCGTAACGTTTACACACACTGACCCAGTGTTTTTGCTGGTGCGAGTCTGGATTTAAAAAAAAAAAAAATTACAAATACAGGCAAAGATTTCTCCTATAGTAGCTCATGAGAGTATGACTTCTGATCAGGAGAAAACAGGAATACAGCTCCGTGCCAAATAACCGAAGGCAAAGGCATTTCTCCATTAGCTGTATTTTCCGGGCGAGCACTCTCCGTTCAGACCCTCCATTAACCTGCGCCCGCCCCACCGGGCAGAATCTGACCCGAATCAGCTCCCTGCTCAGGGCTTCAGTGAGGCTAACCAAGACGGGGAGTTAATTTTCTGAATGTTAGATGAATTATGTAACCCGGAGCAAAACATCTAAGGGGAAAATGAATAGAGGAAGTAACATGAGGGCGTAGAGTAATGAACTGGCCAACAGATCGTATTCATTTAGGATTTTTACACTTACGTTCTTCCCAAAGACTAAAAAGCCTTGCTATCCCTGTAAAACTAAACCCACAAAAAAAGGGACGACAATTAAAAATAAAAATGGAGGGGAGGGGCCGCCTGGGTGGCTCAGTCGGTTAAGCGTCCGACTTCAGCAAAGGTCATGATCTCACGGTGTGTGAGTTCAAACCTCACATTGGGCTTGCTGCTGACAGCTCAGAGCCTGGAGCCTGCTTCAGATTCTGTGTCTCCGTCTCTCTCTCTGCCCCTCCTCCGCGCATACTCTCTCTCTCAGAAACAAAAATAAACATTTTTTTAAAAACTTTTTAAGTAGTAGGAAAAGAATGCATTTTTAAAAATAAGAATAATACAATTTTTTAAAATAAAAAATAAAATAAAAATGAAAGTGGGGGAGGGGATAAAAGGAGCAGAGAAAGAGTTGCCACCAGACACTGGGGAGTGATTTAATTATTGCAGTCGGGGACCGAATTTAGCACTGCGATTCCTGACAGCTTCCGTAGAACAGGAAACACTTTGGGTAATAGAGTTCTTATTGTGTGATTAAAAAAAATGGAAAGAAAAAGAATAGTTCCATTGGAAAGAATCATTATTATCAAGTACTGAAATAAAACAGCGATTTTCATGCTTCCTTCGTATAGGGTTTTTTCATAAGTGAGACAGAACCTTGGTCATGAGCGCTCACACCTCTACGCCTTGTCAGTGGCCCTGTGTCTCCCCTCCTAAACGGATGGGTCCTAGTCACCTCCCGTGCCTGTGCCGTCTCATCTATAAACGACGCCTCTCTCCCAGAAGCACAGCGGAGGCGTGGATGGGGGGCGTGGTACTGACCCCCGTCAAGGAAAGTTGGTTCCAAGGTAAAATGGCATCTGGCTGTCACCTCCGAGACGGCGTCTCCAGACCTCCCACTAGATGCCAGTGAAGAACCAACGTAACCAAAGTCCTAACAAAGAGGAATGTCTATGACCTTCAGATCACAAGGACATAGGCTGGAAAGCACGGCTCACGGCACGTTGGTGGGCCACCATGACACGGACAGCCGCAGCGAAGGCCGCCCCGCCGAACTGTCTCTAACGCCCCAGCCCAGCTCTGCCCAGCCCGCCACCGGAGAGAAACATCGGTGCCTACCCACCAAAGAGCCAGCGGGTCTTTCCGAACAATGATGCTTCGCCATCAAGGCACGCAATAGAACGACCGTGGAGGGATTTTCGTTCGGTTGGTTGCTTGTCTGGGCAAGGCCATCATGCCGGTTCACCTGCCCCCTGCTTCATCAGAGACTCGACATCGGAACCCGGGGCACGCGGCCTGGCCGTCGTATTAGGAACTGCTCCCCGGTTCCTGAGAATGCTGGGGCGCTCTCCCTTAAGAACCTCGGCTCCATCACGAGGGAGCCCGCTTGGGAGGAGCCAGTGTGGGTTTCTCACTGGTGCCTCAGCACCTTCTGTCCACCAGGTGGTAAAGTCTGCCGCCCAGGGTGAGCTACGGTGCCCAGGAAAGCCACTGGCACCGGAACAGCGGCAGCAAGACGGAACGACAATGGCACGTCTCGGCTGTCATGTATTTGGTGGGCTGTCATCAGGCAGAGGGGAGGAGAGACGATCCCACTCTCAGGGGACAGCAGAGCTGACCTTGGTCTGAAACCATGGCTGGAGCCGAAACGCCCAAAACCTACCAGGAGAACTAAAGCGCAGAGGAGTCACTTCCGAAGCCCCGGAGGAGGTAAATGCAAAGGAAACAATACCTACACACCGAAAACGGGAAACGAGCCCATACAGAGAAACTGCTCCTTTGGCTCTCGAGGAGCGCAGAAGGTGATGGGTTTTTGGTAGATGTTATGGGGAGGGGGGGTAAGAAACAACTGGTTTCTCCCACTGCTGTGCAGCATGCTAGAAATAAAACCCAGAAGGAAGACTCCGTTCTGCCGCTTAACAAGAGCAGGGTGGTCCCGGCGCCTTCCCCGAACTCGTCCTTCGTAGACTCTGGTGCCATGGGCACCGGGGTCGCGATCCAGGCCGCAGGGCAGGTGGGTGCTCCCTCCCACCGCCGCCTGTTTCCCTGCCGGCTACCTTTCCCCTACGTCCAATCACTGGGAGGGGGCTAGGAAATGACATCCCCAAAGGGCCACTACAAAAGAAGGGGGCGGGGAATTCTAGCTGTGTTTCTCCATCTTCCGAAGGAACAGACAGACAACGAAAGGGGTCATTTTCAGTTTCACGTGCCAAAGAGCAGCAGCCTGACAGGAAGGTCAGCCTCCGAAGGCCGATAATTCAGTGTGTATTCTATTTTAAAGCCAAGCCCTTGGTGCTACCTTGATGATTTTGTAGAATTTACCCTGAAAGGGCATGAAAATGTCACACCGTCTTGTGCCTTCCCCGCTGCCACGTGCTCTTTGCAAGAAAATCAAACCCGGCTGCTCTGAACTCTTAGCAAGCACCCACCACGTCTAAGGCATGCGATTTCAACCGCGCGTATTTTCTGCGAGGCTAAAGGGTACGGGGAAAGAAAGAGCAGTGGAAAACGGTTCATGAAGCCGGGACTCTTCTCTGAGCCACGATTTTCTCTCCTGCAAAATAAGGAAGACCCCACCTATCCCCTGGTGGTGTGACCTAATGGCAGAATGCACACAAGCACCGGAAACGGAGTCTGGCACATTCTTAGCGAAACTTTCCCTTCCCCTTTGGGTCTGTCTCCTTCCCGATAGAACTGCAAGGCAAGGTGGAGAAGAGAGAGCTACACTAGGTGAGCCCGCATCGACCCTCTACATAATGAGGACTCCCAGGGCGCCTGGGTGGCTCAGTCGGTTAGGCAACCGACTTCGGCTCAGGTCATGATCTCGCGGTTTGTGGGTTCGAGCCCCCCATCAGGCTCTGTGCTGACAGCTCGGAGCCTGGGGCCTGCTTCGGATTCTGTGTCTCCCTCTCTCTGACCCTCCCCCACTCATGCTCTGTCTCTCTCTCTCTCTAAAAAATAAATAAACATTAAAAAAAAATGAGGACTCCCGCCCAGACATGTTATCAAGAGTCAAACTCCACCACCCACGTGCGTCCCAGGTTTACACGCACAGGGTGAAAGCTATCATGGCCGACTACATCTTCCATGGAGAAAAGAGAGAGCACAGGAAGTCTCATATCGTTAGGAGGAAGAGACACAGAAGCACCAGAAACTGAAAGAGCATTTCCTACGAGACGCCCTGGGTGTCAAGCTGGAGGTCTCCGGCAGGCGGGACAAGGACTCTGCCCCGGGACCCACCCCCCACCCTCTCTGGAGGAGCTTTGCTCTCTATGGCCCCTGGTCTCTTTCGCGCTGAACTCCCTCCAATGTCAGATTTCAGGTTCATGGCAAACCAGAACAGTTCGCAAAAGGGTTTAGAATATTGAACCCCTGCAGTCAAGTGCCTTTCAACACAGCTATGCCTTCCCTGAGCTTCCTTTGAACTTGGGTCAAAACATCAGCATTGGGCCCATGTCAGTGAGGGTCTGTGGTCCCAATGGCCATTTATCTCATCTTAGTAGATTGGCCGAAGAGGCAACGTCCTGTTTCCAGGGAATAGAAAGGCTCCCCCCTCCCCCGAATTCTATGCTAAGTAACTAGTCCTGAGCTTAACATCAGATAATAATTACTTTAGCTGTCTGGCTTCCCCATTCCCTGGGTGGCTCAGTTAGTTAAGCATCCGACTTTGGCTCAGGTCATGATCTCGCAATTCACAAGTTCAAGTCCCGTTCGCGGCTCTGTGCAGACAGTGTGGAGCCTGCTTCAGATTCTCTCTCTCCTTCTCTCTCTGCCCCTCCCCACCTTGTGCATTCTCTCTCTCTCTCTCTCTCAAAAATAGATAAACTTTTTTTAAAAAAATCCAAAGTACAAAAAGAATTTTTATAACTCAACACCAAAAACACAAATAATCTGATTAAAAATGGGCAGAGAACCTCAGGAGATATTTTTCCCAAGAAGGGCACCATTCATGTGGAACAAAACGGGGAACAGGCGGGGAGGCAGGCTAGTGGGGAAGGGCGCCTGGAGGTGCTGGTGGTGTTGGGAGAGTGGGTGGATAAACCCTATGCAACTTAGCAATTGCCTGAAGACGAGGTCCAACAGAGAAGATCCAAAGAGGACAATAAGCCTGGCCCATGGGAGCGCAGTGACATCATCCACGACGGGGTTAATGAGAGCTGGTTGCAGCGGGAGGGGGACGGTGCCCAGAGGGGGTGGGGACATGGAGAAGCTCAGTGAGAGCATCAAGCAAGCAAAGTTTAAAGCTTGGGTCAAATAGGAGTGCAGTCGGCAGCGAGGATACCATTTTGGGACACCCTTGTACCAAGATGAAAGCCAAAAGCACCAGCATGGTAGAGTAGAGTGTACAGGAGACAGATAGTTTGAGTAACAGACACATTTAGGGGCTGGAAGAAGAAGAAGCAAACCAGAAGATAGAGGAGCCAGAGGAGAGGAGGGTTTTGAGGAAGCCACCAGGGACCGTCAAGGGGCTAATTCGACACTGTCATTGACAGCAAGAATCAGATTGCAAAGCGTGAGCAGGAATAAAAGAGTAGAAAAGAACAGACCAATTTTAAGAACCAAGATGGAGAAGGCAAGAAGAGGGGCTAATTGGTAGCTTGGTCAGAGAGCAGAGAGAAAGAAGAGCATTTCTTAGAATCGAGGGCTCCTGAACACACTTGGATGCTTGGGGGAGCGCTGGGGGTAGATGGTAGATTAGGATTAGGGAGAAGGGATAGAGGATGAAGGGATGAGGAGGACATGGTGTTAACAAAGAGAAGAGTCATCTCCTTTCAAGAGACAGAAATTGGGGCGTCTGGGTGGCTCAGTCGATTAAGCGTCCAACTTCGGCTCAGGTCATGATGTCCTGGTTCGTTGAGTTTGAGCCCTGCATCAGGCTCTGTGCTGATGGCTCAGAGCCAGGAGCCTACTTCAGATTCTGTGTCTCCCTCTCTATCTGCCCCTCTCCTCTTGCTCACTCTCTCTCTCTCTCTCTCTCTCAAAACTAAATAAACATTAAAAAAATTTTTTAAAAAGAGACAGAAGAGCAAGAGCACAATAATAAAAAGGGACACAGAGATATTCACGGGAAAAAGATAAGGTTGACAAGAGCTTGCCTTGGGTAGCCGCGAGCTTTTACAGCTAATTGAGAGAGGCCGTGAGAGCCTTGTAGAGTCCAGGGAAACACTGAGAGAGGTCCGCTTTGGATGTCGAGAAGGGAAACTTCCATGAGAGCCCAGTCAAGATTAGACCCTCCCCAGAGGCCACCAGCCAGCCATGCATCCTCGGCAAAGTAACACACCTGAGGCTAATCTACCAGGGTGACTCGGTCACAAATCCTGAACTGTTGTTCCCCTTGCTAAAGTCCACTTGTCTGACCCTCCCAAGTTCTTGAGGGAGGAGACCATCTCAAGTTTCAGCTTCCATGCACCCCAGCTCCTGGATCGCGGCACATGCCCAGTGAGTATGATGGTGGAGAGGAATAGAAGAGAAGCAATACTTCAGCATGTCCCAAAATATTGGTTAATATTGGTTTTGAAAAGATGGCTCAGTTGGTTGAGCATCTGACTTCAGCTCAGGTCATGATCTCACGGTCCATGACTTGGAGCCCCGTGTCAGGCTCTGTGCTGACAGCTTGGAACCTGTGTCTCCCTCTCTCTCTCTCTGCCCCTGCCCACTCGCGCGCGTGCTCTCTCTGTCTCTCAAAAATGAATAAATGTTTAAAAAAATTTTTTAACCTGCTTTAAAGAAACACATTAAATAAAAACTTACAGAACAGACAAATTAAGAGTATGACCATGCTTTACAGAACTTCATTAAATCCTGAGCTCCGTTAGTGCATTTTAAAAAGAATTTGCTCCCCAGAAATCCATTTTGGAGGCAACTCCTAAAGAAATATTTCCCAGGTTGGGGCGCCCGGGGGGCTCAGTTGGTTAAGCGTCCGGCTTCGGCTCAGGTCATGATCTCACCGTTCCCGAGTTCGAACCCCGCATCGGGCTCTGGGCTGACAGCTCAGAGCCTGGAGCCTGTTTCAGATTCTGTGTCTCCCTCTCTGTCTGTGCCCCTCCCCTGCTCATGCTCACTCTCTCTCTCTATCAAAAATAAAAAATTAAAAAAAAAAAAAGAAATATCTCCAGGGCATACAAACTAGTTCACGTCAGTACAGACAGGTTTCCAAATGAAACCCCTCATGGGCCCACCAGAAGGAGCCCAACACACTGTGCTGTGGAGAGAGAAAGAGGCTAAGGCGGCCCTCGTTAACTAGACTATAAAAGCGCTTGGGGCCCACTCGGGCCCTTTCTAAACATGTGGGAAAGCTCTCAAGTTGTCCAGAATCTTGGACTTCACCAGGACATCCCTCATCCTCTTGTTTTACATTGTTACTAAGCCTGTCAATCAAGGCTCTGCCTCGTCCCCCCAACTTAGCTACACGATCCTGGAAGGTCAAGTTACAACCAACTGTCCCCTTAAGCCTTGCTGACTCCCTACCCCCATACTCACACATCTGTTCTTGTACCACCTGCAGGTGGGTAACAAGCACCAAGGTAGAGCTGCGTCCTGAGTAAGACCAAGCCCTGGAGTCCAAAAGACCAGCTTTCAGGTCCCGGCCCCACCTCTTACTGGCTGCAAAACCTCAGAAAAATCGCCTAACCTTTACAGAGAGATAGGCAGTCGTACCAACTTTGTGAAGGTTCGTCACACACACGACACCTATCACATACAGTAAGGGCTCATTAAGTTTCGGTTTTGTTATAAAGTCTTTAATGAATATTTGATTGGCTCATGGGGCCGAAAGGGAATATACAAAATGCCCGTAGTCAAAAAGACTCAAATAGTGTTCGGTCTTACTCAGCTGGCTCATCCACCAACCGAATCGACCAGGGAAGGAACCAACAAAATGGGGCGGTCTCCCCAAGGAAGTTCTACAGGGACACACAACGCAGAGGTTCAAATATTTTTGAATAGACTAGGAAAGCAGTAACGAAAACCCGCCCATCAAAGCGGTAGCAAAGAGGCAATGAGGAAGCCAAGTCTTGCCATTTGTCTGCTTTCACTGGGAGTTCAGGGCTGCAGACTGTTCTTTTGTGCCATGGTGGGTAACGCCAGCCCCTCCCCAACATCGGATTATCCCTAGAGCAGAACCAAATATCCCCGAGCCAACCGCGCTATGGACGGGAGGGGGAAAGAGAAGCAGGGGGAATGGAGGTGTCACTGGTTTCAACTTACATGATACAACGCAGGTACTAGTGAGCATCTATCAGGCGGAAAGGCTCAATAAATGTTAGGTATTAGCATCGTTGCATATGCAATGTTCAAGGTCTATATCGAAGGAGCGGGTTATGTCTTAGGACACCTTCCAGCACCTGGTTCGACCCCATTCAGCTGATGGGCAGAGAAGATGAAGTGTGACTAGCTAGGCATCCTTACTATGCTGATAAGAGGAAATTGAGTGGACGCGAGGCATCATGAAGTGCACGCTCACCAATACCCGGCAAGCATCTGCTGGCCGGGAGCTGCCGTCGGTGGCCCTTTCCTGGATGAGGGAGACAAGGGGCAGAACACAGGGCCAGACAGACAGCCTGCACCTGCTACCGAGCGAGCAGCAGACCATGGCGGGGGGCGGGGGGGGGGCCGCAGAGGCGGGAACTGAGATCACTGGCAGACCAGTAGGCCAATCGGGGAGATGGGACGCCGGACAAAGGCCCGGCATCATGACAGGGAGAAGGGCTGAAGAACCACCTGTGGACAGCCGGCCATTCGAGGCTGGCTTTGTGGGTGCTTGGAACTGATTCGAGGGTGGCTCGGCTTCACTCAAGAGCCATCAGGCCCTTAGCTGGAGCCCCCAGCTCCTAGAAGTTCCCCCCAAATGCCTAACACAAAAGCCAAACAGAGAAGGACCCTTCTCTAGACCCTTCACAAACCAGAGTTCCTTTGGCCGCTCGGGTGGAAATCTCTAAGAAGCGAGAGACCGCAGACACCAGGGAGGTGAAACCGGGCTACGAGGAGTGTCCGAGACACGCTAACATGAGAAACGGAGGCGCCTGCCATGTCACGGCCCTCTCTGCCTGGCGCTGTCGGTAACAGACACATAAAAGAGAAGATTTTTGCCAGGATAATACATGTGCATAGTCTAGCATGGTGAACCGCGCCGAGGGCGGAGGCAGCTCTCGAGGGAGACGGAAGCCCTATGGAAGACAGGAGGGACTCCCCAAAGCTCCAGGCGAGGGCCGGCTGTGTGGGGTCTGTGTGTGTCAGCCTTGGGAGACACCAAAATCGTTGCTCAGGAGTAATCGTGTCGGCTATGAAGCCTCGTCAGACATAAGCTTCGATATTTCAGCTTCGTTCCTTTGCCTTTTTCATTTTAACTCGAGCGTGCTCTGTGCAGGGAAACACATTTCTACAAGAACGAGGAACAAGAAGCCCTAAGCGGCCGGCTCCTGTCCATAGGAATTCATAAGGGCTGTCAGAAGGTCTAAGGGGTGTCATAAAAAAAAAAAAAACTTTAATGAGACAGCCCATCACAGACACCCTCGTAGCAAACTAGACAAGGCCACGGAGGAAAACCGAGAGGCCTCGGGCCCCTGACCCACGCCGACAATTAACCATCACGTGCAAGTCTAGGCCAAGCAATGCCTTCGCCTCCTATCTTTCAAGCAAGGTGGGGTCACGCCGTAATTTCTAAACACATCTCCTGGCGCTTCCTGCTCGAATCTTCCACGGGGCTCATGTGTCTCAGCTCCCGAGCACGTGCAGGAATACTGTTCTTTTACTTCTGCTGTCTCCTGCATGTCGTAATCCTGCCCGGTAGGAAGATCAACATATAATAAAATTTGAAGGTCCTACTACATTGTATGTGAAGACAGAAAAATCTTTCTAAACTTCCCAAAGATCGCTTTTCTAAGGTGTTAAGTTTCTAAGTCCCCAAGCTAAGCGGGCTTGTAGGTCGGCTGACTCAGCAGGCCACCAAGATGCTACGGAAACACCAAAACCGTCGTTTGTCAAATGATTCGGCGGGCCCTGCCCACCCCCCACCCCCCGGCCCCGCCACCAGCTGACACTGAATGTGCCCTCAACATCAGCAGGGTTCCGAGCAGAGAGCAGGCACTGCTTATAACAACACCATCCCCTTCATTAACACCAACCAAACAGCCCTCAAAATGCCTCTCCTACCAAAAGCAGGCGGGCCTTAGAAATCGTGGATCAGGAGAGGCAAGGAAAATGTAAATTCGGGACAAAGGAGAGAGGACTGGGTGTCTATCCCGAATCTACCCTCTGCCTGACTGTCACTACGGCAATGAAATCAAGTTTTAAGCTTAAATATGAGTGACACTCTCTTGCAACCAGCTCATTTTGGTGCGTGAACAACTAAACAATGTTGGAGAGGACCCTTCCCTAAAGTTCTAAACTGTAATGACGCGAGACTAATATTTTTAACGGACTCTCCGGTGAGCATGGGGGTCACGTAAGGAAGCCTCACAGGACCTACTACTGCTGCCATCACTCCAGACACTTGGGAGAACCTTCTTCTGAATGTCCTTCAAAGCCAGTGTCAAAAATATACACCACCCTGGCCACTGCATAATGACATGAGTGGTCTGGCCGGCTTGGTCAGTCACTGGCCCACACGATTTGACTCTAAAACGGCCAGCAGCTGATGCTAAGACTATTCCTCCAGAGACAGAGATTTGTCACCAAGAAGTGTATTCCTGGGGGTGTCTCAAGGGGCTCACGACAGCTCCCCTAAAAAGAGTCCTTCCTGGAGAGAAGGCAGCTCTCTGAGAGCAAGGACGATTAACTTGCAGGATCCTTCAATCCCACTGGGCTGAACTCTATCTCAGGGCGACCTCTGTACCCGATCCTCTACATCCCAGCTCAGTCATGGGACCTTTCCGGAAACGGTGCTCCCACCAGCCTCCTCAGAAAGAATTGATCCCCCTCCTCTGGCCTTGTACCTAAGACTTCTGCTGCAGGGACCGCCCCTCATAATCGGTCACCACCGTCATCACCGTCTACGGGGGCCCCTCTCAATGCACTGAAATGGAGTTAAACCCCTTCCGCTTTTAACCCCTTTTAACCCCTTCAACTCAGACCCAGTATCGACTACACTCTCTGGCATCTAGTAGGTTCTCAGTATTCGCTGAATTGGAATATTTTAGTTCAAGTAGGGGAATCACTCACATTACTTTACAACGGGTCTCGCAGACTGTATGGCACGTACCCAGGACCAGACCGTGCCTGGCACAAGGCGACAGGAAAGCACTAGCGATGTCTTCCAGACCTGTCCACTGCAGGCTGCTGGTGTTTTTGTTTTGTTCTGTTTGTAATCATTTTCCCTTCGCACGCAGGAACAAAGAAGTTCGAACGCATCCAACAAAACACACTCACATGTCTAAAATGACTGAGAGTCCGGGGCGCCTGGGTGGCTCATTCAGTTAGCATCAGGCTCTGGATTTCAGCCCAGGTCATGATCTCACGGCTCGTGAGTTCAAGCCCCGCATCGGGCTCAGCACTGATGAACAGAGTCCGGTTGAGATTCTCTCTCTCTCTCTCTCTCTCTCTCTCTCTCTCTCTCCTTCTCTCTCTGCCCCTCCTCCACCCACGCTGTCTCTTTCTTTCTCTCTCTCCCTCAAAATAAATAAATAAGTAAACTTAAGAAAATAAATAAAAACAAAATAAAATGACCAAGACTGTAACGCAGCCATACCTCTGTCTACAAACAAAGGCGGCACAAGCGATCTGAAAAGCACAGGCCACTGTCGCACAGGCCGTTGGAATTATGCAATTAAAACTTTTGGTTTTCTTTCCTTTTTTTTTAAACCATTTTAACCATTTTTTTTTAATTTAAATTCCAGCATAGTTAACATTCAGTGTTCTGTTTAATAAGTTTCAGGTGTACGACACAGGGATTAGACAATCCTGTACATCACTCCGGGCTCATCACGGTAAATATATTCTTAATCCCCTTCCCCTGTTTCACCCATCCCCCCACCCAGCTCCCCTCTGGTGCCATTAGTTTGTTCTCTATAGTTAAGTCTGGCTTTTTGTTTTTCTTATTTTTGTTTTTGTTCATTTGTTTTGCTTCTTAAATTCCACATATGAGTCAAATCATACGGTGTGTATCTTTCTCTGATGGACGTATTTCGCTTAGCGTTATACTCTCTAGATCCATCCATGTTGTCGCAAATGGCAAAAGTTCATTCTTCTTTATGGCTGAATAATATTCCATCATATATATATATCTACATCTTCTTTATCCATTCATCTATCAATGGATACTTGGGCCGCTTCCCTAATTTGGCTATTGTAAATGATGCTGCAATAAACACAGGTGTGCATATATCTTTTTGAACTAGTGTTTTCAAATTGTTTGGGTAAATACCCAGTAGTGGAATTACAGGATCATAGGGTATTTCCAATTTTCTTTTTTTTTTTTTTTTTTTTTTTTTTCAAATTTTTTTTAATGTTTATTTTTGAGAGAGAGACAGAGCGCAAGCAGGGGAGGGGCAGAGACAGAGGGAGACACAGAATCTGAAACAGCTTCAGGATCTGAGCTGTCAGCACGGAGTCTGATGCGGGACTCGAACCCACAGATCGTGAGATCATGACCAACTCAACCAACAGAGCCACCCAGGCGCCCTTCCCGTTTTCGTTTTTTGACGACCCCCCATACTGTTTTCCACAGTGGCTGCACCAGTTTGCATTCCCACTAGCAGCGAAGGAGGGTCCTTTTCCTCCACATCCTCACCAACGCTTGTTGTCTCTTGCGTTTTGTATTTTGGCCATTCTGACAGGTGTGAGGTGATATCTCATGGTGGTTTTGACTTGCATTCCCCTGATGCTGTTTTAATCATGTTTAAGCATACGGTCCCGTGGCATTAAACCCGTTCACACTGCAGTCATCACCACCGTCTACCTCGAGGACTTTCCTGGTATCGCAAACTACAGTTCTTTACTCATGAAACAGAAACACCCCGCTCCGCCTCCTCTCAACCCCTGGCAACCATTCTACTTTCTCTCTCTATGAATCTGACGACTCTGTGTGCCTCCTCGTAGAAGTATAGTCATACTGTATGTGCGCTTTTGTGACTGGCTTACTTCATTGAGCAAAATGTCTTCAAAGTTCACCCATGTTGCAACAGTCTTAGAATTTCCTTCCTTTTTAAGGCTAAATGATATTCCATTGTGTGTATATGCCACATTTTGTTTATCCATTCGCCTTTCGATAACATTTGGGTCATTTGCACCTTTTGGTTATTGGGAAAAATGGTGCCATAAACACGGCTATACAAATGCCTGTTTGAGGTTTTGGGGTGCATACTCAGAAGAGCAGGCTGTATTGTATGATGATTCTATGGATGAGTTTAAAATCTTAAATGTGTGTTTTAACCTTTGAGAATCAGAGGGACACGTTCATAATCTGTTATGCACTGTCGAGAAAATAAAATCCACCTTCGTGGAAATGTCAGGTTTCATCTATTGGTAAACAATTCAAAGAAATTAAATGATCACACATTCAGAGACTTCTAGAAGTACTGGATAAACACATTTGAAATTTAAAAATCAACCAGGTCTTGATTATTATCAGAAAAAAGATGATACCAAGGTTAGCAAAGACATTTGAAATCTATAGATAGTCCCCGAACCCAATTTTACTCAACTGTCTGAACCTTACTAGTAAAATCAGATTAAAGGGAAGGAAGTAAACTTGATTTTTTTCCCTATTCCCCACAGACTAATGTCCATTTGTTTTTGAAATCTTTGCGCCTACAACACAGGACTTAGCAGACCTCAGCTGTGCCCAGAAGGTACAGGAAAGGTACAGGCCATGGAGACCCAGAGGGCCAGCCAAAGTCACAGGAAGGGAGAAGGAGAACATGACCACCCCCACCTCCCCAACTCACTGTCAGCACTCTGTGGCTCTCCTGGCTGGGATGAGCAACCTTGGACAAGGCCCCTGCTCCCTCTGAGCTCACAGCCTCCCAGAAGATCTAATAAGATCTGTATGCTGACCACACTGGGGGGCACAGAGCTGTGGTTCCTGACCACAAGGAAAAGAGAGAATTTTGTGCCTAAATAAAGGCCCAGAGATGATTTTATTTAATAAGTTTGAATGGAAATATTCCTAGAATATATAACATACTTCTATTTCTTCTGTCTAGCCTTCATTGGCTGGCCAGAGGTCACCGTGAGTGTCCACTGTTCCATCCCCGTGTACTGTACAAGGATCTTCTCGGGAAGATCTGGGCCTCATGGAACTCCAGAAGAGAACCCAAAGTTACCTTTCTGAAGAAATCGTGACCACTTAGTCACAGAGGCCTTGAATTTTTCATCAGGGCATTCCCGATGCCTAGCAGGTGGTAGATACTCAATCACATGACAAGGTAAATATCCCGCAAGTCTGATTATTTCAGAATTCTGAGAACTGGTTTCAATTATTTCAAGTCAAAGCAAATCCAATGAGCCCACGAATAGTTATTAAGCGCCTACAATGTGCAAGGCTCTGTTTAAACACTACGAGAGATTCAAAAAGAAATCTGTCCCTGCCCTTCGGGATATACTTCGGTAAAGGAACTAGTAAGACCTACGAAAGTGGGGAGGGGCCCTGGGTGGCTCAGTCGGTTAAGTGTCCGACTCTTGGTTTCAGCTCAGTTCATGATCTCACGGTTCCTGGGACAGAGTCCTGCATCGGGCCCCACACACGCAGTGTGGGGCCTGCTTGAGATTCTTTCTCTCCCTCTCTCTCTGCCCTTCTCCCTCTCGCTCGCACGCGTGCGCTCTCTCTCGAAATAAATAAATAAACTTAAAAGATGGTTTCAGAAAAAAAGTGAGGGAGGCTCTCCAGGGTGTTGCTGTGATATAAATGAGGAACGAGCCAGGTCAGAGCTCAAAGAACGAGTTCCGTCTAGCTGGGGGTGGGTTTTAGAGGCTCCACAGAGGAGGCGGCAGCTGGGGGACAGCGGGAATAGAAGGCCGGCAGATAAAGGGGCAGAAAGGGCTGCCCAAGCAGAGAAGACACATTTCTAAGCAGCCTGGAGCAGGAAAAGGTGGTTTTTCTCTACTACTGATTTGCCGAGACAATCACCTCCATATGCAGCCATGACTCCCGTCGCCTAGCACTTACTTTGAAGAGAGAGAGAAAACCCAAATTCCAATTAATTAAGTTATGCCACACTATCTGATGTGTCGCCTGGCACTCCAGCTCCTGCTACCGGTGCCTTTATCCCGGTCACGGGGCGAGAGCCACAGAACAGACATTTCAACCAGCCTCCTGCCTCTCGAGGGAGGGAAATAAAACATGGCACAGGTTGGCACCACCGTCGCCTTTTCGCACCCCCGCATGTCATCTGGGAGGAGTTCTCTTGGAGGAAGGGGGTCCGGCAAGGCGAGGCAGACAACCCAGAGGCGTCCCGGAGGGCTGTTTCCTCTACTCCTTCTGGCGTGCTCATCCCCTGGGTCAGGCAGTCCCGTCCATCACAGAAAGGACGATCATCACAGCCACGGACTCCTGGGCGCCAGCTACGTGCGAGCCGCGCTTCACCCACACGCTGCGGGGCGCCCCGGTCGTGACCCATTGTAAATCAGTAAACCAGGATCAGAGAGCTGAAGGGACCGGCCGGATGTCACAGAGTCAGCCAGCGGCGGGGCTGGGATCCTCACCGCGATTCAAAGCCCAGGCCCTCGCCAGGCTGGCGCCTCGCGAGACACAAAAGCTCAATTCTTCTCCCAGCAGGGAGCGCGCGCTGTACTCGCTGCCTCCTCGACATTTTCTTTTCTGTTCCACCGGCAACAAAGTGCAGGGGCACGCGGCTGCCCACGGTCTCCCAGCCCTTGTAGGAAAGCGTGTACCATTACGCCGCCTCCGTACTTTTTAATTGAGAAAATGTCACTAGAAAACACAACTCCGATGGAAGATGTTTCTAGGCTCCCCTTCTGCCGTGCCTCCCCCCGGGGCCACACTCTCCCTTCCCCGATCCCAGCTTCCCTGTTATCCGACGAAAGTGAGGCCAGAGGTGAGGTCTTCCGGGGTCCGCTCCTGCTAGGTCCCGGGATGAAGCAAGAGACTCCTCAGGCGACGGGACCCCTGGACCCCGAAAGCCCCGCCTCGGGATGCCACCCTCCCTCTCAGACATACCCGAAGCTCCTAGCGGTGGCAGAGGACAAAAGCTCTCATTTCAAACCTCGGAACTGCCTGAGAGTACTGACACCATGCAGAGGGGTGAGGCCTCCAGGAAGCCTCTCTGGACTGACTCCGAATGCGAAGGCCTGGGCCCCCGGGGGTGAGGGGTGGCCTGTGTGGTGGGGTCGGGCCACGTCCCTCAGCGAGGTGCTGCGCCCATCCGACAGAACGAGGAGGCGGCCTCCTTTCTCCCCTTGTCGCTCCCCAAGCGTGGGGGGCATCTGCAATCCCACGGCCATGGGGTTCATGAATTCATACAAGGAGCACGTTACCATTATCTGATTCTTCTGAGCATGTTTTGATAAGGGAGGAATCAAAATATATATATATATATATTAAAAGCTTGAAAATGACCAGAAGAAAAAAGACATGAAATGAGGAGGTGGCCCTTGGGCCGCCATGTTGTCTGCTCAGGACAGTCTGATTCCTCCTCCCCACTGACAGGCCAACAGTCCTCACTGCTCGTTATGTAAATTATGTATAATGACAGGCCACCCAGTGTATGCCCAGGGGCCAACCTCCTCTTCCATGCCCCCACCCCAGCACAGACGGTGGGGACGGAGGATACATGGCGTTTCCCGAACATTCGAGTGTGAGTTATGAGTCCTGCAGCTGGCAGAGGTTTCAATAGAACGGTCTCTCAGGAAAGATAAATTCTAGTTATTGTCGCCCCCTTCACAGATGTGGCAACTCATTCCTCCAGGAGACATCCGTATGAGTTTCCCACTGCGGCTATAACAGGTTGCCACAAACATAAATTTATTCATGTATAGTTCCGTATAGTTCCGGATGGCAGCACTCCTGAAGTCAAGGTGCGAAGTGAAGGTGTTCACACCTTCAAGGGGTGGGGAAGGCTGCCTCCCTTCTAGAGGCCCTGGGGGAGAGTCTATTTCTTTGCCTTTCCCGGCATCTGGAGGCTGCCTGCATTCTTCGGCCCGGGGCATCTTCCAGCCTTTCTCGCTCTGTTTCCATGGCCACCTCACTTTCTGACCGTGCCCCTCCTGCCTCCCTCTAATACGGACCCTGATGATAACATCATTCCCACCCGGATAATCCAAGTGAAGCTCCTCATCTCAAAAAACTTAAGATGATCACATCTGCACTGTAACTTTTCTCGCGTAAAATAACACATTCACGGGTCCCAGAAATGAGGACCTGGACGTATTTGGGGAGCGCATTCTTCGGCCGACCGCCACATCCACCACATCCGTTACCTTTCAATCAAATATTTTTTTCTCAAAAATAGAATCTCAATCACAGTTTGAAAATCAGGATGCTCTATAATGGATTACACTTTTGTTGCTGTGGGAAGCATCTTCAAGATGTTTTAGGGTGTTAAATAGAAGACAAGGGGGCCCCTGGCTGGCTCGGTTGGTGGAGCGCAGGACTCTTGATCTTGGGGTTGTACATTCGAGCCCCAAGTTGGCTGTAGAGATTACTTAAAAACATAACATCTTTTTAAAAAAATAAAATAAAAGAGAAGAGAAAGGTAAAAGTAAAACATTTTTAATCAAGAAGATGAAAGGGAACGGGGCACCTGGCCGGTCCAGCTGGTTATGGGCCCAACTCTTGATCTCAGCCCGGGTCTTGACCTCAGGGTCATGAGCGCAAGCCCCACCTTGGCTCCATGGAGCCTACTTTAAAAAGAAAAAAAAAAAGCCAATAAAGGGAAAGCTGAGCAAAATAATGAAAAATCACATAAGCAGTGGTAGATCGCGGATTCCTTCATTAAAGAAATATTGAAAAACCACATGGCTCATGCTAACGAGCAGCTAGAGATCCTACAGCTCCGACTGACCTGGTTAGATACGGACACGCAGATTCATCATTCTGCCCCACGCCTCTTCTTGGGTGGGGACAGGCTCAGGCCACCACCGCCTGGCTCAGTTTCACTGCTGCTGAAAATCCAATGGCCTCGCCAGCCCCACGACGCCAGCGGTGAGCCACAGCGACGCCATCTTTCTGAGCAAAGCCCCAGGCGCCTGCCTTTGCACACGCCATACAACAGTCACCCTAACACTGCAGAGAGGCTACCCAAGCTCTTCCACGTCCTCTCTCGGGTCAGGAAGTCAAGAGCCTTACCCAGAGTCACATGCTTAATTACTAGTGGGGCAGAGCCGGCCCAGAGTGAACACTCTCCACCCCGTAGCCACTAAATCCACTAAAGGGGTGCCTGGGTGGCTCAGTCTGTTGAGCGTCCAACTCTGCCCCAGGTCATGATCTCACAGTTCCTGAGTTTGAGCCCCACGTCGGGCTCTGTGCTGACAGCTCAGAGCCTGAAGCCTGCTTCAGATTCTGTGTCTCTGGTTCTCTCTGCCCCTCCCCTACTCACACTCTGCCTCTCTCTTTCTCTCTCAAAAATAAACGTTAAAAAAACTTTTTTAATAAAAAATAGAAAGGAACCTATCAAAAAAACAAAAATAAAATAAAATAAAAATAAATGAATAAAAACAAGTCTATCATCTGAATAGATGATCCCAAGAGGTTGAACCACTGGAGGTTGAATCTGAGGTCTTAGGAGTCGGATAGCCTGGTCTTTGACCCGGCTTCTTCTCGCCAGTTGTGTGACCTTGAGGCGGTGACTAAACCTCTCTGTGCCTCAGTGTCCTCATGGGGAAATGAGAATCAAAACAACAAGGGCCTGGCCGAGCAGTGGTGGAGACGGAATGAGAGGGATGCAGGGCACACAGCGGGGCTCCTGAGCCTGCACCGAGGCACTCACCATGTCAAATGGGCATCCCTTTCCTTCCCCTTTGACCACGAGGGGCTGGGTTGTCAGGCAGACCCTCCTCTCTGGCCTCCCGCAAGGGTCTCAGCTGCAGCACCCTCAGAGAGAGGGCCTGAACTAAACTCCCCAGAGAGTGGCCGCGCATCCTCCAAGCTCAGCTCTTCCGACTGCCTGCCCACTAGAGTCCCACCCAGACCTCACCAACCTTTCAACCCTCCTCCCCGATGGGCCCACGTCCGCACCCGCCACACTGAGCAAGCCAAACAGCCTCCAAGGCCCAGCACACACCACACTTCCACGCCCCGGGACCCACCTTTCTGTCGCAGATCCCAATCTTTCCCGAACGTCAAGGCCCAACTCAAGTGCCTTCCTCTTCTGGAAGCCTCTCTGACTAATCACGCCATCCCCACCCAAGGACATTATTGCTCCCTCCTCTGAACTCCGATAGTTTATCTTATGTAGTGTGTGGGGGCATTTAATGGATTAAATGCGTATGGATTAATTGGTGGTGGTGGAGATTTTCTGCATATTGGCTACCAATGTCAATATCCTGGTTGTGATATTGTACCTCAGGTTTGCAAGATGGCGGAAACCGGGTAAAGAACACAGAGGACCTTTCTGTTGCATTTATTACAATTGCCCATGAATCTATCAAGAAGAAAATTACTACGAGTTAAAAAATGTATTTAGCACCCACCTTCGCCACATACCACCTAAGATATTTTACCTATAAGAGCCTCATTCCTTCCCTGAACTCTAGACGTGATTATCCAATGGCCTATCCAAAATCTCCACGTGGTAACTAAAATAAGCATCTCAGAATTCTATTCAGTACCGAGCTCCTGGGATCTCCTCCCTCTAAAAGAATCGCCATTCTTCTGGTTGATCGGGCCACAAATCTTGAGGTCATCCCTGACTCCTCTTCTTTATACTCATTCCCACCCATCGGCAAACCTTGGTAAATCCACCTTCAAAATAATCCAGAACCTGCCACCTCCATGGCGACCCCCCGCCCCCGGACCCCCAGTTGCATTCATTCTCCCGGTATTCATGGCATCCCCGCAAATATCCAAACACCGTGTCCAGATGCCCCCGGACCCTGGCCACCGTCATCTCTCATCTAAATGACTACAGCAGCCTCCACCCCACCTCTGACACGTCCTATCCTCTGCCGCTCCCTTTATGTTCAATAATTCGTCATCACATGATAGACAACATCTCCCGCCAGAACCCCCGCGAGGGCAGGGAGCTCTTCCGTTGGGTTCACTGCAGCAGCCAGGAGCCTAGCACCGTGCCTGAAACATCACAGGCACTCAATAAATATTTGTTGAATGAATGATGCTATGCCTTTGGTATTAAAAGAAAACCCTGAGGTCAACAGTACGGTCTCATTTTTACAAGTAGGAACACGGAAGCTCAGAGAAGGTCATGGGCTCCGGAAAGCATGAAGGCCAGAGGTGTCCTGTTCTGAGAGCCACGTCCCATCCACGTGCTCTATCTGCCATTAGTCTCTTGGGTGGACCCTTAAGGGCAGGATGCGCGTCTGACAGATCGTTTGGAGTTTCGGCATCTGGACACGGTGTTTGGATATTTGCGGGGATGCCATGAA
The DNA here is from genome assembly GCA_030068075.1 of Paguma larvata. Classification (NCBI taxonomy): domain Eukaryota; kingdom Metazoa; phylum Chordata; class Mammalia; order Carnivora; family Viverridae; genus Paguma; species Paguma larvata. Next base: position 135,734,509 of record CM057825.1, on the reverse strand, counting down.
TACCGGGAGAATGAATGCAACTGGTTGTCTATGTATGAACACGTAACGAACAACCTTGGTTATTATTTCTCGCTTACGTAATGGCGCTACATACTGGTACCTTTATTCTCACAACTTTCTTCTGTGGGGCAAGTTCGAATTTGAAATAATGATCCCCATTTTACTGGGAGACGAACCGAGGCTCCTCCTCTTTGAGACTCTGCCCACTGAGCCGCACTGCCTGCCGGCAAGATGGAGTAACCAGAACAGTCCTCACAGTGCCCGGGACACTTCTGTCCCATGCTCTTTCCTCCTGGTGCACTGTGCCCTGCAGAATCTCACTAGGAGGCTTTTATTACTGGGTTTCCCCAGGCTGGTCCTGGACAATTTTATAGCTGCCTTCTGGACAAATACCCTGAGTCTTGTTTTTCCTTATTCTTTCTTTTTTTTTTTTTTTGGCTTAGAATTTGCTCGGGACGGATCAAATTTGGGAGGAATGCAACGAGCATGACTGTGAGAGTGTACTTGATTTGTCTCTGCCTGGTAATTTGTTAAGGCCGCGGAGGTACGACATGATGTATGAGTCCCCTGCCCTGGTCTATTGTCTGCTGTCCCCACTCATCAGCCTCCCAAGTGACTTGTAGGCATCTAGAGCACACACACACTGAGTCACTTTCTCTATAAAGACAAATGTGTTTTGCCGGGAGTGGGCAATGCTTTAGAACCAAAAAACATATTATAATCAAAAACTATCATCTGAGGCTCAGAGGAAAATGCTTTTCCTTTCCTTTCATGGGTTTTTTTTTTTTTTCTTTTTGAGGAAGGGACAGAGTCTGCTTCTGAGCTCACAGCAATGATACGGGCCTCCAAGTAAACCTTAGCTCCTACCTGGACGTCTTATCTCGCTTAAATAAATATTCTTCAAAGAGAGAGATACACTGAACAGATGGGCAAATTTCAAGATTTAACAAGTTATGGGGACATTATTAGTGTCGCATTAGAAGGCAGGCTTTATGGCCTCTGTATCTCAAAAAAGAGACCCCAACTTGAAGAATTTCGGTCTTAATCACTGGCGAACCTGGCCCTGGTCATGCCTTTAAGAGAAAATACACGAAGGCCCTCTGAACCTGGGTCCCACCCTCATTTCTAGTGCCCCTGCCCTTCTCTCCTGCGGCAGATCTAGTATGGCGCTAAGGTTCACAGAAAGGGAAGGAGAGAAAAGTGGAATCAGTGGGAGTGTGACTCTATGGGATAACAATGATGATGATCATGATGATGATGATGAAGAAGAAGAATGACAGTTAAATAGCCTAGTGTATATACTTGGCACAAAATAAATACTCAACAAATGTTCGTCTCTCTCTCCCCTGATTTCCTGGCATGCCCAATCCGGTAATGTCAGCAAAATTTTGTGGAATACTAAGTTCGTACAACCATGATGGCATGTCCTGTGGTCTAAGGAATTCCAGAGTTTCCACAGAGAAGGTTCAGGGACAAGCCCAGAAGCAGAGACCCCAGAACCAGAGACAGGCTCTCAGCACCGCTGCCCCCTACTCTCTCTCTCTCTCTCACTCACTCACACATCTAAACACATACACACTTGGGGCACCTGGGTGGCTCAGTTGGTTAAGCGTCTGACTTTAGCTCAGGTCATGATCTCATGGTTCGGGGGTTCAAGTCCTGCTTCGGGCTCTGTGCTGACAGCTCAGAGCCTGGAGCCTGCTTCAGATTCTGTGTCTCCCTCTCTCTCTGACTCTCCCCTGCTCTCTCTCTCAAAAATAAACATTAAAAACTTTTTAAAAACCACATACACACAATTATACACACACACACGCGTTCACTCACTCACACATACACATACACACACACACAATTACACATACAACATACACACATACTCAAAACACACAGTCACATAAACACACATACAATCACACACATAATCATATCAACATACAGAGATACAATATGAACAAACAAACATACAAACATGGACACAATCACATAAACATGCCTACAATCACACAAACACACACAATTACACATGCATGCAAACATGTACACACAAGCATGCAAACACAATTATGCAAACATACAAACACACAGTCACACACATACATACACATACACAATCACAGAAGCATGCACACAATCACACAGACATAAACACACACACACACACACACACACACAGCGGTGCCTGGGGTGGCTCGGGCTGTTGAGTGTCCTACTCTTGATTTTGGCTCAGGTCATGATCTTGTGGTTCAAGTCAGGTTCTGTGTTGATGGTATGGAGTCGGCTTGGATTCTCTCTCTCTTTCCCTCTGCCCTTCCCATGCTCACGTGCACACACTCTCTCTCCCTCTCTCTGTCTCAAAATAGATAAATAAACCTAAGAAACACATACACAATCATATAAACATACCCAGACACAACTACACAAACATACAAAGTCATAAACACACATACAATCACACAAACATATACACACACAATCATATAAACAGGCACAGATACAACTACACAAACATACAAAACACAATCAGATAAATACACACAGACACAACTACATGTACAAACACTACACAAACATACAAACACACACACTCACACAATCATACAAACACACACGTGATGCACTCATGCACGCACCACCCTGAAAGGGATAAAACGATGACCAGATGCCAGGTTCACAGAGAAGACCTAGTTTTGTTCTTTCTTAAATATCTTTCTCCCTTTCTAGTTTGGTTCCATCAACTTCTTTTTAATTGGCCAGGCGAGACAAAGAGAAAAAAAATTCAGTATCTCCTTCTGCTCCTACTCCTGCCCCCTGGACTGCCAGACAGTAATACTAACACCAGCTCCTCCAGAGCACTGTGCCAAGTGCCACCCATCAGGCCACATGCTCTCAATATCCCTCTTCTATGGATGGGGACACTGAGAGGCAGAAGTGGTTAAAACTTGCCCAAAGGCACAGAGATAATAGATGACACAGCCAGGCTTTGAACCAAGTTCAGTCTAAACTCCAGAATCCCTGGAATTTGCCACTTCAGGCAAGAAGTCTGGTTCTTTATCCTCGGCCTGGTGGTTGCCTGGGGCAGTCCTAATTATAGGCAGGTGACCTTGGAGGTAACGCAGTCTCTTTGTAGGTGTATTTGGCAGAGAAAATTACAGTCTATTTCTATGACACCTTGAAAAAAAAAATTGTGTGGCCAAGAGCCAGAGTGAACTTCTTGGAAAATCTAAGACAGTTCACGACTTTAGGCAAGTTTCTGACTCAAACTAATAGAAAGAGAGGGACGCTGTCAATCAATAAAGCAAATCAACTGAGCGCAAATAGGTGACCTATTTTTCAACTCAGCGTCCTCCCTTCTGATAGAGGATTTTGGCTTTTAAGGATAGGAAGGATAGCTAGGGGACTAAACATGGCGCGTAAGCACAGCCAGAGGCTATGAAGAAGCTCGGCGGGAGAAGCGGTACCCCTGTACCCTGGCCACCAGCGACACCTGTGATCAAAGGAATGACTAGCTTCTGGGTCTTGAGGTTCCATCTCTGGCCCGTTTTCCTTGACCCACAACTTCAATATCATAAACATCCCCAAATCTCTCTCTCCGGGCTCAACACTCTGAGCCCCAGAATTCATCATTCAAGGGCCCACTGGCCATTGGAATGGCCACTGGGATGATTTTCTGTTCTTGCGTTCTTCTTCCTATCCTGTTCGAACTCCTTTCTCCCTGGCCTCAGTGACTGGCAGCACCCGTACCTAATGTGCATCTAACTCTTCTTCCTTCTCGTCCACCCTACCTCCACACGTCAAGACCTGGTGTGGTAGAGACTGCGTAACATGGCAGTTAAGGAAGGGGATGGGCTTTGGGGTCAGAGAAAACGGGGTATGATCTCAGTCCACCAACTATTGGTCGTGCGACCTTGGACAAACGAAGTAATTACTGTCGCATAATTCCCCTCATCTGTATTACAGGGACAAGGATGCCTCCTGGGGTTAGTATAAGCATTACATTGGATGGCACAAACATGGCAAAGTGTCTGCACTGCTAAATGCCCAAGCCCACTTCTCTCCGACCTACTGCCACTTGCCGAGGCTAGGTCCCCACTGTTTCCCCCCAACTATGAGAATGGGCTCCTGCGGGTACCCACAGACCCGCGCGTCCCGAGTCCATCCTCCACACCACAACCAACGCCATCTTTGCAAAGACGAATAGGACCTCAGTGGCACACAGTGACGCACCATGCCCAGTCTTCCCACAGAAAGCAAAACAAAATAAAATCCTACTACAGTGATGGCTATAAGAAAGACCCAGTGCTCGGGACGGGGATTAGCAACGGCTCTTCCCCTTTCGTTGAAGCCCTTTAAGAATATGACAAAAGCCGTCGATCTTCTCCCCAGAAAGAAAGCTCTACTCATAAACGCACAAAATACTCAGAAGCTCTAGAAGATCCACAGACCCCAGGTTCAAAGCCCCTGACTCAGAACATTCTTTGGCCTGGCCCTTAACGACTTCATAGCTCTTCATCAGTCTGTCCCCGAGGCTAATAACTTCAGTCACCGAGGATTCAAATTTCAAAATGACACAATTCTTAATTTGCACATACAGGGTCTCCAAAATCAGGCAAGGGAACTCAGCAGTCGGCTCGAGGCACTTTTCCCAGAAATGGATGGCACCTCTGAAGAGTTCTTAAAGAGAGTAGCATAAAATCATGATCGATCATGCACTTGAAGCTCTCAGAAGTTTTTTGCAGCCTCAGTAGGTGCTGGCTGAGAAATTGCACACGGCTGTCTGAGGAGAGGCCCCACGGAGGTACAGGGAATAATGAGTTCTCAGGTCTGTCCCCTTCCCCTCCCCTCCTCCCCAGCTGAGCCCCAGACCCACAGATCCACATGCCCCAAGTCCCCAAGAAGGCAGAGTCTGAGCTCTCTAAAGTTACCTACAAATTGTTTAGGGGCACCAGACCAAGAACTTTAGGACTTGTCCTCCCTGCAACGCTTCTATGCAGGCATGCTAAATCGCCACCCAGATGGTTGAAGCGAACGCCATACCCTGAGGCTCATGGCATTGGATACCAGCAGAGCAATAACCACAGTCAGCTGGCACCAGCCTAGGTAACCATTCCTACACCTGAGCGTGAAAACAGTGGCGCACTCTCTAGACCAGCATTGCTTTAGGTCCTGGGGCCATCTGTCTGAGCAGCTTTACAGAAAAAAAATTACTCCGTACTCGCTATCACCATAAAACTTCAGTGTTGCAAACGAACCATTAAAACGAGTTTGGAAGAGACATTCAAACAAAAGTGGCCTGGCGTTTTAACCAGATAAGGTTGAGGGAACCCTGAAGGTGGAGGAAGGAGATGGCGGATGGAACACGGTGGGGAAACAGGGACGCTAATGTTCACAGAAGCCACACCCGGCAAGACCGATGACTGGGCACTTCGGTTTCCAGAAACCATCCCTAGTCCTATGCAATTTCCCACTTCCGAGAGAAAGGAATGAAAATCTGCTGTCCAGTGTGCTGAACTCAAAAAGCCGACAACATCCTCTCCCAAAGGGGAGTTCTGGTCACTGAGCCATGATTTCAGACTCCCCATCTCCTATCACCACCTCTGCTCCAACCCATGGAGTAAGTACTGTGGGATACATCAGTTTATTTTAAAAGGAAATTTATGTCATGTTCGCTCCTGATCCTTGGAAGCATCACAGTGAGGACTTGAAAGGCCTGAACTTTCAGCCATCCACAGATGTTTCTCACATCAAAGCCCAGACCTTATAAGATCCTGGTTCTATCTCTAAGGATAACCCAAGGTTTAAAAGCTAGTGTCATTGGGTATCTTTTCCTCTCCTTCCTTTGACGATTGAGACTCTTACCTCTATACCAATGAGGGCAGGGTCTCTGAAATAAAGAGCTGAGAGTGGGGCAGAAGGAGTAGGAAAGGTGTCCCTATGGAGCTTACGGCTAAGACACAGAGAATCATAATGGGATGTCCAGATACTTCCACACTGATAAGGCCTTTCTAGTTAGGGACATTGGCATCCTGAAGGGAGCCTGCCCTGACAGGACAACTGCATAGGATTCTGGCTGGCGGTTTGTTTTTTCCTCTAAAGAGCCAACTTGCCCCTCCATGGGAGTGACCATTCTTTGGTTTGTCTTGTCATTATCATTATCACCACCACTACCACCATCATCAACATCATCAGTACGACGACGACGGCAACAATTACTACTACTGTTATTATTTATTGGGCACGCGTGAAATACACAACAGTGACTCACTCTGCATGTATTACCCTATATTATCCCTAGAAGGTACATATTATTATCCACATGGTACAGGTGAAAAAAAACAAAATTCATGGAGCGCCGAAGTAAGTCATCGGACCCTAAAGGTCATGCATCATCAACCATGCTGCACCACCATATGTATCATCCCAAATCTACTCTTGTTAGAGAACGAATAATCAGAAACAATTAGCTTCCTTTGGGACAACTTCTCTTATCAGAAAATCTGCCATTTATTCAACAAGCGTTTCTGAGCAGTCACTGTGTGCCTAGACTTTCACTATGTTTGCTCATAGGGATTAACATGATGTATATGCAAACTGCCTTCGATGTTAAGGCAAACCCACCCTAAGTTAATGACCTCCCGGAGGGCTCTAGGGTCTCTGCCTTGCCCTGTTGGCTCTACCCTCTTTTGCCCTGTTGAGCCTCCTCTTTGAGAATTTCAACAGATGAATTTGGAAGATACTCAATATATATTAGGAAAGGGACAAACCTCCAATGCTTTGAAATTACTGACTCCCCAAACCTAACTAATCCTTACCGACAATACTTTCTCCACAAAAACAGTGAGGTGGAGATTCTTGAAAGCAGTACTGTATGTAAGACGCTAATTTAAAACATGGAAATGGGTTTAGAGACTGGATTACTCATCTGTGGTCATATGGCTGCTAGTTCTGTGAGTTTAGGTTCAGATGTGAGTGCCAGAAAAACAAGGTAGAAGTTGATTTCCTTCTGTTTCACCACCCTCAGGCGGCCAGTCTCCCTCCAGCTCAGCATTCTGTCATCCACGGAATCTTTGTCTTTGTCTTCGTGGTGTCGGTGACGACTCTCCCATCCCAATAATAAGGAAGAAAGGATAAAGAAGAGGCAAAGTGCACCGGAAGTTGCCCAATGTCACTTCTGCTTATGTCTCATTGGCTGGAATTTACTAATATGGCCACATCTAGCTCTCGAGGAAGACTGAGAAATGTAACCTTTATCCTAGCATCCATACGCCCAGCTAAAATTTCTGCTATTAGTGAAAAAAACGATATCGGAGAAGAGTTGCTAAGTGGTACAACTGGGAGAAGAATCCAGAGCTGAGGGACTCCAGAAGCCCCACTCTGTCAAGAACAGGTAGACTTTAATTGCTATTTTTATAGCCATGACCTCCCTTCTTCACTGCATAAAGAAACTGCTAACTGTGATTTTAGAACTTTCTATATACATTTTATTAGCTTTTGATTTAATAGCTAGAAACCATCTCCAACCTAATTTTTATGGTCTTTGGTGGTATTAAAATATACCTGTTAATTCTTTCCTTCAAAAGATGGAGCCTAATTCCACTTACCCTAAGTGTGGACTGTACTTAGTGACTCGCTTCTAATACTTCTAATGAAGTATGTGAAGCATATGTGGCAGAAGTGACAAAACAGGACATCTGAGACAAGGTCATAAAATGGTCATTCGTTGTAGCAAAAGGCAAAGCCCACGCTTTGAAGTCACTCAAGCAGACCTATGGAGATGCTGTCACAGAAGGAATGGAGGGAGGCATCTAGCCAAGAGCCTTGTGAATGAGCTTAGAATCGGACTCTCTAGCCCCAGTCAAGCCTTCAGATGGCTGCAGTCCCAGGAAATGTCTTGACTGCAACCTTTTTTAAAAAATGTTTATTTATTTATTTTTGAGAAAAAGATCATGAGCAGGGGAGAGGTAGAGAGAGAGAGAGAGAGAGAGAAAGAACCCCAAACAGGTTCCAGGCCCAGCAGGGAGCCCAACGTGGGGTTCGATCCCATGGCCAAGAGACCATGACCTGAGCCAAAACCAAGAGTCAGATACTTAACCAACTGAGCCACACAGGCGCCCCTTGATTGCAACCTTTTGAAAGGCACTAGGTAGACCAGCCATCCATGCCACGCCTGAATTTTGATCCACAGAGACTTGTGCTTCTTTGTTTGTTTGTTTGTTTTAAATGAGTTTTTGAAGTATCTGTTACACAGCAATATAGTAATTCAGGTCTCAATGTAAATTGAGTGTTCTTCTGGCTTAAGAATTAGAGAAAGTAGAAATGGCCATCTTGGTCGCAAAAAAAATTTGTATTTTAAATGGCTGGGTCCCAGCTCAGCACCTACTTTTAAATGATTTGGAGCTGGGTTTAGATGAGATGTCCTGTGTGCCGCTGTGAAGAGGAGTGATCTGCGAGCCCTCCCTGCTAGAACATATTGGTAATATCACATCCCTGAGTAGTCCCAGGAAGCCGCTGAACCTGCCGTTAGCCAGTTACCACCAGGAGAAACAGCTCAGTAGCAGTGAAGCCAACATTAGAAGGATGAGTTTTGGCAAACTCTCTCTAGCATCCAGATGGATAATGTTGAACAATTCTACTCAACAGGTTACCTTACTTAGTTATGTGGGGGAGCACTGTGGGGTTTAATTACCTGAGCGGATCTGTTAGGATGCATTTCTGTTAGAAGTGGAAGATTCCACAGACACAGTATCAAGGTTATTTTATGATAGAGATGAATGGCTGGCAAAGCCTGTTCCTCAAATATCCCAAGTCAAGGTCATGGTTTATGATGCCGGCTCTTGAACTTTCATACCAAGATATCGCTTCTGCCTCCTCTCTCCAGAGGAGGAACCAGAGAAACATGTTCTATGGGGGAGGGGAGGGCGAGGTTCTCAGAATCAGCCAGCGGGAGGATTTTTTAAACTACAACCTTCCCTCGTCTCTCTGCGTTTGGAGAGTCTACAATTAGCTCCTTATCCTTCATTGAGAATCACCACCATCATAAGCCACTATTACTAGTAGAAATGGGTGAAAATATATAAATAAATCCGCAGAAATTTGAGGGTGAGAAAAAGGTGGTAGCCACCAACATCTCTGCAATAATACAAAATACTTGCATGTTGGGTATGTTTATCATGGGCCGAAGGGTTCCTATTTAAAATATAGATGAGGGCACCTGGCTGGCTCAGTCGGTTAAACGTCTTGATTTCAGCTCAGGTCACGATCTCACAGTTCATGGGATCGAGCCCGCGGGATTCTCTCTCTCTCTTTCTCCCTCTCTCTCTGCCCTTCCCTGCTTGTACGCTTTCACTCTCTCTCGCTCAAAATAAATAAACACTTAAAAAATAAAATAAGTCCAGAGGAGAAGATTCTGCTTCCAGTGGGGCACTTGAAAGCTGTCCTTGGAATAAGGTAACACGTGCGGCATCTCTGCCCCAACCAGTTGGAAGCTTGGAGCTAAATTTCACACTCGTTCACGGTAACCGCATTAGTTTAAGGGGCTGTCATATTTTTTTCTCTTCCTCTTTGTATGTGGAGTTTTATTTTCCATTTCTGTTCTGACAGCCTTTGCAGTTTGCCTCTTCATTTATCATATGATGTCTCGATCCCATTTGGAAGCAAGGCAGCAGAGAAATCACAAACGAAGACAATGAAAGTGGCGGGGTCGGGGCTCGGGTTTCTTTCTTGGACACAGCTATCAAAACGCATTTTCAGAACAAGGGGCAGGAACCTCTAAGACTTAAGCAGCTGTCCCTTTAAGAGTGGGCCCTGGGAAGCGGCTACCATCAGAGAAATCCCTCGTTGGCTCTGCTAACAGAGCTCCAGGACTCTCCCCAAGAGACTTCCCTCTCGAGGCTCAAAGGCAAGTCACTGTAGGGAGATAAAAGACCCAGGTGGTGAGGCTAATTCCCAGCTCTGGGGGCCAAGCCGCGAGCTGCTGCGTATCTGGCACTCCCACTCTCGTTGGGTGATGTGCTTCTTTGTGTCGGTTTTATCGCCTCCTCTGGAAGAGAGAACGTGGAGCCATCAGCCTTCTCAGATAAGGGTTGTGAGTTTCTCTTCCTGTGACAGTAATGTCTCTGCCTCCTTAAAACCCCTCTTGAAAAGCCTGTAGAAGGAAGTGTCTCCAAAAAGGCAAGTAGGGTGTGCCTCTTGGATTTTTAAATCAACAGGCAAAACGAGAGTGGGGGGGGCGGAAAGGGAGGGAGGGAGGGAGGGAGGGAGGGAGGGATGGGAGTCTTCTTTACAAGAAAATATATGATGGACCGGATGGGTGGGGGTGGGGAGGGAAGTCCTTCAGAGCTCCCGGCACAGGTGCCCGCCCCCTTCTGGCCTGAAATCATGCCCATCGCCAGCCTTTTCTGGGCTGTAGTGCACCTCTCCTCGCGGTGAAGAGCACGCTGGGCTCAGAGAGAGCTTTAAAAATATCTCTCCACCCACTGCAAGCCTGATTAGTCAGGCAAGTTCTCACCCATGTGTCACAGTGGTGGCAGTGATATATACGATGGTGACATGAGGGTGCAGGGAAGGCACAAAGGGTCTCATCTGGCAGGGCAGAGGATACACCGCATGAGAGCTAACCAGCACGGGCTCCGAAGCCAGGTGACACTCTGCATCCCGGGTCCTGCGCCCGCCAGTTAGCGACCTTGGGCAAGGTTATCCCACATAATTTTCCACATTTGTAAAAATGGCATTGATAATCATACCTGCACCGTAGGATTACTGAAAGGATGAAGGGTGTTAATTCATATAGAGCATTCTGAAATGTTCCTAGCACAGGGTGAGCACTCAATAAACTTCCGCTGTGGTGACTATGACGCTGGTGACAACCACAATGTTGCAACTTAAAAGATGGGCCCCAGTAGACGGAGGCAGCTAGAACGAAGGCAGAGAAGCAGGCGAGTTCTTGAGGTGGCAAAGAACCACCTGGAAGGAAAACAGGGAGTCAAGCGGACAAAAAGAAGGGTCTGGGGGCACCCAGGTGGCTCAGGCAGTTGAGCATCTGACTCTTGATTTCAGCTCAGATCGTAATCCCAGGGTAGTGGGATCGAGCCCCGCACTGGGCTCCATCCTCAGCATGGAGCCTGCTTAAGATTTTCTCTCTCTCTCCCGCTGCCCCTTCCCAGCTCTCTCTCTTTCTCTCTCTCTCTCAAAAAATGAAAAAACTTAAAAATTTTTTTTTTAATTTTAAAAAAGGAAAGGTCCAAGCCACACAAGACTTCCAATGCTTGGTTACACTGTTTCACTCTAGCTCACGCAGCGGCAGGCTGTGGAGAGCCATTTAAGAATTATAAACAAAAAGGCAAAGTTTAAGGGTAAGTGCTACATTGGGTGAAAATTACTTTTAATGGGTTTGAGTAAAGAAAAAAATAAAAGTATTAATAACACACTGCTGCTATGACAAAGTAGCTGGTATAAAAATAACCCTCCCGCCATGTACAACCATACAACAGAACAAAACACACCAAATACATAAGCAGCTGTTTTCAGGCAGGAGACAATGGACAGCACAAGACGATAAACGTCGAGAGAAAGGAAACTGGCCCGGTGAGCTCTCCCCCTGGGGACCGCCTCCCAAGCCCGGTTCATACTTTGGGGTAGCTGAAGGAACTAGAACCTCGTGGGATAAGGCATCAGAGGGAAGAAAACTGCAGAAAGAGAGCCCCAGAAGCCTGCAGGTGAGGTGGGTCAGCTATGAGTACTTGGCCGAAGGCCAGACTACCCACACATAAGTTGTGATTAAGCCAGACTTACCAGGAAGCAGCTTCTCGGAGGTTGAAAAGAGAAAAGAAATACTAGAATTGAAGCAGCCCCAGATGTCTGAAAAAAAACCTCATTAATACCCCCGGCATCCAGCTGCGACACTGGAAGGACCACATCACGAGAATAAAGAACACACGCTAAGGGCCTTCTTGAGATCCACATGATCAAAACCTAAAACCAAGCCCCAAAAGACCCACGAGAAAGAGAGAGTTTGGAGGCTGAGTCCCTGCCAAGGTAGCGGGGCTTGGGAGACATGTTGGGATTCCCAGAGCCCTACCCTAGCAAAGGCATAAAACCAAACCTACACAACTTGAAAGCAGTCAGCTAGTAACTGAACTACCTCCTGGAGCAAAAATTAGCACTCTTCAGAGAAAGATAACAGAACACAGAGTCCCCACAGCATACATTACAATGTTCCGTGTATAAACATTACCAGGCATGCAAAGAAACTAGAAAGCGTTACCGTAATCTACAAAAACAAGACAATAGAAACCAACCGCAACATGGCCTAGAGCCCGGATGTTGGCTCTGAGTAGATAAAGCTTTGAAGAGCTACTATAAGTATAGGAAAATATGGCCAAATAATTAAAGAAAAATATTGTTTCAATGAGTAAGCAGATGTGTATTTGGGCAGAAAAAAAAATAGAAGCTCTAAAAAAGAACCTAATTAGAATTCTATAACTGAAAAAATTGGGTGCATGCCTCCGTGTGTGTGTGTGTGTGTGTGTGTGTGTGTGTTGGAAAAAAGGGAGACAGAGAGAAGGCAAATGCTTCAATATTAACAATTAGATGAAGGTATACAGTTATTCACTCTAGTTCTCAAACCTCTATGGATTTAAAAAAATTTTTAAGATTAAAGAAATTTATGTTTAGAGAGAGAGAGAGAGAGAGAGAGCACAAGCAAGGAGGGGCAAAGAGAGAGGGGAGAGAGAGAGAGCAAGAGAAAGAGAGAATCTCAAGCAGGCTCTGAACTGCCAGCACAGAGCCCGAGGTGGGGCTCCAACTCACCAACTGTGAGCTCATGACCCGAGCTGAAGCCAAGAGCTGGGCACTTACCCAACTGAGCCACCCAGGCTCCCCAACGATTAAAGAAATGTTAAAACTAAATACTAATATATTCGTAGGCCAAGAAGAAAACCAGTTATAAGCCGTGGGATAACCTGGCCAAGGGCATGATTAGGAAGCATCCCTCCAATGAAAGGAAACTGAACTGATACGTGAATGACACTCTAGATGAGGCACAAGGAGACCAACTCCAGGTGACTGCCGCTGTCTAAGAGGTGGGGACCCGGCCCAAGACAAAAGCAATGTGGTCAGAGAGCAAGGAATCGTTTTGAGATATGTGGGGAAAAGCCAAGAGCTACACAACTTTGTCAATTACATGTGGGGGGGGGGAGGGTGAGCCAAAAAGAGGAATCAAAGATGGCTACCAAATTACTTTTGTAGCTGACTGGGCATAATGTGACATAATTTCCTGAGGAAAATTCCACAGAGGACAAGCAGCTTTGGAGAAACAAGAAAACCCATCCAGCTTTGGATCTTTGGAGCTCAGGCAACATGCAAGGCATCTACACGGGATGAGAGGTAGCAGATCTGAAATTCAGGAGAGGGGCAGGGAATGAAGGTATGTATGTCAAGGCACTCAGCACATAGGCAGGCGTCCATGGAGACAACAACAGAAAACAACCCCAGGGGACTACAGTGGGCAGAAGATGAGAGGCACGCAAGGGACATTGGAAAAGACAGAAGTAGAAAAGATGTAGGGCCAGGACCAGCCAGTGACACGGATGCCAAAGCAGTGACACGCATCGGCACCGCCAGATGCTACGGAAAGTCCAGGACAGACACTGAGAGTCCACTGGGTTGTGCAAGTCAAGGCTCATTGAGGAAAGTGAGCTGGTCCCTGGAATCATCTAAATTGAGTCAACCAACTACTGAAGCGGAAACTAAAATACCCCCAGAAATGTATGTATGAGCACATCCCCAGAAATATTAATTTGAGAGGCATACACATGTCAAGCGTTGAGGAGAATTTTCACTCTTTGCAACACCAAAGGGACTGGAGGAACACAACTTCCGCCCGCCCTGGGAACCACAGTGGTACTTACGGCAGGGGGGCATTGACTCGCCGCCACTGTTTGCTCCTGGCAAACAGGGCCCCAGAGGCTACCTGCCCAACACATCAAGCAGTCACTCCCTATTTCATAACAACTGTTTTCCACAGTGACCTCTTCCCCAGCCCCGTCCAAACCCAGCTCAGCAGCACCCCTTTTCGAAGCTCACTTAGGGAACACTCTCCAGGAGCAACGAGAGCCATGGGTTCCTATGTCCCATCCTGGATTATCTGGGGGGAGGAAGGTGAGAACCAGAGTGTACCTGGAATCACTGAATGCTGAATACTAGTTCGGGAATAGGACAAAGAACAAGACAAGGGAAAAACGAAGGAGTTACATAATTCTGTAAGCAAACCCAAGAGTAGGGGCACTCAAGATCCCACCTCCAGGGGCACCTGGGCGGCTCAGTCAGTTGAGCGTCCAACTTCAGCTCAGGTCAGGATCTTGAGGTTCGTGAGCTCAAACCCCACATCAGGCTTACTGCTGTCAGTGCAGAGCCTGCTTCGGAGCCTCTGTCCCGCTTTCTCTCTCTCTCTGCCCTTCCCCAGCTTGTGCTCTCTCTCAAAAATTAAAAAAAAAAACTTTTAAAAAAAAAAAAAAGATCCCACCTCCACCCAGAAGTCATGGACTAGATGAGTGTCTTCTAGAAACTGGACTCTCCGGCTGGGGCTGGCAAGGGGAAAATTATCCCAGGTCCAAGATAAAGCACAGATAGAACAAAAAACACTAATGATTCTTTACAAACCCTGTTTGCTCACAGACTCTGGGCCCGCAAAGAACTTTACTGAGTCACAAAGCAGAACAGAAAAAAGTGAAAGGGACCATATAAAAACATCTTCCAATGCAACGTAAAGGTAGCATCAGCTGGAAGACGTGGGGAAATGGCTTGTATATACGTGTATCTGTACACATTATGACACGAAACAGAAGAGGTGTTCACAAACTGTGTCCAAGTTGTCCTCAGTAAGACAAAGAGTTGAGAGAGAATAAACAAATATGGCCCCAGTAAGGCAAGAAGACAGAGCCATGAGGAAAGCACACCCTAAGACTACTGCAGCAACAAAAAGGGGGATGGTCAGATTATACCCTAATCGCTGCTGGCTGGCAACGACCCAAACACCCACGGAGAACAGAACAGATAAATAATCATGGTATGTTTGTAAATGATGGGATACTACAGATTAACGAATCAACTTCAGCTACCTTCCAAAACATGGCTGAGTCTCCCAGATATGTGGAGGAAAAGAGGCTGGGAACAATAGAACAGATATGGCGTGGCCCCACTGAGATGAAGGGAAATGCGAAAATCATGAAATGCTGATAGGAAGCCGGGGTGGTGGTGGTCTTTGAGGAAGAGGCGTTGGAAAGGGCCTCAGGGATGCTTCAGGGTGCTAGTAGTACTATATTCCTTAAAGGCCTGGGTGGTTGTTGCATGGATGTTTATGTTCAACAACTAAATTGTGCATTAATACCTCCCTGTATTCTATTTTAACCAAAGTTGTTTTGTTTTGTTTTTTTTAAAGGAAGGAAGCAGGCACGTGGGTGGCTCAGTCGGTTGAGCATCTGACTCTTTTTTTTTTTTTAATGTTTATTTAATTTTGAGAGAGAGAGAGAGGGAGAGAGACAGACAGAGCATGAGCAGGAGCCGACAGACAGAGAGACACAGAATCCGAAACAGGCTCCAGGCTCCGAGCCATCAGCACAGAGCCCGACGCAGGGCTCGAACTCGGGAACGGTGAGATCATGACCTGAGCCGAAGTCGGATGCTCAACCGACTGAGTCACCCAGGCGCCCCGAGCATCTGACTCTTGATTTCCACTCAGGTCATGGACCCAGGATCATGGGATTGAGCCCCATGTCGGGCTCTCCGCTGGACATGGAGGCTGCTTGAGATTCTCTCTCTCCCTCTCCCTCTGTCCCTCTCCTTCACTCACACACTCTCTTTCTCTTTTTCTCTAAAATAAAAAATAAGATGAAAAGGAAGGGGGACTACTGAAATAAAATCAGGCTTCGAAGAAACTGAAACTTCAAGGAAACTGAAAATATGCTCTAAAGGCAGTAATACAAAATTTTTCTTAATGGCTATAGACAAGTAAATCAATGATGTAGAAGACAAACTCAAGAAGGAATGCAGACCACATAAAATGATGTGAGTAAAGATGTATAATGTGGAAAACAAAGAATGAAGATGTAGCATTAGAATGAAAAGCTTGAAACACCCACACTCAGACACTTCACAGCGGCCGTAGGGACATCATGAGGATGAAAGACCCAAATGGGAAACCCAACTATCCATCCTGAATGAAATGGATACGGAAATTGAAGTATATTTACATACAGTGGATATTCATGCCATGTATGAATGAAAATGTATTCACTTCAGATAGAAGTAAATTTAAAGATTAAGGTAGCATCGCAAGATTAGTCAGTAAATAGCATTAAGAAAATGGTTTTTACAAAATTATAATTTGTATGCCTAATAAAATTCCACATGATACACGCTTAAAGTGCAAGATATCACTAAGAGGGGCGCCTGGGGGGCTTAGTCGGTTAAGTGTCAGACTCTTAATCTCGCCTCAGGTCGTGATTTTGCAGTTCATAAAATCGAGCCCCATGCGGGGCTCTGTGCTGACAGCACAGAGCCCACTTGGGATTCTCTCTCTCCCTCTCTCTCTGTACCTCCCCCACTCTCTGTATCTCTCTCTCTCCCTCTCTCCCTCTCTGCTCCTACCCCCCTCATGAATGTGCGTTCTCTCTCAAAATATTTTTTTTTCAAAAAGATACTGCTAATAAATTTCGTAGACACATAAATTCTCTGGGTAAACTGCAAATTCCTTGGGAACAGGCAACGAATATTACACTTATTTCATTTCCTCCTCTACCCAGAAAGCACTTGGGTAAACATGCCTATAACGAATGAATAAATAAGAACGGACAAATGAATAAATATGAATGAACGAACGTCTCCACCAATTCATCATTGCTGAGTTTGTTTGTTAGGTGATTCCCAACTCCAGTCTGCCCAGCTCCATGTAGGCTTGCACGATCTCCTCCACAGGAAATAGAACCTTTTCAGAGTCAATGTCAGCTGGAGACAACCTGCACAGTGAGTGGTTCTTTTCATACCTCCTCTCCGAAGGTAACCACTCATGGACGGGGTGTGTTTGTCCCTTCCACTGAAGGAAGGGACATTCCATCCCTGGTGATAAACAGTAGCCAAGTGGGGGAACCCATCCCCTCAGCGATTCTTAAGCAGGGGGTTGCAGCCGCTGTGGGGTAAGGAAGGGGGCGCAGTGAGGGAAGATGGTGCCCAACTAATGGATCGCAGAGGATGCTTCGATGCCCATCAGCGTCCCAACGCATCAACTCCCTGAGTGACACCGTGTTTCCTCGGCGGATCAATGAGTGGCCCCGAGCAACAGGACACAGGACTTCAGGACTCAGAGAACGGCAAACAGGCGAAGCCTCGGAAGCTTGCCTTCCCCGCGAACCAACCTGCGCCTGGTTTTCAGACCCTGCCTGCTTGCTCTAAACTCGGCGCACGGCCGCACGGCCCTGCCCGGAGCCCCAAGATGCTCGTAAGAAAGCAAGAGCAGTCATAACTCAGGGTTCACCTTGGCCAAAAGTAAATAAGTAGAAGGAATCTTCCATCAGAAAATAAATGGCCCTTCTCCAAGCCGAGAGCTGGATTACGCTCCTGAAGGACAACACAGTGTCTCCGAGCAGCTGGCCTCGGGCCTCAGGCTGTAAAGTCTGGCCGGACTTCATCAGGGACCCCCGCAGGGCCCCCACTGCCAAGCCTGCCCGCCTAGGCTTGAGGGCTGCTCGAATCTCTCCCTGCTCTTCCTGCCTGCGGAGGAGGCACCTTGCAGCCCTGCTTGGCTGCCTGGGGCGGGGGTGACACACGCTCCTGAGCTCGGCCACTTGCCCAGGCACACGGAGGGTGGTCCCACTGGGCACCCCAGCGGGGGCGACGAAACCCAGCCCGCAGTCCTCTTGAAAACCTGGGCACCCTGGCCGCGGCCCAGATTTAACGGAGAAAAAAGTCGATGCTCCGAGGAGAAACCATCGCTTGATTATTCACGGCCACGCTGGGAGGGAGGGGGGAAGGCAAGGGAAAGCCGGGATCTGCGAAGAGCCACAGGTGCTTTCCAAACTTCTTGGGTTAGTAATCTCGGCCTTTTTAAGAGTCACCCTTGGGGGCGCCTGGGTGGCTCAGTCGGTTAAGCTCCTGACTTCAGCTCAGGGCATGAGCTCCAGGTTTGTGGGTTCAAGTCCTGCATCAGGCTCTGTGCTGACAGCTCAGAGCCTGGAGCCTGCTCAGGGTTCTGTTTCTACCTCTCTCTCTGCCCCTCCCCCACTTGCATTTTCTCTCTCTCTCTCTCAAAAATAATAAAAAACATTAAAAACTTAAAAAAAAAAAAAAGTTGCCCTTAAACACAGGGAACTTTCCACCCGGGTCTCATGGCCTCTGCTCATGTAGGCTTCCAGCCCCAACTGCTGATGACTAAGTCCAGGGACCTACTCAACTAAACACAAATGCAAACACACCCCCAAATCAACCCACCACTTCCCTAAATTTCTACCGGGAGTAGACTCTCCTGGGGTGCGGGGAAGCCTGGGCCCCGCTAACCACACCAGCTGAGCTCTGGCCTTGCTGCTGGTCACCTGGCTTTGGAGGCACTCAAGCCTCTATTGCCTGCTTCTGCGTCCTGCGTCTGAACGTCCTCTGGCCAACCGAGGCCGAGGAGATCTGAGGGTCCTGCTCTCCTCTCCTGCCACCAGCCTCTGTCCAGACGGTGGACACTCCTGCTTCCTGTAACATGCCCGGACCTCTGCCTGGGGACCCACCCCGCCAGCCTCTGCTGCCTTCTCGTTCGCTTACATAAATAAGCCAGTCTTTTAGATAAGCAAGCAAGCAAGCAAAACGGACAAGAGCAGGAAAGGCTATCGGATGACCCTGTCCCTCCGCCCTCCGCAGCTCCTGCCCACTCCGCAGCAGGCTTGGCTTCACTGGCCCGGAGCTCGATTTCCCCGCCTTCGTTTTGTGCAAGATGGCCACCAGGCGCCATCTTGGGCAGAGACAGCACGCCGGTCGGACCGTTTCACTTAAAAGCAAATAGGTGGGCCATCTGGGGTAACGTTGGCTTCTCTTTAGAAAGCAATTTTCGACTCCGTGCTTTATGATGGTGTTTACAAGGAACACAGCATTCCAAAACACTGGGGAAAACGGATTCTGGCTCGGCCCCCACAGCCGGAGCACCTAGGCAAACATCTGGCTGATTCCACCTCACTGTCGGTTCTAGAAGAAATGAAGTCCTTCTTCCTCTTTTTAATTTTGCTGTTTAATCAGGGGGTTAGTGTACCGATGAGGATAGAGCAGGGCACGGTCCCAGGATGAATTTCGTCATGCTGTCCCCATCCCTATCCCCGCCCTGAACACCCAGGACTACACTGTGTAACAAAAGGACAGAGGCAATTAAAATAATTGCTGTCCATTCCCACCTAGACACGGCTTCCAGGGGATTCTGATCTGGGCAGGATTCAAAGCACCGTGGCCCCAAGTCAAGAGACAGCCATTAACAGGGCTGAAAACCTCCCCTACAGCTGGGCCCTGCGTAAATGACAGTATGGAGACATGACAACACCATTGGTGATCCCGAAAATCGGACCATGGATTTTGGCAGCTGAAGCCCATCCCCCCGGTTAGGGTACAAAGAAACCATTACAAAGTCTGTCTCACACAACGAAGTCACTTATGCAGAATTTCTCTCTGAACACCTTCCCGTCGCACCACGGTCAGACTTGGCCACGACGGGTGGCCAGAGCCTGGCGCTTTCACCGTAGAGGCTCGATAGCCTCAGATGCCTCCCGTGGGTGGCGAACCTCCCAGACAGGGCGGGCTCCTTACCGTCCAGCTCCTCCACGGAGATATTAGCAAGCTGCTCGCTGTCGCTGCCAGCGGAGAGAGACCGGTTGAGGTAATTCCCCTTGTACAACAAGCCAGCGGTCACGTGGTGGAAAGGCATCTTCTCCCTGTTCACAGAGAAGCGGGAGTGGGGAGAGAAAGAGGTCACCGTTCGTTCCTTCTTTCCTTCCCGAAAGGGCCACCTTGGTTTTCAGATGGCCAGTGTCAGTTTTTAAAAGAGCGATCACATTTCTAGAGGGAAAGGCAGAAAATCCCAGGGTCCCCGTGGCCTGGACGATCCCCAAAGGACCTCAAGGTCGATCGCGCCCTTCGCTTTACCATCCTACTCCGTCTGAGCGATCGGGTCGTGAACCGGGGCCGCGCGGTCCCTGCGCGCCGCGGGACGCTACGTGCTCATCTCATCCTCATCCTCCCCACGCAGAAAAGGAAGCCTCCCTGCTCTCTTCCCCGGCCTGATAAACTCTTTCTTCGGTGCTCCTCAGGGAACGCACATCCCAGAGACTCTGGGTTCCCCGGGGCCTGGGCGTCTCGGCCGTGACCGTGAGGAGATGCGAGGGTTTGACTCTGCCCAGGGGAAGCAGACGAGCCGCGCACGCAGCACCCGGATCAGGTGGGAAATGGCAGGCCCTAAGGAAATACGTCCAACCTTCGGCACCCAGGAGAAGCGGCCCCCGTGCCTGGCCGGGGGGCAGACACCTGCTGGCCAACGCGGTTCAGGAGCCCGGCCCTCTGAGACGCTGCTTGTGCCACCCGCCATGCCGGGAAGGTGAGTGGCACTCAGGCGTCCCGGAACAAAGCAGCTTCCAGAACCTCACAGGGGATTACAGCATCCCTCAGACCAGCCAAAGCTCCTCCACTCAGACCCCAGCCCTGAGGCTTAAGAGTGCCCACCAGGGCGATGCCGGCTAAGGGGAGAGGGAGGAAAGAGGCAGCATAAGGAGATTGAAAGAGCAAGTGCAGAAGAGAAAGACGGGGCGGTTAGAAGGGTGGACTTCTCCACGGCACGGAGAACGCGACTCCTGTTTCGGCGAGGGAGCCACCAAGCATGTTGGGAAGGATGCTCTGCTTCCCTACCTGGAAAGGGGGCCAAGAGGACTGATCCCCCCCCCTTTGAGGGGAATTAGGGAAAAGGCAGGAAGGATGGGGACAATTACAGGCCGTGAGTAAAGAACACCTCTTAGCAGAGCTCCGGGAAGGTGACCTGGGCAGCATTGGAAGGGGTAATCTCCCCGTCACTGGGGGCATTCAAGCAGAGGTGGGGGCCTCTCTGCCAGGCCCTCAGCTGAGCTCTCTCTCCCCACACATCCCTCACTCTCCACGGAAGCCACTTATAGAATCTTATTTCTTACTACCGCTGGCACCTGTCCGATAAGTGGGAGCAGCCCCAACGGGCCCTCCGGGCACTGCCGAGGTACAAACTGTAAATGACA
This sequence comes from Paguma larvata, assembly GCA_030068075.1. Taxonomy (NCBI): domain Eukaryota; kingdom Metazoa; phylum Chordata; class Mammalia; order Carnivora; family Viverridae; genus Paguma; species Paguma larvata. Next base: position 135,713,240 of record CM057825.1, on the reverse strand, counting down.
GGAAGACGGTCAGTCTCTGGACACCCAGTCTTGCTGTCCCTCAAACCACACTCAGGACAGCAACTGTCCCAATCGTGGGATGTTGGAGCTGGCAGGCACCAGGGGGGTGGGCGCCCAGATACCCCTGAGGCACAAGTCCTCTCCCTCTCCCTCTCTCCCACCCGCCGCCCTCTCTCCCTCCAGCCCAGAGCACACACTAGCATGTTCCCGTTTGGGCTGAGAGCCACCGACTTGCAAACTAGCCAACGAGACCCCCTAAGGGTTACGGGGCCTGACCGGGACCACGAAGCCGGTTAGGAGAAGAAATCAGTTCTAGAACACAAGCCCCCTTGGTGCTATTTCCACCAGGCAGCGTCAGCTGAGCACCAGACGCTTCCACCGGATGTCAAACTCTCATTTCAAACTCGAGATGTCTAAAAACGAATTAATTATCTTCCTGAAAAATAGGCCACACTTCCTGATTCCTCTGTTTCTATCAAAGGTACTTTTCGCTCATCATAACAACCGGGACATCTCTCACAAATGTTCTGGGGCCCCCCAAAAGGACAACAGACACATGGCTGAGGCAAGAGCCAGGCATCAGGCTCCAAAGCACACTCACCCCTCCCAGGCTGACAAAAACCTACATCCGGGAGCCAATCACAAACGGCAGGGTGCTAGTTAAAAAGCCAGTTACAAGGGGAATGTCCTCAGCTAATTAGAAGTCAGACTTACCCCTCCCAGCTGAATCTATCCTCACACATAAAACAGGAGACTCCTTCGGGGCGCCTGGGGGGCTCTGTGGGTTAAGCATCCGACTTTTGGCTCAGGTCATGATCTCACAGTTCTAGGGTTCGAGTCCCGCATCGGGCTCTGTGCTGACAGCTCGGAGGCTGGAGCCTGCTTTGGATTCTGTGTCTCCTTCTCTCTCTCTCTCTCTCTCTGCCCCTCCCCTTTTTAAAAGATAAACATTTAAAAATTTTTAATACGAGAATCTTTCTCTGGACAAACCCTTCAGTTGCCACCTCTTCTTTTTACCAAGTGAATTTTCAGACCAAACACACTGAGAAGCGAGACTCGGATGTACGAATTCGGAGCACCCTCCCCGTTCCCAGGGCTGATCCTAGTTTGGGAGGCGGGCCGTGCGCTGTGCTTCGTTCACAACGCTGGCTTCAGCTCCCCTCCCGCCGCCGGCCGCAGGCCCCAGTCAGCCTCATAAGCCGTGATCTTACTTTCTAAGTCAGACGAACATGGGAAGACACTAATTTCACTCCCCGGGGAGACTCTCCCCCCCAACCTTGCCACCCCCTGCGGAGGTCAAACCCCCGCCCCCCCCCCCAGGGAGAAAGCATCCTTTTCCCCTTCCACTGCTCATCATTCCGGGGTATCCACATTCTAGAAACAACTGCCCATTGAAGCTTCGGCCGGGCTGCCTGGGGTCTGGATGCCCAGCTTCAATGGGCAGTTGTTGCTAGCCGCAGTGACGATGTGATACTCGGTGGGACATAGTCCGAGCCCCTGCCCAGGTCTGCCTAGAACCCGCGTCCAGTATGTGGCCGAGAAAACCGGCCAGAGACGAATTCCACTCAATATACCAATAGAATTTGCTTCCAGAAAAAGCAGCTTACAAAATTGAGCTCACGCGTTCAGTGCCTTCAGTCTGCACCCAAAACGCTCCACGCAGAGCGGGAAAGGCAGCGTGCATGTGGCCCTGCGTATGGGTAAACGGAGTCACGCTCAAGAAAGGGAAGAACAGAATCCCGAGGAAGCGAAAATCGGCCTCTGCCACTAAGAGCTAGATTTCGCTCCACGCCGCCTGCGGAAACCCAAGCTTTAAGACGGTCTCTCTGGCTCAGGAAGGGGAAGCACGCCCAAGTTCATCGGCAAAGACAAACACGATCCTGAACTGAAACTTAAAGATGAAAAATTTAAAAAAAAATTTTTTTTCAATGGCAATTTCGCCCCTTGAGAGAGATTATTTGACTGTCATGTGAAGAAAAAAAATTTTTTTTTAATTTTCTGTAAGGCAGTGCAGTTCACGGTAAGGAATCAGAACTTTCTGGTCGAATCCGGCGTTGGCGCTGAAATTCTAGCTCTTGCCCTTATCAGCCATGGAGGTAAGTTACTAACCTCTGTCAGCAACACTCTGCTTCTATGCAAAAAATGGAGTTTTGGTATACATCGGTATTTTCGTAAATATGAAATACGATAACGTACAGAAAGCACCGGATTTAATACTAGACGTGCTCTCGGTAATACCAGTGATTATCTGCGAAACGTTATATGAAGCAGGATGCTGGGCAAAGAGGCCATGGATTCATTAGTTTGAAAATAAAACACACTGGGTTATTAAGACGGGGTCAGTAAGGGCCTGGCAGAGGGTGAGCTTCAGAGAGAAGGGGGATGGCATTGCGCCCCTGGGTGCCGAGGGACCTGGTGTGTGAGCACCAGAGCCCCAGGGGGCCCCAGTGCCACGTGCTGCCAGCAAGCAGCCAGCTGTAGCAGGAGCAAGGAGCTATTTAAATGGAAAGCACCTGAACTAAAGACGAGTCTGCTTCCTGGGCACCTCAAGGACAAGGTATCCGGAGGCTGAGAAAGGGGTGGGTACGGAGGCAAGGGTGAAACAGCTGAGAGGGAGCGAGAGTACACTGAACCTAATGAGCATGGAGTAACATGCAGAATTGTTGAATCACCAAGTCGTACACCTGAAACTAATATAATACTATGTGTTAACTACTAGATATAAAATAAAAAAGAAGGAAGGAAGGAAGGAAGGAAGGAAGGAAGGAAGGAAGGAAGGAAGGAAGGAAGGAGACAGAAAGAGAGGAATGAAGGGAGGGTGGAAGGGAGGGAGGGAGGGAGGGAAGAAGGAAGGATGGAAGGAAGGAGGGAGGGAGGAAGAGAGGAAGGAGGGAGGGAGAGAGAAAGAGGGGAATGAAGGGAGGGTAGAAGGAAGGAGGGAAGGAAAGGAAGGAAGGAAGGGAAGGAAGGAAGGAGTGGTTCCTGTTTTTAGGGTCAAGGAACTGGCATGTTTCCTGGCAGAGTAATAAGTGGAAGAGACCCACTCGCATTGACTTGAGACGATGCCCTTCGAGGATGGTTAATTTTATGTGTCAACTTGACTGAACCTCATCCTGGGTGTGTCTGTAAGAGTGTTTCTGAACGAGATTAACATTTCAATCAGGAGACTCAGGGGGGGAAAAGCTGCCCTCCCCAAGGTGGGTGGGCCACATGCCATCTGCTGGAGGCCTGAACAGAACAAAAAAGCGGAGGGAAGGAGAATGAGTTCTCTCTGCCTAACTGCTAGGCTGGGGCGCCATCTTCCCCCGCCTTCAGACTCCGGCTCAGACTGGCGCTTACACCACTGGCTCTCCTGGGTCTCCAGCTTGCCAGCTGTGTTTCACGGAGCCTCGCAGCCTCCATTACCGTGTGGGCCAAGTCCTTATAATAAATCTCTCTATACGTATCCCTATTGGTTATGTTTCCCCGGAGAATCCAGACTAATACACCTCCCATGTTTTTGTCTACAGTACCAAAGACTCAGGCGCACTGCTGTGGGCTGATACTATTATTCTGGACAAATGCTGTACCAAAACGTAATTCTGCAGGGCCTCTAAAGCAGGGCTCCTCAAAGTGTGGTCTGTGGACCACTGCCAGTAGAACCCTGCTTAATGCTGGTCTACACTGAGATAAGGACAGGAATTGAAAGAAAGCAGAGAAATTTTTACAGCAACTTAGAGCATTGTCCCAACATCTAAGCAGGTGACCAGTTGACTCCATGTTGGAACTAATCCTTCCCCACAAATAGTTCGAGAAACACTGCTCTAAAGTTCTTTATTTAGGTCGTGTAGGTTCTGGTAATGGGCCTCAGAGAGAGGGGGGAAAAATCTAGAGAAATGCATTTTCCCTGGTCTCTGAAACTTTTTCAAAGGACTTAAGAGTTTTTAAAGTCTTCGATGGACTTTGGAAAGGAGGTACAAGACCTCGGCTGAAGTCCGCGCTCCCCGCAGGCGTCTGGGGTCGACTGCAGACTTCACAGAAGTTCCTGCGAGGCCAGTTGGCATGACCCTGTGGATCTTCACGAGGGAACACAACTGACTTATGAAGTGCTGAGTCAAATGCCTGATACACAAGGGGCATCCGAGGAGCAATGTTGACCTTGCGTTCTAAAAGTCAGAGAGCCTAGCCAACCCTTCCTCCAAATTCTCCTAAAAATCCCCGTGAAGGCACACAATAACAATGATACTCCCAGTAGCACCAATGCCAGGGTGTTGGAATAAGCTTCCGCCAGGCCAGCGCTGTCAGGATCAGAACGACGATCGGGGCATACCCACCTTTCGACTTCAGAGACTAAATGACCGCGTCAGAGAGTAAACGGATCACGAGAGGTTTTTATCTACCCAAACTCTCTCCTATTTCAGGGACTCGGGAACGGCCAACCATGACATCAGACTATCGCCCTTCAGACCACGTGGGAATTGCTTTCTAAAAGCAGCCTGGGTCAAACCCCCACTGTTCCCAGCCCCACTGGGAAGCAGCAACTCCCGCTACTCCAGGATCACGCCTCCCAGTATGCAAGGCGGCCAGAAACGGGAGGGTTTGGGCCACAGGCCCTGCACGTGGAGATGTGACGTTCACCGCAGGCACACGTGTCCATGAGAAGGACCCTAGGAGCAGAGACCTACGTGGGTTATAGTTTTGCATGTCTTACTTTTGATCGAGGAAGAACTGCAGAAGGTCTCAGACACCCCAAAAATGAATGGATTCTCCTCACAGTCCAAGAGTGAAGTTATGGGGAGACAAGAAGATTTCATCTTACTCCAGCAAAGACGCGCTATGTGAACGCCAGCCAGACACCGGGCATTTGACTGAGCACTTATAAAACAATTGCGTTCCCTTGTGAAGATCTGCAGGGGCACGCCAACTGGCAAACAGGGCTTGGCTCGAGCTCAACTCAGACAGGAATGAGTAAGCAGAAAATACCAGCGTGGGGGTCCGCGTAGAAGAAGTTCCGCATCGTTAGAGGAGGAAGCACTTTGAAGAAGATGTACAGCAAAGAACAGACTGTCAACGATGATCCGATCCAACAGGGAAGACAATTTGACGGTTTCTGGTTATGCCCTTACAAACAAGTAAGAAAGCAGGGGGCCTATGAAATGAGAATGCAAATTCACAAGAAAATATCACAGTAGGTGAGGCGATAGCGGGTCAAAAAGAAAAAACGATATGCCGAGAGGCAAGCTGGTCTGGAAGAGGGGCAGCAAAGAACCCCAAATAGTAACGGAGTGAAAATCTCCATGAATGGCAATGAGGAGTATTTCAAACAAACAGAAAATCCAGCGAATAACATAATGCATGCACCGACCCACCACTCCGACTGAAGAGAGGCTAATATTTTCCCTTATTTGGTATAGATTTTTTTAACAGAAATAATAGATGACACTGACGCCCTGCCCGCTTCTTCCATCCCTCCACCTCCTTGCCTCTGCTGTAAAATGCATCCTTCCCATCCGTGTTTCAAATTTCCCTACATTTGCGAGTAACTGTAGAGCATATAGTATAGTATTGCTGTATATATCTTTAAATTTACATAAATAATATCACACCACACACATGCTTTACGACTCGCACAATTCACTCTACATGAAGTTTTAGGGATCTGTCCAAATCCATACACATACACCTAATTTATTTTTAACCGCTCCATAGCTTTCCACTGTATAAATATACTGCGATTTGTTTATTCATTATCCAACTGACATAAAATTATGCTACAGTGAATAATCTCATGTGTGTTTCTTTGCGTATATTTGCCGGCCTTTCTTCCGCCCAGATACCTACAGAAAACATCACACAGTTTTGTCAAACTGCTCTCCAAAGTGGTTGAGTTAGTCTCCTATTGCTACATAACAAATCGCCCCTGAAGTGAGTGACTCGGAATGACAAATTATTATCTCACGGATTCTGTGGCTCAGGACTCAAAGGTCGCCCAGCTGGGTGGTTCTGGCTCAGGAGATCTCATGAGTTTGCAGCCGAGATACTGACCAGGGCAACCAACCTCTGAAGGCGAGACTGGGTCTCCAGGCCACTTTCAAGATGGCTGACTCAGACAGCTGTTCGCAAAAGGCCTCACTTCCTTGAGGGCCCCACCGTAGGGTTGCTCACATGCTCTTACGACATGGTAGCTGGCTTCCTCCAGAGAAGTGATCTGAGAGACAGGAGGGAGCTTTTATGACTTGGTCTTGGAAACCACATGCCATCACTTTCACTATATTCAATTCATCAGAAGCAAGCGGCTAAGGACAGCCCACACTCACGGAGGAATCAGGCTCCACCCTTTGAAAAATGGGTGGTTAGTCTAAGAGCGTGTTTACTTGCCCCATAGCTTTGCCAACATTTGGTATTCTCAGATTGTTATACTTTTTCTTAACTGAATTTCCTTTTTTTAAAGTACAGTGTTTTTTTTAATGGCTTTTTCTTAAGAAAATTTTTTTAACATTTATTTATTTTTGAGAGACATAGAGACAGAGCATGAGCAGGGGGAGGGCAGAGAGAGAGGGAGACACAGAATCTGAAGCAGGCTCCAGGCTCTGAGCTGTTAGCACAGAGCCCGACGCAGGGGGTGACCGTGAGATCATGACCTGAGCCAAAGTCGGCCGCTTAACCGACTGAACCACCCAGGCGCCCCTTAACTGAATTTCCTTGATTGCTAGTTTAGGCATCGTCTTCTCTGACTTTCGGCCATTCCGGGATCCTCTTCTGTAAATTAGCTTTTCATATTTATCTGTTGGGTTGCTTATCATTTTTGGATTGCCTTGTTCTTCCCGTGTTATTGTTGTCCAATATTTCAGGTCAGCCTTACTTTCAAGCCCTCCCACTATCAGTCTTTGTTGTTGTTGTTGTTGCTCCATTTCCAACCAAAGCTTTTCTAGACTCTTCCACAAGTTGACCAATTACTCTGCTCATTGTTGCTTCTTGCGGGGCACTCTTTCCTCTGGGTTAAATTCCTTTTTGTTTGTTTGTTTGAGAGAGAGAGGAGAGAGGGTGAGAGCATGTGCACAAGCGAGGGAGGGACAGAGGAAGAGAGAGAGAATCTTAAGCAGGCTCCACAACCGGTGTAGAATCCGACATGGGGCTCTATCTCATGACCCTGGGATCGTGACTTGAGCTGAACTAAATCTTAACTGTTAAATTATTGTATCTGCTACATTTCTTAATTTTTTAAGGTTTATTCCTTTATTTTGAGGGGTGGGAGGCAGAGAGAGAAAGGGAGAGAGAGAATCCAAGCAGGCTTCATGCTGTCGGTGCAGTTTGATGCAGGTCTCAAAACCACAAACCGTGAGATCGTGACCTGAGCTGAAACCAAGAATCAGACGCTTACCCGACTGAGCCACCCAGGCGTCCCAAATTCTTTTCAGTTTTCATATTTTTATCTGTGTATCTCATAGGCCATCTCCACAAAATCAAATTCCCCAGTTCTTTCTTCAGTTGCAACATAATTCATGGCTTAACCTGTCCACTGACTTTTTCATCAAAACGACCATGTTTTCCATTTCTGGCCGTTTAATTTGGTTCTTTTATACATCCTCCTCTCATTGTTCACGGAGTCTGAATCTTTGATTACAATTTTTATTCTTTTCCCTATTATTTTTCTACTTTTCACATTTTCTTTCAGAATGTCATTCCATTATCTCAGCTTCTTAAGGCACTAATCCTCCTCTTTGTGCTTCTCGGACACTGCCTAGCAGTCAACTGTCTCCTGGCGCGGACTACCACTTTCTGTGGGGAGGACTCCCGCGGCATCTTCGGCAGGTGCACCTCTTGCCTTTGGAGCCCCATGTGCTCAAAAAACCACGCCCTTGGCACAGGTGCCTCAGGCGTCTCCCGAGCTGAGGACCAGTGTGTACGTCATTCTTGGCATGGGATGCCTGCACCGATGTTATCAATTTGGACCGCACCTTCCTGAACTCCAGGTTTGGAGTTCTGATTTGTTGCTGGAGCCTTTATAGCCTTTGTCGGGGCAGAAATAAACATCTCTGCCACTCTACCGAGCAACGGGCAGACGGAGTCTAGTCTCCACTTGAAGGAGGGACAGCCAGACCATGGTCTCAGTTCCTGCTCCAGCCTGTCGTGGCATCCAAGACCACACTTTTTATCCCAGCGGGGACCTAAAACTCAAACTTCCAGAGGCTTTTTGGGTTTCCCTGCTCCGCAGCAACATCTATGCCTATTCTCCTCTCTGGGCTCTGAGTTTTCCTCTCTTTCTTTCACATTAAATTGTTTTACCAGCCCAGGTAGAGTCAGGAAAACTGAGCCACGTCAGATAGTTCAACAAAAGGATATAAAAACATGGGCTGGGGCGCCTGGGTGGCTCGGTTGTTAAATATCCGACTCTTGACTTCGGTTCAGGTCATGATCTCACGGTTCGGTTCATGAGATCGAGCCCTACGTTGGGCTCTGCGCTGACAGCACAGAGCCAGCCTGGGACTCTCTCTCTGCCCATCCCTGCTCATGTGCCCACTCACTCTCTCTCTCCAAATAAATAAGTAAACTTAAAAAAAAATAGAAATAATAAGTCAATATTTTAATAGCTAAAATGACATTTTGTCCAGCTTCCTTGAGATATACCTGACATATAACACTGTGTAAGTTTCAGGTCTACCATGTGTCAATTCGATGTACTTTATATATGCCAAACAATTATCACCCTAGTGTTAGCTAACACCTCCATGGTGTCACATAAGTACCGTATCTTTTTCGTGGTGAGAAGAGTTAAGATCGAGTCTCTCAGCAGCTTTCAAGTACACAATGCAATCTGATTCACTATAATCACATTGTACATTTGATTCCTTGAACTTATTCATTAAAACTGAATATGTTAGTAGATGCTCTCCAATACTTCCTAGATCGAAGTTATTCAATTAAAATGACAGGTTTATCTTCAAAACCCAAACATGGAAATAATTCGAGGTATATAGCAAAGCAACATCCAAATGAAATGTTAGGTGTTTGCTTTCGTTATCTTAAAGAGGAGAAATAAACACGAAATAAGTCTTCGATGCTAACTGCTTAGAAAACGAACGACAAAATAAATTAAGGAAACAGGAATAATGAAAGAGATGAATTAGAAAACAGATAAAAGAGCTGGCTATTGAAACAGAAGCAATAAACTAGACGCACCTCTGACAAGTTCATTAAAACAAAGAGAGAAAGCACAAATAGAAAACATACTGAAATACGAGAAGTCTATGAGCACAGAACTCCAGACTAATAAATTCAAAACGCTGCTTAATGAAATGAATGATTTTTCTCTCAAAACGCAGAAATTAGACTTTTTGTGGAAAGCAATGTGATTTAATATCATTCATGCTTATTGGAGTTCTTGCCATAACACTTTGTTAAATGCGGTGATTTCAAGATCTGCTTTTAGGTTGGGTGTATTTCCATACTAGATTTTAACATCTGCCGGAACCAAAAATACACGTCCGAGAGAGACACAGATCCAAACTGAAGACAAATGTCATCAGCGGTATTTACTAAATCACAGTATTCACTCTGCGCTCCCGTCCTAAGGCGTACCCGGATCCCTGCTGATATTCGGCTGGGCAAGTTTCTTCTTCCCTAATGTCGATGGATGATTTTGCAAACTGAAAGCAATCGCATTTTTAGATTTTTCACAAATGGGTCTAAAAAACACTTGATCTCTTCGTTTGGACGATTTCTTAAGCGGTTGACAAAATTTTCCCAGATTTTTCGGCTTCGCAGATTTGAGTTTATAGATAGCAAGCTCACATCGCTTTTTTTTTTTTTCCAACAGAATCGCAGCATGGTTGAGACATTTCCAAAACCATGATTTTCCAAATGCTCTTTCCATAGCACGAGTTTCCTCCAAAAGTCATTTCCTCGAACCTGTGTCGAAGCGCCGTCTCTAAGCGTGTGTGGCCGACGATATCCGCCGTCTCGGAAAAGATCAGCGAACGCGGATTGCTCCCCTGTTGATGGCGGAAAGTGTGGCGACCGTGTCCGACGACTCTTTTAAGAACCTTGCCCTGAGCTAAGCCCCACGTTTGATGGTGAGACAAAAGCCATCTGTAGTCATTCCCCATCCCATTTCAAATATCCAGGCCAGGCTTCATTCTTCATGAGTGTGAAGGCAGGTCAACATTCTAAACGGTCTTTTCCACATTTTCCAATGGTTTCAGCCAACTTTTGTCTGATCTGGTTGGCTCGTCGGTGTCTTAATTCATAAAGTGCTGACGAAGGTCTCTTTTGGGGACCACAGGGAATGCCATCTCGGCCACCGTCTTGAGGTCCGCTTGGGCCTGCGTGATCTGCCTGAGCCCAAAGCTGGAGCTTCCTGGCACGCATCTTCGCCCTCTTTTGAGTGTTCGTCTAATTCAAATGAATTAGTCTTATCCGTCGATCTCCCTAACCAGGCATTTGTGTCATGGGTCACTGGAAACAAGGGCATGAGGAAGCCACTGGAAAGGAGGTCAGTGACCCCGTGAACGGGACACCCTCCTGTCCTGATCACCCCCATCACCTGAGACCAGTGGGTAGATGAGCAACTGAGGGCTGCTGTCTTTCCACAGCGGACATTACTGAAGTGTAATTTCTTTCTTCTTCTCTTTTCTTCCCACGTCCCAAGGGACACCAAACACATCCCACTTTGAAAATCACTGCAGAGGGGCGCCTGGGTGGCTCAGTTGGTTGGGTGGCCGACTGGCTCAGGTCATGATCTCACGGTCTGTGAGTTCGAGCCCCGCGTCGGGCTCTGTGCTGACGGCTCAGAGCCTGGAGCCTGCTTCAGATTCTGTGTCTCCCCCTCTCTCTGCCCTTCCCCTGCTCATACTCTGTCTCTATGTCTCTCAAAACTAAATAAACGTTAAAAAAATTAAAAAGAAAAAAAAAGAAGAAAATCACTGCAGAGGTGCTTCTGTTAAAATGAGGGAGAAGACAACGTGCCCACCACCTCTTCCATTAAGTAACACGATCCTAGAAATTCTACTTAATGCACTAAGACATGAGCAAAACGAAGAGACTATTTCAAAGAAGAAACCAAGTGACCGAAACCCAGAGTGAATTATGCATAAATATCTAACCCCCCTTTCACAGTCAAAGGACATTCAGAGTTGATGTGGAACCATCGAAATCACGAGGAAGAGACTGAGAGCCTTGCCGGTACAAAAATATAAACCTCTGAGAGTGATAAACACTATCAATAAAAGCAAGAGGCAAACGGGGAGCCCAGAAAGGACATGAACGCACAATTCACAAAACTGGAAAGACAACTAATAAAATGTATGGAAGTAATAGTTGATCTCCTAAGTCACCAAAGAAATAAGAATTTTTATGCGGTGTTTTCAGCACGGGAGGGTTTTGTTTGCATATTTGGTTTTGTTTTTAGCACACTGGCGAGAATTTAATGGGCGGGGTACTTTGTAAGCCACCGAAACAACAGCTTAGAGAAAACGACTTGGCCATTACGTAGTAAGAGTCCAAACGCTGGTTCTCGGCCCTTGACCCAATAACTCTGTTGTCTGAAATCTACGCTGAGACGTGGTCGAAAATTTGTGCACCCAAAACATTGTATTGCGTTGTATTTAAAATGCAAGCACAGGGGTCCTGGGTGGCTCAGCCAGTTAAGTGTCTGACTCTTGATTTCTGCTCGGGTCGTGATCTCACGGTCCATGGGATCAAGCCAAGGATCTGCTTGGGATTCGCTCTCCCTCTCTCTCTGCCCCTCCCCTGCTCATGCTGTCTCTCTCAAAATAAATAAGTAAATAAACTTTTTTTTTAATTTTGAATAGAAGGACAAAGAAAGGAAAGGAAGAAAAAAGGAAGAAAAGAAATCTAAAAATACAGAAATCAATAAGCAATGCACATGAATATCAGAGTAAACTGTGTATCGACGTTTGCTAAAATTTTAAAGACATCGGAAATCTTTGTAATATATTGTTAGCTCTAAAGACATTTCAAACAGAAAAACGGAACATACTTCTCTCTCCTAAAATCCCGCTAAAACTATGGCACAGAAGAACAAAATGGAATACATTCACAAAAGCATGGAATATGGAAGAAGGGACCACCATCACGGGCTCAAAACAATTGGCAGAATTATTTTGCTCATCTTGACGGACAAGGCTGAGTAGAGCAAGTCCCGGCTGAAAACACGACAAGGGCAAGGCCGAGGTATAGACACGTGCTGTGGGACAGCACGAGCACCCCAAGGTGGCAGGACTAAGAGCCAGAATGGACACAGGGTGGAACCGGGGCTGACTGAGTTGGGTCTCCCACCCTGAAGTAAAGGTCCTCTTAACGGAGTCAACTTCCTGAAGGTTGGGTGCCCTCCCCCCGCCGAGTAAGGCCCTCTTCCTCTGGCATTTGCTTGGGGGTGACCTGTCCCCCGTTTCCCCTATCAGAAATGGAATCCATGCCCCATGCCTCTAAAGGTCAGGGGCAAACGCTAGTGTTGAGGACACAGGAACCCTGAAGGGACTCCTCCAGGGTCTCCAGGTCTGTCATTTCTCCGCCAGGCCCTGTTTCCTCTTGTTCTGCAGGTCGCCTTGCCCCTGAGGAAACCAAAGAAGCTCTGTTCCCACCCCGAGGGGAAGGCGAACAAGTTAATCATTCTCGGAGTCTCAGCCTCGGCCCCGCACACCTGAGAACCTCTAAGAAGAACCAGATCCCGAGCTCCGGGTCATTAGCCTCAAACAAACCTCGGTGGCCGCTGCCACCCTGCCATCGGTGGTTTCTGGAATAACACCTGTTATTCACCTGACACCCACCTTTGATCAGAGTCTACCCAGGACTGGTGAAGGAACGTTTACCCTGGACCCCTTTCCAATATAAACCCCCAACCCCAAGAGACGGGAGACTTGCTTCTCTTTTTCCAAGTCTCCCAAACGTTCCATCTGCTAAAATTCTTATCATTTACTCCATTCAACAGACTCTGCTCTTACTTCCTCCTTGTTTGATTTCCATCCTAGGTGAAGCCAAACACCCTCTGGGCTGGTCCTGCGGGGACCCCTTGGGGTCCTCGGACCCTGCCTGCCTGCATCTTTGATAGGAAGCCTGACTTGTATTGGCATTTTTTTAATGTTTATTTATTTTTGAGAGAAAGAGACAGAGTGCAAGCAGAGAGAGGGGCAGACAGGGAGACACAGAATCCAAAGGAGGCTCCAGGTTCCGAGCTGTCAGCACAGAGCCCAATGCAGGGCTCGAACTCACGAGCTGTGAGATCATGCCCTGAGCCTAAGTTGGATGCTTAACTGACAGAGCCACCCGGTGCCCCCATGCACTGGCACTTTCATTCAGAAACGTCAGAAACGCCACCGCCAAAGGACTGCTGGACCTTTGAAGACAACCGGCATCCCCAAGAGCAGGACGGCAAAGCTGACAGATGATTCTGGAAAGAGAAGGCACCTTGGAAGAATGCGAACATAACAACACTTCAGGGAGACCTGAGAGGCTGCTGCGAAAAACGAGCGGTGAGATCGAGAACTCAGGAGAGTTAAAATTCTGATGGGGGGGGAGGGGGGAATCAATAGACTAGAGAAGAGAAAGTTATGGACACCATACAGAATATTGAAAAATTTAAAAATTTCATTAATAAACAGTACGGATTAATGCAGAAGGGCCACATCCATGTGATAAGCACTTCGGGATGACAGCACGGAGAACTCGAAGGAAAGGAAGTAAAAGAAAAATATCGGATGATATGAAGCTCTGGACTGAAAAGGTTCATCAAGGAGCTCGAGACTCATGAACAGCCCCAAACCTCATACAGTACCAGAACACAGGGACAGAGAAAGAAGTCTACAAGTTCTAGAGCAAAGGACAGACGACCTCCTGATGAGTGACGACCACACTGGCAGGAGACGCGTTATCGGCCAGCATCCGGCGGAGCAGACGGCTTAAGTCTCGTAGGAAGTATTACTTTATACCCGGTCCAAATCCAACCGAGACAGGCACTTAGCAAGTGTACGATTCGTAGACGCTTCCTAACGGAATCACTCAATCGACTTGTGTCAGCAAAACATACAAGGAATCCGAGAAATTAGAGAACAGGATCCAGCCCGTGGATGAAACCTAACAAGAAGGTGTGTTCCCGGAGGGCGCAAATCGGACCAGGGCAGGGACAAGAGGGACCCGCAGGAGCCAGCGGCGTGCTGAGGCGGGGCCACCTCCGCGGCCACATGGCGGTATCAGACGCCAAACACAAGTAGAGAGGGCTGCCCTCTCCCTTCCTCCAAGGCGAGGGCGTTTTTCTCTTGCTTCTGCAAATGGCACAAGATTAATGACACAATATTTGTTATATTTACTTATTATAATATTCATTATAATAATTTCTTCATTATAATATTCATCATAACAATATAATAGTTATTATAATATTAACTGTAATTATGTTAATAATTAGTTAATAAATATTAACTGTAATAAATATTATATATAATATACAATATTAACTGTAATTTATTTGTTTATTTATTATATTTATTGTATTTATATTTATTTTTATTATTGTATTTATCACTTATTATATTTGTTTTTACTTATGACAATATTTATTATATTATTTATTATAAAGAAAATTTATTTATTATTATATTTATTATATAATTATAGAATATTATGGTAATAATATTAATTGTAATATTATAAACATTAATTACACTCTTTTGGGATCTGAAATCGATAGACAAATCATGGAAATTTCAATCCCAGAGAGAGAACGCGTGTGTGTGTTGGACACCACGATAGTTTAGCGATACAACCGGCCGAAACCAAGGAGAAAAGAACGGGGGGTGTGAAGTCCCTCGTCTCTCCCAGTGGGAGCTCCAAAGGTACCGTTTAAAGTTAATAAGGAAATCAAGATTTAAGTGTATGAGCTAAAGCAAGGAAGGTAGTCGATTCGAAGATGTAAAAATAAAAATGTGGCCGCAGAGATGAGTAGGTAAGGACAGGGAGGGCTGCGGGGTAGCAGGGCTCCCCTTGTCCTTCCTTAGAGAGGATGGGGAGGTTCCGCTTAAATTTTTTTTTAACGTTTATTTCTTTTTTTGAGAGAAAGAAACAGAGCACGAGCGGGAGAGGGGCAGAGAAAGAGGCAGAATCCGAAGCAGGCTCCAGGCTCCGAGCTGTCAGCACAGAGTCCGATGCGGGGCTTGAACTCACGAACCCGAGATCATGACCTGAGCCGAAGTCAGACGCTTAACCCACTGAGCCGCCCAGGCGCCCCACAGGGAGGTTCAACTTAGTGCAGGGAACCAAAACTGCAGGAGCACTTCACTTGGAGCGATTCCACCCGCGGAGGGCGCCCGCAATGACAAATGACTAAAGGTAGTTGCCTCTGTCGTGAAGGGTTTGACGGATGGGGACTCTTACTTTTTATTCGTACCCACTTATATTGTTTTTTATTATCCGATTCCTGTATTACTTTTATGAGGTCGGCCCATAAAATTATATGGCGAGCATAATTGCCAGCATATAAATATAATTACCTGGTCACATCTATATTCATACGCATATTCGGATGCACTCGTACGGACGCTCATCTATGCGTGTTCGTAGGTATCTTCGTGGGGAAAAATTATCGGAAGGAAATAGAGCACAATGTAAATACTAGTTCTTGCTGAGGGATGGATGTCATTGTATTCTTATTTGTCTGAACTTTCCACACTCAGTGCCGTGGGTCTATTTCACTTTTACAGCTGGAAGAAACGAACGCGCTTTGAGAAACCGAAGAGCCTGCCTAGAAGGTCCTCCACACGGCGGTAGGACTACGGGGAGCTGGAAGGCAGAATGAAGGCTGCTTCGAGGCCAGGGCTCAGGTGACCCCACAGTCATCACGTGTGAGCACACGTGTCTGCAACGGGCCTCGCGAGACAGAGCCTGGGCGGGCGAGCACTGAGGGCTAGTGCCACCCAGCAGTGTGGACCTCTTCTACCAAATCCGATTTAGAATCCAACTGTCTCCCCAAGATCTTCCAAGGACCGAGCGCCTGCAGGTAACCAGACAAACACACCTGCTGGAAGGAATTTTAGGTTAGCGTCACGGGAGCACTGAAGATCACTTGCCAAAAGAGATGCTTTTGGCAGATGATTTTGAGTCATTCTTTCTGAAAGCAATTAGACAAAAAGTTCAGCTGCTTTTTAAGGCTCCTCCTTCAGGCTGTTATAACCTTTTTTAATTAATAAGTTGAATACAAAAGGATTTAATTTTAATAAATTTTTATGGATCCTCGTATAAGATTTTCCTGCTAACTCTTCCAGACCTTTCTGGCTGTTCAGGCATCCAGACAAAGGTGGGGAGTCTCGCTGGCTGAGTCGGGAACCCTCGCCCAAAGACAGTGGGAAGCAAGAGACTGTGGGGTCTGCGGGAATCAGCCTCACACAGCGCCCAACCTTGACTGTGCAGAATTCTCCAGAATTCTTTGCTAGCTGTGTTTGCACAGGCTGCCACAGCAAACTATCACAGACTGGGTGGCTTCAACAACCGAAATTTCTTTTCTCCCAGTTATAGAAACTAGAAGTCCAAACTTGAGAAACTTAACAGAAGACCATGGGGGAAGGTAAGGGGAAAAAATAGTTTCAAACAGAGAGGGAGGGAGGCAAACCATAAGAGATTCTTAAATACAGAGAACAAACTGAGGGTTGATGGGCAGGAGGGTGTAGGAAGGGGAGAGAAAAATGGGTGATGGGCATTGAGGGCACTGGGTATTGTATGTAAGCAATGAATCATGGGAATCTACCCCCAAAACCAAGAGCACATTGCATACATTGTATGTTAGCCAACTTGACAATAAATTATATTAAAAACAGAAAGAAAGAAACTTGAATCCTACAAGCAATGTTGTCCAATGTTAAGAGTGTCGGCACGGTTGGCCTCTGGTGGGCGGTCTCTTCCTGGTTGGTACATGGCTGTTTTCTTATTGTGTCCTCACATGGTGGGAAGAGAGAGAGAGAGAGCAAGGAATTCTCTTCCGTCTCTTCTCATAAGGGCGCTAATCCCGTGACGAAGTCTCCATGCCGTGATCTCAACTGAACCTGATTATCTTCCAAGGGCCCCGCCTCCAGAGAGCAACACGTTGGGGGTTAGGGCTTCAACGCTTGAATTCTCGAAGGAACGCGATCCAGTCTGTAGCACGAGCCGGGCTGAGAGCAAATATGGCCGGAGGTGGACCAAATCAAGCCAGGCGTCTAAAAGTCTGTTGCTTGGGGTTGCTTGTTTAAACTTGAATTAGCACTACATTGCCTGGAAGAGGCTGTAAGAGATTCGTGGAAAAAGGTACTGCACCCTGGAGATTTAGCTTCATTTGGACCAATTTCCATAAAATGAAAAGCATGTAAATTAGATTCCTTCAATCCATCATTCAGATGGAAAGTAGTTTGAAATTCGCCTATTATTTAGGAGTTGACAGCATGAGAATATTTGGAAATAAGACATAGCGCTGGGGACAAGGACTTCATTTTATTTTCCGAGATTTCTTCTCATTTTTCCATAAATCTGGAAGCACCCAAGGGAAGGCCTAAGCCAATCATCTAGCTCTAGCCACAGGGAAGTTCGGTTCAGCCATTTGGCTGTTTGCGGGGAGGGACTGGGAGCATCTCTATGCTGGGATCCAGGATGGTATAATAGCAGAAGTCACAGAACATGTCCTCCCAAAGTCACACATGACCAGGACAGAAGCCCCAGAGATTCGGTAGCGTCTGGGCCACGCACCCGAGACTTATGCACAACTCGGGCAGAGAACAGTGACTCCCAGGGGCCAGCAGCCTTGCCGAGCTCAGTCCAGGTGGCACAGCAAAGGGTGACACGGCGCACAGACTTCTCACCTGCAGGCCAGACACTGGGGCCCTGCAGAATGCCACACCCCTGAGAGGCCACCGATTCGGGAATGTCACAAACAGGACACGAGGTCCTCCCAACAGCTAGGCAGAAGACTGACTGCAATGTGGCAGTCACCTCGGGGACACCGGCTGGCAAGGGGCAGGTCCCCGTTGACAGGCGCAACAAAAGGCGGAGACCAAAAATAAGCACACGAGACGTCTTCCTGGCCAGCATCTAACCCTCACAAGGGTGGAGAGGAATCGGCTAAAAGAATGAGAAGCTTTTCTACGCTCAAGAGACATAAATAAATTTTTAGAAACCAACAACAAAAGTCTACAAAGCGCAACCGGACCGTGAGCTCCTTGGACACAAAGTTCTCCCAGGATCAAAGCCTTTGTCAGGCACACAAGGAGCACTCGCAAACATTTGCTGAGGGGCGCCTGGGTGGCTCAGTCAGTTCAGCGTCCGACTCTTGATCTTAGCTCAGGTCTTGATCTCAGAGTCATGAGTTCAAGCCCCACACTGGGCTCTGCACCGGGCACGAAGCCTACTTAAAAAAACTGTCTGTCGGATGCACACATGAATGAATGAATGAATATGAAAGAGCTTGTTTTGTTGAGAACCGACAAGATAGAGAGGAAATAGATCCCCTGGAGCTACCATCCTTCCGCAGCGACTCCTGGAGCCAAACACACCTCCAGGGCCTGTGGGAACAGAAACGGAGAATCTGGGAGCTAGAACTCCCGTGGAGTCATAATGATGCTAGAAGTTTCTCTGGGGACCATGTCCATCTGGCACGAAAATACCAAAGACGACTCTGCAGAATAGGTCATGCAGGACAACAGTGAACATTTGTAGAGGGCTTCCTGTGTAGTAGGGAATTCTACAAGCAACGTTAAGCAATATCTCGGTTGTAACCTTGGGAGGCAGGATTAATAGTAGCCCCACTTTTAACGATGAGGAGAATGAAGCACAGGCCAAATAAACAGCTGGTCCCACACTGCAGAGTTAGTGCCTGGCAGAGTGGGACGTCGAACCCAAGTGGCGTGGCTCCAGAGAGAACACCTAAGACCGCCTCTCCAGCGACTGACCTTGGGACGGACAGATGGCAACGACTCAAGGTATTTATTCATTCCAGAAATACGTACAGATGTTGGTCCTACTCATCCTTCCGGAGTCATCACATGAGGCATGGCCTCTGCTCTTCAAAACTAGTGCGTCTGTAATTAAATGTCGCGGAGGCCAGTGCGAGGCTCGAAGGGGTCCAAGGAACTTGGGGATGGAACCTCTTCTCTGACAAAGCAAAAAGTCCAGGGCAAGGCGATGTGGGAGGGTCAAAGGCACTAGAGAAAGGAACGGGGCTGGGGAGCATCCGCAGGGAGCTCAAGGGACCCGAGGGTGGAAGGGAAGCCATGACCGAGGGAAAGGAAGGCACCTTCACGAGCCCTTGGCGGAGGGCGGCGGAGGGAAGCTGATGGATCAGAAGTGGCAGGCGGGGAAGGACACCAACAGGCAAAACAAACACGAGTGCAAGGTCCCCCACTGTTTGCTGTCTTCTGCTGTCCCACGGCCAGCCAGGAAAAGCAACGCTGGATCGCTTCCCACACTCCATTCGAAGCCAACGAGGTACAAAAGCCAACCTAATTTAGTCATCTTCCCTCCGCTCTCCCCTGAAATGACCTTACTCACCAGGTCCTGGGAGCTGTTCTGAGTTTGAGTGAGAAGCCTTTTTCCCTGTGCTTCTTGCTCCAAGGCTGCCTGGAGGGAGGGGGGGTTTCAGACCAGGGACCGGAGTGTGAGGAAAGAAGCGGGCTCCGGTCGAGGCGCTGACATTCCCAAGGGGGGACCCACCAGCCCACTTCCCACCTCCGTGCTCTGCCCTCTGCTGTCCACGTGGGCGTCTCCTAGTCACGCCCCACACACCTTCATTCCCTGATGCTAAGGGTGGCCCTTCTTCAGGGTCCAGCTCACCTCACTCAGCGAGGAGGTCTTTCCCATAAAAAGAGAAGCAGCCTAGCAGATTGGTATTCAAGCTAAACAGACCCCAGACCCGGTCCTGGCTCTGCCATGTTCTGGCTGTAAGACCTCAGGCGAGGCAACCTTCTAAGTCTTAGTTTTCCCACCAATACGATGGGAGTCAGAAGGTTTTTGCCCCATTAGCAGTCATGAGTATAACTGAGATAAGCCAGAAAATACTTAGCACAGAGCCTGGCACACGGCAAGCAATGCGCCCAGCTCCTGGCACTCAGGATACCATTGAACACGCACAGCAATGGCCTCAATATGGCAGCGCTCTCGAATATCAGTGGATGAGGAAAGTCCAGTGGGGGAAGGGAAGACAGGGCAGAGAGTGTGACCTCTGGCTCTAACACTGACCTCACCCGGGTGCCACTTCGGACAGCACCTCGGGGAGTTCCAGACCGCAGTTATGAACGGGGGTGTTGGGGGGGGGGCGGGGGACAGGCTGAGGCATCTGATGACATCAATGCAGAAACAGCAGCGAGAGTGTGAAGTTTTAGAAGTGGCCGACAAGGAAAATGAAGAGGGTCCGTGAGAGGAATAGAAACGAGGAACGTTTTAAGAGGGGCAGGGGGAACTGTGAAGGCCTGGCAGGACTTAGCGAGGCCCAGACTTTAAAGAGAGATTGGGAGGATCCCGGAAACAGGAAAGGTCCACAAGACGCGCCCAGGAACGTAGTGAGAAAACAGGGAAGAAGCAAACCCAAGATGAGGAAGCAACGTGCCAGTCACACACAAGGACAGCTCGGGTCCCAATGGGTCACTCCCCTACGCCGTCTGTTTTTCGCTTTTTGTCCCCGGGGTGGGCCCACACACTGGGTTCCCCGTAACACGCGCCCCCATGCCACTTTGAAGATGAGGGGACGGAAAACTGTAACAGGGGAGCCAATATAACCTTGGCAACATCACCCTTCTGAAATACGACTTGGGAAAAGATGCCTCCCGTTTAGAAAATTCCAGAAGTTCAAGAGAGTAGAAGAAAAACAATGGTAACTCCATCATTTAAAAAAACTGGTTTTGCGGGGGTGCCCGCATGGCTCAGTCAATTAAGCGTCCGACTGTTAATTGCAGCTCTGGTCATGATCTCGTGGTTGTGAGAGTCATGTGGGGCTCCGCACTGAGCATGGAGCCTGCTTAGGATTCTCTCTCCCTCTTCCTCTGTCTGTCCCCTGCTCACACGCTCTTCTCTCTCTCTCTCTCTCTCTCTCTCTCAAATAAATCAACTTTAAATAAAAAAGTGGTTTTGACTAGATGAAAGCTCTGTGACATCTGGATAAGAAGTGACCATAAAAAGCATAATTCTCAGGGCACCTGGGTGGCTCAGTCGGTTAAGCATCCAACTTCAGCTCAGGTCATGATCTTGCAGTCAGTGAGTTCGAGCCCCACATCAGGCTCTGTGCTGACAGCTTGGAGCCTGGAGCCTGCTTCGGATTCTGTGTCTCCCCCTCTCTCTGCCCCTCCCCTCCTCACGCTGTGTCTCTCAAAAATGAATAAACGTTAAAAAAATTTTTTTTAAAAATCATAATTCTCTTCCCATAAAAAATGGTAATTTAAAAATATAAAAAGAATAAGGGAAATTTTACCCTTCAGTAGATTTTTTACGTTATTAATAATTAAACCAGGGTAGCACTGGAAAAAGAATAAAAGCAGTAGTGGGGCCGAACTCACAGATAAAAGTTCCGCCCAAACGAGTGTGGTGATTCGGTACGTAACGAAACTGGCCTCTCTAAATCAATGGATGGATTTATTCCAGAAGTGGTATTGGAAACTGAAAATGATTTGGGAAAAAAAAATAACGATGAAGTTAGATCCCTGTATCATACCACAGCCCAAATAGTTGATGGAGGTTAAAACTTGACGATAAAAATATATATTAGACTTCTGGTAAAAACTGACAAATCGACCTCGCCTCATTTCTCGCCTCTCCTTTCCGAAAGATGGCTCGAATAAGAAGGAAGGATGACGGGCAGGGAGACAAGCTTCTGAAAGTCACAAGGACAAAGAGGAAGGAGACGAGGTTTCAGAGGTGTGGGTGTCCCAAGGCGGAAGGGGGTGGGTACCGCCTTAGCAGAGTGAAGGTTAGGACAAACTTTGTCCTCGTCCCGGGTCTATAAAGGAAGGAGCCAGCCAGTCGGTGCCAGAGAGGCGCACGCTGGCGGTGCCTGGTGCCACCGAGGCCCGGGGCACAGGCAAACAAACGGAGCCCTGTCCCCAGCCCAGAGCCGGCACAGTGCTCGGCCCGGCGTCCCGGGAGCCGGAAGGTCACAGCCTTGGCAGAAATGAGTAAGCGGGCACTCCAAGTCCACTACGGGGCAGAGGGAAGACGCCCACTGCCAACAAGGGACACAGGGGCCGGGCTGTGCACAGAACTGCCCCCCACTCCGACCCCACGGCAGATTCCTGAACCCCAGCAACGTGGCCCCCCCTCCGCAGCGCCCCTCCCCAGGACGGCAAGGGAAGCCGCTAAACAGTACTCCACTGCTTAAGCTACATGCGATCCACTACACTAATAAAAAGTGAGGTTTTTTTTTTCAATTCACAAGACAAATTTGATATTTAAAAGCAAATACGTTCTTAATCTTGAGAGTGAGGATGAGTTTCCTAAGCATGACCCCAAACTTAAATATTTAAAAGAGGAGGATATATTTGATTAGTATTGTTTTAAAAGCAAGAAGTAAGGGGCACCTGGGTGGCTCAGTCGGTTGAGAGTCCAACTCCGGCTCAGGGTCGCGATCTCACAGTCCGTGAGTTTGAGCCCTGCGTCGGGCTCTGTGCTGACGGCGCAGAGCCTGGAGATTCTGTGTCTCCTGCTCTCTCGGCCCCCCCACAACCCCACCCCCCGCTCACACTCTGTCTCTCTCCGAAATAAACATTTTGGAAAATGGGTGATGGGCACTGAGGAGGGCACTCGTTGGGATGAGCCCTGGGTGTTGTATTGTAAGCCAATTGGACAATAAATTGTAGTCGAATAAATAAATAAAACTATAAAAATAAAAAGATTTTTTAAAATAAACAAATAGCAAGAAGTGAAAATATAATGTAAAAGAAATGAAGAGGTACACCCAGGTGGCCCATGCAGTTAAGAGTCTGACTCTTGACTTCAGTCAAGGTCATGATCTCACCGTTTGTGAGTTGGAGCCCCGTGTCAGACTCTGTGCTTAATAAAGTGCGGAGCCTGCTTGGGATGCTCTTCCCCCTCCCTGCTCTTGCCCCGCTCAAGCCCACACGCTCTCACTGTCTCAGAAATAAACATTAAAAAAAAAGAAGAAATGAAGAGATAAACGGCAAACTTGGAAAATTTTGCAACGTGTCGTAAACAAACAGTACTCCTCTTTCTACCAGAATTCACACAAGTCATTTTTTAAAACAGAACACCTCAGTGGAAAAACAGACATAAAACATCAACCCGCGATTCACAAAAGAAAAAACCGAAATGGCTAATAAGTATATAGAAAAAAAAAAACGTGCCTGCTTGTTTACGATCCCAGAAGTCCAGGCTAAAACAACAACGTGAAACTATTCTGGCTATCGAATTTCAAAAAGCAATTAATGCCAACAGCAAATGTTGGTGACGGTGCGTAAAAATGAGCCCTTTCCTACATCCCAGCCGGAAAGGGAACGGGAACAACCTTGAGGAAATGTCTGGTCCTTGACCTGGTCATTCCGCTTCTAAGAATCTATCCTTAGAAAACGACTCTCAAACGTGCGATATTTCAATAGTAAAGACAAAGTCAAAAATAACCATCAGCACGTCTACTTGTGGAATAGCATCCGTTCATGAATGGTGAGGTCGAGGGGCGCCCGGGGGGTTCCGTCGGTTAAGCATCCGACGGCTCTGACTCAGGTCGTGATCTCACAGCTTATGAGTTCGAGCCCCGCGTCGGGCTCGCTGCTGACAGCTCAGAGCCTGGAGCCTGCTTCAGATTCTGTCTCTCCGTCTCTCTCTCTGTCCCTCCCCGGCTCGTGCTCTGTCCGTCTCTCTCTCTCTCTCTCTCTCTCTCTCTCTCTCTCTCAAAAATAAATGAACATTAAAAAAAATTTAAAAATAATGGTGAGGTAGGAGCAGCTGCAACAATCCAGAGAGACATCTGCAATTTATTAAGTTAAACAACAGCTGATACCAGGGCATCCTGGGCGGCTCGGTCGGTTGAGTGTCTACCTCTTGGTTTCAGCTCAGGTGGTGATCTCACAGTTCGTGGGTTCGAGCCCTGCATTGGGCTACATGCTGTCAGCACGGAGCCTGCTTGGGATTCATTCTCTCTCTCTCTCTCTCTCTCTCTCTCTCTCTCTCTCTCCCTTTCTCCCTGACCCTCCCTCACTTGCGCCTTCTCTCTCAAAATATATAAACTTAAAAAACCAGGTGATACAAGAGTACTAACTCCCCAACATCTTCTAATAAATAGAGGAATACTTTGTAACTGCACACAACACCCACAGCAACACACACACACACGCACACACATGCACACACACGCACAGAACAAACTTCAAGGGATTTTAGCCCCGAACTGTGATCCGTGCTTGTCTCTGGGTTCTTGGGATAAAGAGTAAATTTTACTTTCTTCTATTTGCCTCCTTTTTAATGTTTGGCCACAAATCTTGCTTTTGTACTTAGCATTTACATACGAGAAAGCCGTGACCAGATGGCCAAGGTTTTCTGCCCTGTGGGGTTGGCGAATTTTAGTTCCACTCATCCCAAGGGGGGATATTTCCCCAACATTTCTAAACGAAGGCTGCCCCGCTCTAAACCGGGCAGCCCGATGCTACAACTGTTCCGCCGCTCCGTTGGCTCCGCCTGGCCGGCTCCGCCCGGGGACTGAGGACGGCCAGCATCTGGCGGGACGGGGCGGCCAGGCGGCGAGCGGCAGAGACAGAGCTGTGTGTGGCCACGAGGCGGGCCCATGCGGCACCCAGACGGGCCTGATCTAGGGAACCCCCGCCCGCAAGACGCAGCAAGAAGCTCTGAACGGAGGAAAGGAAGGGGAGAGGGGTGTGCGGGAGGCATCCCATCCGGCCCCTCCAGGGCGGAGGGCTTAATGCGCCCAGCCTCCAAGAGGCACCTGCTGTAGACCAGTCCTGGTAAACGCAGGCATCCAGAGGGCTTCCTCGAGAAGAGCGACATGTGACAATTCACGAAAGCGTGGGGGAGGCGGGAAACAGAACGGCGACCCACCACACCCTTGCTGAAAAACCGCTCTACCCTGCGCAACAGCTCCGAGTCTATTTCACAGCGATCTGCATTACGAAACCTGACCTCCTCGCGGTGACTTCTGCGGGGCATCAGTTTCGTCTTGCCCTGCTTGCCCAGATCTTCTCGGCCCTCCCTCCCCTCCGCCAATTACCCACTGAGCTGGAAGCTTCGCTCAAATTCATGAGGGGAGTTCCTACTGGAGAGGACCCTACTACGGTGAATTATTTAACGTTAAGACAAATTATTACTCCCTCCTTCATCTGGTACAATGTATTTCAGAGGTCCCTTTATAAAACACCTTCATTTTATGTTTGTTTCCTCTCCCGCTTCTCCAAAGAATTCAAGGTATCAAAAGGTGTAGTTCATCGAACATCCATTTCTCCCCTACCAGCCACCTCCCCAGGGGGACAAGTGTCCACGCTCTCATCTCCATCGGACACTAGAGCAAATGATCACACAGCACGTGATGGAGACAGAGAGACCAATGGAGACCAATAAAGGCCTGTTCTTCCTAGACTGATGTCCGACTCTTAAGATCAAAGAGACCCAAGTGCACAGCTAGTCGCCCCCCCCCCAGTTCTGTACTCAATTAAACTTAAGAAACATCTCCAGGGGCGCCTGGGAGGCTCAGTCGGCTGAGCGTCTGACTCTCAAGTTTCGGCTCAGGTTATGATCGCGCAGTTCATGAGTTTGATCCCCGCATCGGGCTCTGTGCTGACGAGTGTGGAGCCTGTTTGGGATTCTGTCTCTCCCTCTCCCTCTCTCTGCCCCTCACTCGCTCCGTCAAAATAAATAAACTTAAAAAAAAAAAAAAAAGAAACACCTCTAAACATGTCTTACAGGCAAAACACGGTGCCAGGCGCCGTGGAGACACCAAACACACGCGCAGACACAAGCGTGCGTGCACACACGCGCACCGCCAAGCTCCTTGAAAGACCTTATGATGTAGAAGAAGGAGAAGTATCTGTAAGGTAGTTCACGGAGGGTCCATCTCCTCACCGGAAGGCGCCTCCCTTTCATCTCACCTTCCCGGGACTCCGCAGTTCTAAATGCGAGACCCAGCACGAGCCAATAAGTGTAAGAGTAAACGCGTAGGTAAGCATTACACAAACGCCAAGGAAGAAGAAAGTAGATTCCACCGTGGGAAGCACGGAGCGCTCCACTAGGAAGGTCAGGTTTAACTTGGCCCGTGAGCTGCAGAAACAGCAGAAAGGGCAATGCCGACGGGGTCGGAATGTTGGACTAACACATCGAGGGATCCACGTGGGCGGGGGGAAGGGGACCGGAGATGACAAGAGGCGTCTTATTCTCAGCGTCTGGGGGGCTCGGGGCTTCCGGCTGGCCGCAAGAACACACCGTGCGTCGCGGGGCAAAGGGCGCGTTGTTTGGGCGGTGTTGAGTCTGCAGTGCCTCTGGAACAACTTCCCTCTAACCTCTGCTAAGACTCGATGTGACAAGAGATAGCGCAAGCATGAGGAGAAAGAAGATTGTTCAAAGACAGAAGCTAGAGCCTGAAAGAAAGAGGCCACGGTACGAACTTCAGGGACACCGACGCTTGAGGGTAAAGGGAAACACGGAGACAGAGAAGTGTCATGGGCTGAACCGTGTGTCCCCTAAAAATTCATATTTTGAAGCCTCGAAACGGGACCATATTTGGTGACAGGCTTTACGGAGGTCATGGGTTAAAATAAGGTCATTCGCGTGAGTCCTAATTCAACGCGACCGAGTCTTTAGAAGAACAGGAAATTTGGACACAGACGCACACAGAGGAAGATCGTGCCAACACCGAAGACAGCCACCCCCAGGCCAGGGAAAGGGGCTTGGAACAGAGCCTTCCATCACGACCCTCTGAAGGAACCATCCTCCTGCCGGCTGACTCCTGGACTTCCAGCCTGAGAAAATACACTTCTCTGGTTTAATTCCCCCGGTCTCTGGTGCTTTGTTCCAGAAGCCCAGCAAACACACACGGAAAGGTTAAGAGATGAGAAGTCAAGTCAGGAGAGTTCGTTCAGGAGGAAGTGACACGAGGAAAGCAGAGGTCAGCGATGGCCAGTGTTTCCCAGCATGAGAAACGAGTCCACATGGTTAGATTCTAAAATGAGGGGAGAATGTCAGTGACCTTTTAAAAAGCAAGTTCACGATATATTAAGTATATACGTTTTAAAAAGCAGGGGCCCAACAGCAGGTGTAACCGAACCAAAGTGGGTTTGGTTCTTGGGGAGTCAGAAACTGCATCAGGTAGAGACGTCACACAACGAAAATTTTTATTTGCAACAGCCAAGGAGATCGCTCATGGGGAATGGCCTCCAAAGCCAGGACTCCCCAAGAGAGGGTGCACGGGTTCCTCCTGTTGAGGGTTAGGATGGCTATTTAGATAGGGAAGCCTTGTCGTCCTTTGTAGAGGTGGGCATGTGACCCATGAGCCTTAAGGAAACATGCCTGTAGCTACATTGTATAGTATGTAAATGAGTCTGGGGCTCCTCCCTGGGCAGAGACGTTAGTATTATAATGATGCGAAGGTGATTGTAGGTCATTCCAGAAGTCACTTCATGGTCCACCTGCACGGGCAGGAGTCACGTTGAGCTCAAAGGATCCGGGTGGTCTGGACCTGCCAGAGATTTTACCAGGGCAGCCACCATCGCCTGGGGGGGGCGGTTCCAGGTTTCCTGTGTCTGAGTAAAGGGGAAAGCCAGAAAAATGTTAAGACAAAGGTTAGTGAGTATAAGCAGATGGCCAGCAAAGGCCAGGTCTTGGGATCTAGCTGGTGACATAGGGTTGGCCAACAGCCAAGGGTGAACGGGGCTGACAAGAATGCGGTGAAAAAGCGAGAGCAGCAAGGGGAGACTCTCCTTCTGGAAGCTTTGCATTCCAGAGAGGGAAATGGGGAGGCGGTGAGGTCAACCAAAGTCTGGGGTTGACTTATGTTTATGAGGCAAAGGAAGGAAAATCTGAGATTTGAGTTGCCAAATGGCAGCCCATTGGGTTAATGGCAAAGGCAAGTTTTCCTTGTACAGGAGTCAAGGACATCCGTTCCTTTGAAACTGGAAGAAAGGAGAAAATTCGAAGTAGAGATGAGAATGTTGACATCGACGGAAGAGGAGAGGCAGGTCATGCCCTCGATCCCCCTGAACAGGAGGCAAGGTCATCGCCTGAGAAGGCATACGGGTGCGAAGAGTGGGAAATTAAGAAGCAAAGGAGTACGGACATAGCGAACCGGACAAGAGATCAGGAGACGGATCGGTAAAAAGAATTTGGGACCCAGCTGTTGTTGAACAACGTAAATTTTTAATGGAATCAATTTAGCTGGCTGAGAACTTGAGAAAGTAAATGGTTGACTTTTTTCAAGGTTGAGGGTTCCAAAGCGAAGACAGCAATGGGTCAGGAAGGCCGACAAGTCCAGGGTTCTTAGTAGTGGCCCGCGGTTCTACGCGAGGCTTGCTAACGACCTCTACAGAGATGGAGTCATCGCAGGTCACGAGTCAGAAGGAGGCGGTTGCACAGTTAGCCCAAAGCCCAAAGAAGGAGTCAGCAAACCATAGGCCATGGGCCGAAATCTGGGCCACTCTTTGTTTTCATAAATGAAGTTTTATTACAACCCAGCCGCACTCGTCAGCGGTCGCCTTCCTGCTACAACAGCAGGGACCACGGGACCCGCAGAGCCTAAAATCTCTACTATCTGCCGCTTTACAGAAAAAGTTTGCCAAGCCCTAAAGGAGCAGACTTTTAGTGTGAAATTTTAGTGTGAAAATTAAGTGGCAACCCCAAGCAAGCAAGAAGGGAGGGACAGCCGGACCGGGCCAAGCTGATGACCATCCCGGTGGGCACGGGGTCAGGAAGAGGGAAGCATGAGGCGGCCCCAGCCTACGACCAAGGGCAGAGCCATCATGGCCCAATTCGGGTAAGGACGGGACTGTGAAAATCCAGCGCAGAGAGCAGGCCTGAGGTGAGGGAGAGTGCAGGGGGTTCCCTCTGTCCCCCGAGAACCCCCACTAGAGGCTCATACTGGGGGAATGAGATAGATGAATACAAACTATCCAGCAAGAACGAGGCAGAGACCTCACCATGAGTTCGGTGGGCGGCCGCCACAGAAGGACATGAGACTTACCATACCCCCAGTGGCCCCAGCTGACATCCGGGCCTACCAACTGGCCGTGGCTTCTCGTCTTTGTTTATGGACTAGGGTTTGCCCACATGTGGGTCCATCAAAGGAAGCATCTACAGAGGGCCAAGCGGGGAAGACAGGACAGGCCACCTGCCTGAGGACCGACTCCAACGGTACGAGGGAGAGGGCATCCACGTGAAGGCAAAAGTGTGCTCCGAGAGGCGAATGTCACAATCAGGATACATACATATGACAACGTTCTATAGAAGTTCCCCGGACAATCATAATTATGGCGGCTTAACGGCATGGCCTCTCGTCATGAGCCCAGCTTCACCGCGCTCATTAGCTGGGCGACTTTCAGCGAGGTGCTCAACTTCTCAGTGGTTTGGTCTCCTCGTTCATACAAAACAGAAATGATAATGGTATCTACTTCGCCAGGTTGTTGATGAGTTAACGTATGTGAAGCACTCAGAAAGGAGAACTTATATAACCATTAGCTATAATTATACTGCTTCAATCTTTATGCTAATTTTCATGTGCCCCTCAATCTTCCACTCTATATAAAGGCTTCATCTTCTAGGGCAGAAGACACACAACCCAGAGGGAGCAATGTCCCTTTCCGTCACAGAGTTCCACGTCCATTGTCTTCATCTCATGTCAGCTACAAAGCACAAAGCAATGGGCAGGGAACCGTCCCCGTCAACGCTGACATGCCGAAACAGGTGCCTTGAGTTGAAAAAGCAGCAAAAGAGGATCCAACAAAATATAATTTATTAGTCATCTGAACACGTCATGCATGGCTGGGTGACAAATGCCAAGCACATCAGTTATGAACTATTCTTACAAAAAAAATTATGAACTATTCTTACGACAGGTTTAACAAATCCACCCGACATCAGGAAACCGTGAGTCGAGAATGCTCCTTATTTGTGTCAGTAACAGGAGGAAAATATTTGGGGTAAAAACGGTAAATGTAATCATTTTGCATGAAGTAGGGCAGCCTGCATCGGCGTCCCACCTGGGAGCGGGCTGCCGAACTTCTGTCAAGGTGTCAACTCAAACCGCAGACGCAAAGAACTTCGTCAAGCTTCCGCGTAGCTAACTGAAGGTGGCGGGGTGGCGGAGGGAGGGGATGGAAAATCACAGGTATGATACATCTCTCGATTCTCAGGTGCCTTTAATGTGACTATCTGCAGTCTTTCTGGATGTCTCTGTCCTCTGATTCCCCTGCACCGCTGGGAGCAGCGCTGGGAGGAGGGGAGGGGCATCCTCCTCAAGCCTCATCCTGCCGCTTCCCTCCTCTTTTGTCTCAAGTCCACAGCAGCCCTGACCTGATGACGTGACTCAGGGCGAATCGCTCTGGGTCTCAGTGTCCTCGCCTCCAAAAACTAAGTGGTTCAGACTGGGTAATTCCTAAGGTCCCTTCCAGCTCTCCAAGCTTCTGGTCGTGACTATATAAATGCCGGCCAGGGACAGGAGGACGCACTGGATCCTGAAGGACAAGTAAGTGCAAGTCATTTGTAATCGTGATACCAACTTTCGGCCTCCCAATACTGGAGCAATAATGTTTAAAGGTTCAGAGATGGGCTTTAATGAATCTTTAATTGCTCTATTCTTTGTAAGAATATGTAAAGATGGGAGCCAGGGTCCCGGCCTCCTGTTCTCCAGCCCTGCCCTGAGTGAACCAAAGATGCTGTAGTGTCATGGAAAAGCAAGGGTTCCAGAAGCCCTGCATGTGAAGCTAAGGAAGGAAGGAACATGGTTCTTCTAACTAGGTCTTGCCCACCCAGCGAGTCCCAGAAGCAGACACGGCACCTAGGGCTTGGTGGTGGTGGCCAGTGGGGAAGCGGGGATGGGCGAAATAGGTGAGGGGGATTAAGAGGTCCAAACTTCCAGTTATAAAATAAATCACAGGGCTATAACGTACAACATAGGGACTGTAGTAATAATGTTGTAGTAACTTTGTAGAGTAACAGACGATAACTAGACCTAGTGAGGTCGTCATTTGATAATGTATACAAACACTGAATCACCCTGTTGTACACCTGCAACTAATCTAATACTGTATGCCATTTATAAATCAACAAAAAGGACAGAAGAATGAAGGCAGGCAGGCAGGCAGGCAGGCAGGAAGGAAGGAAGGAAGGAAGGAAGGAAGGAAGGAAGGCTCTAAGCCTGTTGAAGACCCAGGCATGAGAATTCACATTGGACCAAGATCCCCAGGTGATTCGTAGGCACCTGGCTGAGAAAAGTTGTCCTAGACCCCGGTTCTCAACGGTGATTATACAGGGAAATCACCTGGGGGGCTGGGTCCCACCCCAAGATTCCAGCATCACTGGTCTGGGATGTGACGAGGCGTTAGGACTTTTTTTAAGGCTCCCCAGGGGATTCCAATGTGCAGCCAACTGAGAAACACTGAACTCAACCTTCCACTTCCGGTTCTCAAACTCAAACCCAGGGCCAGCCAACCTCCCTCTGAAAGGTCTGTACCACCTTTCCCAAGACCACAGGAGGGTCACCCACTCCCAGGAATTCCAAATCAGTACCCGCCTCTCGCATTTACCTTTTTGCCTTGAGACTCTTCCCCCCGGAGCGTCTAAGCTCCTACAGGGCGTGGCCTCTCCCAGAAAGTGCTACCTGTCAGCACGGGCTCGCTTGCTCGCTCTCTCGGTCTGCCTTGTGCCCACTGCCGTGCTCCGAATCGGAGGACAGAACTTTCTTCTTCAGCAAGACCTTTCATACTGGGATCTCCAAGCACACGACTCCCCAGGGCCCGTTGCTTTCGTCCCTTCTGCTATGCAAGATTCTGAGTCAGCCTGCAGCGTGAATAATAATTGAAGGCCAACAGGCAATCTCTGAGTGTGAGCCCATTGAGCATCTATCAGCATGTATTTTCCCCTCATTTTTAAAACTTCTTCTTAAAGCCTACTTCCTCATTTTGAGAGAGAAACAGAGGGAGCGAGGCAGGGAGGGGCAGAGAGAGAGGGAGAGATCGAGAATCCCAAGCAGGCTCCACAGTGTCAGCCTAGAGCTCAACGCGGCGCTCGAACTCAGGAACCGTGAGATCACAACCTGAGCCAAAACCAAGAGTGGGATGCCTAACCGACTGAGCCACCCGGGCGCCCCTCTGTCATTTTTAAACAGGTGATTCCTCCCTGTTGCCCACGGCCCTTTGAGGGCTCCATGGATCCTGTGTGTCCGGGTTTCTGAAAGCGGCATGTATCTCTGGGTATAACTAGTACAGAACTTCGGTGTTTGTTGGGATGACACATGGCAGAAGCCAGCAGCACTTAAATCTAGCAGGGTAGAGTTCGGTTAGCGTCCATGCAACTAACTCGAGGGTTGGGTCAGAGAACCCCTAGCCTCAGCTGAAGGCAGACAGTCTGTCCTCAACCGGCTACCACTTCATGTCTCACCGGGCGGAGGGACTGGGGCGACCCAGAAAACAGACCTGAAGCCGAAATCTCCGCCGACTACTCTACGGCTCTACATCCATGAGTTCGCCCCAAAAAGTGATTTTCTTACTGTTTATTTTCCAGAGAGAGAGAGAGCGCGCATGCACTGTGAGGGCAAATCGGGACTGATTCCATTTTGCTTAAGGGCAAACTGGGACTGACTCCATTGTGTTCCGTGTCCTCCACCTTGAGTCCCCAGCGCCTGCGCAGAAGCTTGACCTATGGAACAGGACCCTTGACCCTTCCTCAGCCAATCGGCTAGGGTCACGACCATCACCCCTCCCACTGCCCCTAGACCCCTTTAAAACTATTGTGTTTTTGGACCGAGCCCTCTCTCTCAACCCATCTCTGCGTCGGTGCGGTAGGAGATTGAGCTCTTCGTTCGAATAAAGGCTCTTTATTCTTGCATCGGACTCGGCTCCCTGGTGGTTTTTGGGGTTCCCAGATTCTGGGCATAACATGCACAAGAGGGGGAGGGGCAGAGAGGGAGAGGGAGACAGAGGATCTGAAACAGGCTGACAGCGGAGAGCCCCATGCAGGGCTCGAACTCACAGACTGCGAGATCATGACCTGAGCCAACATCGGACGCTTAACCCATGGAGCCACCCGGGCGCCCCCAAGCAAGCCGACTGAACTACAGCAATTTCACAAAGGCAAGTCCCGATCTTTCTCGCAGGGAGTCTGTCTGTGACCTCGAAGGGGAGGTGGGGATTTTAGCTGGTTAGTTGCAGGCCTCTGGGGCCAGACCCCCGTGGTGCTGACTCCCTTCCACCACATTCTAACCTGGGACCCTGGGCCCGTGACCAAACCTGGCCGCGTCTCCGCTTCCTCATCTGTAAAATGGGGGAAGGACGAGTCACCAGAGAGCCGAGGGCACATAGGAATCCTCGGCAAGTCCACGATTAGTGCTGTCGCTTCCTGGTGGGTGTGGAGTGTGTGTTTACATGTCTGTGCATCGCATGAATCATCAACCGTCGACCAGATTAAATAACAGAGCAACTGGTTTTGAGAACAAGCAGTAGGAACGCTGGAGGCTGGAATGCTACATCAACGTGCCGTACAGATGTTTGAAGTTTTCTTACCAGACTATAAAAATGTTTACACAGTAATTAGGCCTGTTATCAGTACGCAAACAGATTACACCCTACAGAATGAATGAACGGCTCGAAACCCATTTCTCATCAGGTTCAGAGTGCCTTCCTAATTCTCGGGTTTACCAAAATAAATTCATTTCCTGACAACACGGAGCCGCTGCCGAGTGCCAGAAAGTGGCGCTGGGGCGGGGAAGTGGGCACGGCGCACCCCACCGACTCTCTCTCCGGTCTTCATTTCTCCCCCTCTGTAACATGAGATAACCGAGGTCCCTGCTCCCTCCCTCAAACTCCACGGGTCATGGAAGGCTCTGTTCCATGACCGTCATTTGCTCTTCTCTTCATCAAGAATGGACGTGTTTAATTATGGGAAGGATGGGGAAGGTAGCAATTCTGCCGAATCGCACGCATCAGGAGACTCCCATCCCACTCCTGGTCGGTTACACTAACGTGGAGTTTGGGGCGGCTCCTCCCCGGCTCCTCAGCCCCCAGATCCAGCCTGCACGGTGCGGCCACGCAGACGGACGGCTCTTCCCAAACGCAGCACCGGTGGCCGTCAGTAGCACTTCACTGCGTGTCATTCTTTCCCTGTTTTCAAGGGATAATACAGTGTTCCCTGGTAATAGACACGTCCCCAGAATAATTGGCTAAGCTCCCTGGTTCGCACCTCTTAAGTTTTCATATCGGCTAACTTTGGTTAATGAAAACACTGCAATCATGATACCAACGTTTGGGCTCCCGTCCTAGAAACAATAATGTTTAAAGGCTCGGAGATGAACTTTTAATGAATATTTAATTGCTCGATTCTTTATCAGGAGCAAGTGTGCTTTCAGCCAGCACTCTGAATCTCAAAAGGGCGAGATTCAGTTTCTCTTAGCTGAGTTATGTGTTCACGTTTTTTCCTAATGATTCTGTTGCAAGGGGGGGGAAGGTCACCTGGGTTTCGAGCTCGAGAGGAAGGAATTTTGGAGAGTAATTTAGATAGGGTCATTTGTTCTAGCAATATTCCAAAATCCTTCAACAAAGTATAGATGTAGGAATCGGAAACACACAGGAAACAAACCTAACGATGTTTGTACGGAGATGTTAATGGTGTGGGGAAGACAGTGCAGAAAGGTGCTTTCTTTCTTTTTTTTTTTTTTATGTAACATTGCTGCGTTGCTTTAATTCCTTATAAAAGAAAAAGAATGCTTGCTTTCAGCACGAAAAATATCTTTTAAGCACAAAACAGAGAGCCGCCGACTGGACAGCTGGTGCCAAACAAACATCCTAATTTCTGGCCCAGTCAGGATATCAACATTTCCAGAAATGAAACGGGAGGGGGAAAGTACACAGCAGGTAGAATCTCACGACACCCCATTTGCGACATCTGTGGTCATAGGTGTCTACATTTTAAAATGATTCCTTCCCGATTGTAAAAGAAATGCGTGCTCGTTTTCAAGAACACAAACATCCTTTGTGAGGCCAACACCTTTGGGCAGCAGCGTTAATATGTCCGGTCCACTTCTTTCCACTAATCTAGACCATGTTTTTAAACAAAACCGAGATCAGACGAGAAATGTGGTCTCAATGAACTGGTCCAGTAGAAACCACTAAATTAAGGTCACCGAGGCATTTTCTTTGAAAACATCGATTATGTCAGTCTCCCGTGTCGAACTCTCCAGCAGAGAGTACCCACCAAACTCAGCGTCAAACCCAAACTCTACAAGGTGGCTTCCCAGGCTCCCCAGAAACGAGCCCCTGATTGTTTGCACTCATCTCCCACCACACTAGCCTCCTTCCTGTTCTTCTAATGCACCTGGCTTGTTCCTACCTCAGGACCTTTGCACTGGCTGCTGCCACAGAGCCAACACCTTTGGCAGAAGTTCTTCTCCAGATCCTTCCCAGCTTACTCAGCTTAAATAGGGCTCTTCGGTGAGACCATTCTTGACCACCCGATCTGAAGCGGCACCTCCATCTCTCTCAATGAGATCATCGAATTTTATTGCCTAGTTTTGTTTTGTCTTGTAAGTGACGCGAGAAGAACATGAAAGTACCATCTCTCCTGCACCAAGTTCCCCACACCGGAACCAGATATGCTCCATAAGTATCAGTTAAATGAATGCAAATGTTTTCAGAGTATCCAGATTTGTGGGGCGGGAGATAAAGTAACCTACTTAAACAGGCCTTATTCGCGGCTGCAGGGCCCCTTAATGAGACTTTTAAAAATAGGTCGTCACCTTCTCCGGCAGCCTGGCATGGACGGCGGCCCACAGCACCGCCGGGGGGCAAACGAGTGAGTGACTTAGTCTTGGCCAGACCTGTGTTTTGCCTATGCAGACCATTACCTACAGCAGAAAGCCAGCGGCCACGCCATGCCCTTCCCTTTCTCCTCTCCCTACGTCAGTTACTAAAGAAGTCCTCTCTCTGCTGTGCAGGAGATACCTAACACCGATGCCACCGACTTCTAGCAGGATCATTCCAGAAAACTACCTCTCCCTGCCCCAATGCCCTACCCAAAGCTCTGCTAACGCACCTTTCCTCTGAGCCTTTGGAATGTAGAGAATCACGGAATGAGGAAGAGGAGGAGGAGGAGGAAGAGGAAGAGGAAGATGGTGGAAAAGTTTAGAGATTATTTTACTTCCGCAGTATCAGCTGAGAGGAAGCAGGAAGCAACTCCACCACGAAGCTTCCCCCCACCACCTAATCCCCACCGGCTCCGTGTCTGGCTCTTCCGTCCTGTGAGTTCCCATCACTACTGCCCAGGCCGTCTCTTCGACGGCTGCGGGTTTTCCCCGGAGTTGGTTTCTGGGGCCCCAGCCTCGCCGGTATCCACACCTCTGGTCTCCTCCCTGGCAAATCCATTCTCCACCGGCTCCCCAACCCGACTTCCCGAAAACTCGACTCTGACCACCCCGTCCACCCCCAGCAGAGAAATGCCGAGGCCCCGATTCCCGACCAAAGGTCTCCATTCGCATCCTTCCGGCCTCTTCTCTCGTGGCTCCCTGCCTCCACCTTCAAGCTCCGGGAACTGGGAACTCCAGGCCGCTCCCTCCCATTCAGGGCGTGTTTTCTGGCCCCTCGCCCCTCGCCAGCCCTCTTTCCTCCGCGTTGGGAGACCCGCTCACCGCTGCCCGCTCCGTAGTCCTCTTTGAGACTCGGCTCAGACGCCCATGAAAGGCTGCGTGCATCCCTTCCGTCTGCGCGCGCCAACACGTGGCCTGCCTTCCCCGCTAAACTGTGAATGTTTGCATGACAGGCGCTGTGTCACATTCATCTCTACATCCGTCCCCACACGCCAGGCACTGAATGCATTTCGGCTAGATGTCAAATGATTAAAAACATAATTCGCTCTGAAAACCCCGGGCCGGAAGCAACGGTGTGTTTCCATTTTCCCCCTCTCTAACCGTATTCAGAACTACCCTCGAACCGAGCCACGGCAGGCCGATCGCTGGAGAGTCGCGAGGCCGTTTTCAAAGCCTCAGAGGCCGGCGCCGGCTGCGCCACCCGACGGTCCTCCATCACGAGGGGACATTTCAGACGCTCCCACTACATCGGTTTCAGCCTCGAAGAAAGGGCAAAGGGGCCCCCTCCCCCACACCAACGCGGGCCCAGACGGGGAACGTGCAAAGAGACCGGCAGCAGCCCACACTCGAATCGACCTGGCCCGGAACTTGACGCGGCTCCGGCGTGGGGGCACCTGGAGGGCTGGGCACCTGCCTCCGCACGCAGCTCCTCCTGTGCCTGAACTTCCTCATCGGGAACACGGAATGACCTGGATTCGCTCAGCAAACATAGGGCGCCCACTACCGGGCCGACGCGGAAGAAGGCGCGGAAGGTCAGAGGTCGCTCAGACACTCTTTGGCTCATGAGCAGCAGCGCGGAAAGATCCCTGGGCTTAGAGTCAGGAACCCCAGCCTCTTAGAAGCAAACGCTAAACCCTGCCTCTCACCCACAAGCTGCAACAGCCTCAGGAAAGGTATTTCATTTGCCTGGGCATCAGTTTCGAACTATGAAATGTGAACTCAGATGTGGAAGAGGGTCCAGTACCGAGTAGGGTCTCAGAAAGAAGGTCTCCAAAGACCTTAAACCTCCCAACTCCTACCAGCGCCTGAGAGTGCTTCTCAGGATAACCACTAGCGCCCCCTTCTGCCACTCAAAGAGCACTGCATGGGCTGCCAGTAGCCGCGGGACTGGCAAAGCTTGGGACCAGCTAGGACCAGGCCCAAGGGCCAGCTCACAGATACCTCTCCCCAGGTGTTGACGAGAGAGCACACCGTCCCTCACAAGGCCACTTGCTATGGAAAAGAAATTTCTAGACTGGAGTCCAACCCTGCCCAATATTTAAGCCCTGATCAGAGGCCTTCCGCTGTGGGGACAAATGTTCAACTCACCTAAGCAGCCGTCACACACGCACCCTCACCCCCCACCCCATCCCCACCCCCCCTTGGCGAGGAAAGGGAGTCGTGTGTCCCCGTCAAGTCTTGCCCCGTCATTTTCTCCAGGGAACCAGCTGAATTAGACGATTTCCTTTCCAAAAAGACCTCCCTCGGCAGCCTCGCTAAAGGCCTGGTTACTGGCAACGAAGTAACTAACGTTCAGAGTTCAGAGAAAGGTGATCTCGGTGAACAATTCTAAGAAGATTTAGCGCTCCTCCAATCAACTCTCCTAGGGATTGTGTTACCAGAGCGTTTTGTTTTCATTACTGGGGCGTGGATCCATCTAGGAACCAACTTCGGGGATGCAGACCAGCTTGGAGGTAAACAGAGCCACTCTTCAGACAGCTAGTGTCCTGCGAACCCCACACGTCTGCAGTGGACTCAGAAAGGGGGGCCACCCGGCTGGGCTTCCGCCGGAGCAGGCTGTGGGGAATGCAGCCCGGGGCATCCAGGGGGCACTGGTGGGGGCCGCCACCACCTGCCTAAGAGACCGAATGAATCCTAAACGGGGAGGGGGGTCCCGGCAGAGCTCCAGCCCGGGAGAGGCTGCCACCTCGGACTTCAGTCGAAGCCTCAGAGAAACAAGCAGCAAAGACAACTGGGACTCCACCAACACTTCCTTCTTCTTCCCCCAACGCCCCCTTCCGCCCCACTAAGAGGAAATAAAACCCACCAACAAACCAAGGAGGAGAGCTGGAGTCCAGCTTCGATTTAAAAAGAAAAAAAAGTCCTGCTCTGGCCTCAAGACAATTTCACACCGAATGGCTTTAAAACCCTTTCCCGAAGCTCTGATGCCTGGATTGAAAAAGAGTTTATCTCTTTGACTGAGAGCCAGCGGTGAAAGCAGCAGAACCTGGCAAATCTTAGGAGTTAGTTCTCCCATGGGCACAAAGGCCGTGGGTCTGGACTTCTAGAGGGCAGACATCTACCCATTCTTCCTGGAGAAGGTCACCTAGCTCTAACACGGAGGGGCAGCTTGTCCGCGGGGGAGGGCCGTTATTAATTAGCACTCCCCGGGCTTCGGTGGGCAGGACCCGGCACGGCCGCACACGGTCCCCGGGGGCTCCTCTCCGAGCCCGGCAAAGTCTCCTTTTCTGCGGAAAACCAGGCTCCGGGCCCGGGGAGGGCGCCCCGGTCTTGGCACCCGGGGAACTGCAGGCACACTTCCACCTGGGCTCAGGGCTTCCAACCAACTGCGGGGAAAGGCGCCTTCTTCACACACGCCTCCTCAACGCGGAAAAGAGCAGTGGGGCGCGCTGCCGCGGGTGGGGGCAGAGGGCGCACGTGGCTGGCGCCTCGCAGGCAAAACGCGGCCCCGGGGCCCCGCTCGGCCGCCCCATCCCGTCGGCGTGGGGCGTCCCCCGCTCGCCCCGGCCCCCGGGCCCGCCCCAGAACTACCTGCTGCTGCTGCTGCTGCTGCTGCCTAGGCGCCCTCGGGCCAAGTCTGAGGAAGTTCACTCCCCGCCGCGCCGGTCTGGGGAGGCTGGGGCGCCGCGGCAAGCCGGACTGCGCGGGACGACCGGAGTCCGCCCCTGCCCGGGGGCCTGGCCTCGGGGAGTCGCTGGGGCCCCGGGGCCGGCCGGCCGAGCCTGGACTCCCGAGGCCTCCCGGGCTATCCCGCCCCCCCCCCCCGCTTCCCGGGGCCCGCGGATCCCCGGGCGGGTGGCGGCGAGAAGCGTGCGCCCCGCAGGGCGGGCAGCCCGCGCTGGGGGCCGGAGGTGGAGGGAACCCTGCGTCCCGCCTCTCCGGATCGCCATGGCTCCGGCTTCCCCGAGACCTGGAAGCCGCCCTGCTCTCCCACCTGGGCTGCGGTGCGGCTCCCTCTGCTCCCCTCTCCTTCCCCGCGGGCGGGGGCGCGCAGCCCCGCAGCCCCCCGGCGCCGCGGACTCCGGCGAGCGGCGCCCAGCCTGCAGCCCGCGCGGTCCGGGATGCCCGAGCGGGACGTCCGCGGCCCTGCCCGGCCCCACGCCCCCGGGCGGGCGGCCAGCAGCCTCCCCAAGGGAGGGCCAGGTGGCTCGGGCGGGCCCCCCCCCCCAGCCCGCCCCGGTGCCCTCCGCCC
The DNA here is from genome assembly GCA_030068075.1 of Paguma larvata. Lineage (NCBI taxonomy): Eukaryota > Metazoa > Chordata > Mammalia > Carnivora > Viverridae > Paguma > Paguma larvata. The sequence goes on along the minus strand of CM057825.1, from coordinate 135,673,095 downwards.
GAGCCAACAGGTACGGGAGGCGTTGGCCGCGGCCGCGGCCGCCCGCTCCGGGGCAAGGGCTCCGGCGCCGCTGAGAGAGGGGCGAGGACGGAGGGGGGAGAGGCGGGGGCGCGAGGCGCGGGAGGGCGCGAGCGGGTGGCGGCACTCACCTCTGACTGGGCCGGGGCCGGCCGCGCGGGCCCGCCGCCCCGAAGCCGGGGTTCCGAGGCGCCTCCGCGCGGCGCGGGGGGCTTCCTCCGAGGCCCGCAGGGAGGGGGCGGCGCGGCCGCAGGCGCCGGCGGGCAGCGCTCAGCCGGGCGCTCACACCCCCAGCCGGCGGCCGCGTCCCCGCGCCGGCATCCTCGCCGCCGCCGGCTCCCACGGCGCCCCGGGCCGCTCCCCAAGCGCGCGCCGGGCCGGCGCGAGCCCCTCGTCGGCTCGGAGCGCGATCCGGGCACGCTCCGCCCTGTCCTTGTCCTCCGCTCCCGTCTGGGGACGCGTGTGCCCCGCACCCCGGCACGGCGCGCTCCTCTACCCCGCCCGCTCCCGCTGGCCGTGCAGAGCCCCGGCGCGCGGGCTCAGCCCATGTGCGCGGCGGTCGCGCTGCGCCCCGGAGCCCAGTGGCCGAGGCCCCGCCGGAGTTGCGCGCCCTAGAAACTCCATGCAGCTCCGGCCTCCTCCCCGGCTCCCCCCCCGCGGGCCCCCCGGGGCCTGGAGGCCGCCCGCAGCGCCGTCCCCGCTCTGCCTCGGGCCGTGCCGGGAGCCGGGGTCCGGGGCTCGCCGCGGCCGCCCGCGCCCCGGCTTCTCCGAGGGACGGGGAGCCCCCACCCCCACCCCTACCCCTGCGCCTCTCCAATGGCTCCCTCGGTTTCCAGGCAGCGCAACCTGAGGAACGCCTCGGCGCGCGCGCACTCACACTCGCGCACACACACACACACACACGCGCTGCACACACAGGCACACACGCGGGGGGCGAGCTGGAGCTTGGCAGACGGTCCTCCTTCTTTTCCTCCCCAAAGGAGCTGCCCACGTTAACTCCGGCTAACTGCTGTTTCTCCGTATTGGACAACTCGCCCGAGCGCCCCCCAACTTAACTGCTTCATCCCCGGTGCCCACACCCTTGGGCCACAAGTCACACCTGCATCCCCGCCCGGGGGGGGGGGGGTAGGGAAGGAGGGGGATTCAGCGCGCCCACCCCTGCCACCATCTAGGGAGGCCCGACTGCTGCGATCGCCCCACACCCGGGGCCCGAGAACCCTTGGTTTGGCCCCCATTTTCTCTTCCCAAGGTCACAGAATGGACTCGGTGAGGGGGAAAGGGCATGGGGACACAGGTGGGAGCTGGAAATCTCCAAGACTCTCGGTAACCGCCCAGTGCTGACCGAGTCCATCCTCAGACCCTTTTTCTGTCTGCCCCATGCCTCAAGGACAACGTTTCAGCTCAGTCTCCAGTCAACTTTCCGGTCCCCACCAGTCTACCTCTCCTGTGCCCAGAAGCTGACAGAATACGCATTGCCACGGAGGTCTGTGTTGTCAAGTAAAGGAAAGAATCAAAACCCCAAGATGGGTCTCAGACTGTCCAGCAGACAGAGCCAGGCGCCTGCCAGTCCCTTTCTGCTCCTCCCAAGAGTGTGCCAAGGGGGAAGAACAACCCACCTGCCTGGAGCAGGCTAGTCCTTCCTTACTGCACCCTCCTTTCCTCCGTCTCAAGTTTCTTGCCCCCCTGCCCCCCCCCCCCCTGCAGGTGGCAGAAAGACTGCTCACCAGCTCAGATGCCTCTGGTTCCCAGGACCGAAGAAAAGGTATATATAAAAACTCTCACACCAATCAGCAACCAAGCAGGCAATACTGCCATAAGCCTCTGGTCCAAACAGCTCAGCAATCACCTCTCTGCTGGCTGGGGCAGCTGCCAAGGGAATGTGGGGATTGGCACTGCCAGCCAGACACGCAAGTTAATCAGGGTCCCCTCCTTGCCAGGCTTGCAGCCCGGGGACGGATCCTCTGAGCCTTCATAACACCCGCTGCGGGCACCATTTCTCTGGCACTGTAGCATTTGCTACCTTGTGTTATGACGCTCTTTTCTTGAATCCATCTTGCTTCCCAAACTATGTTCTCCAGCCACTGGCTGAGTCCTTTGTCCTTAGTCCAGATGTGCAGAGAAGTCATTTTCAGAGGTTTCCGTGAAGGGCCGTGGGCAGACGAACCAACAGAGCTGGTGGGGTCTCAGTAGGATCTTTTCCTGTGATCCCTTAGTTTGGATGGAAAACTGCATTGTTTTCTAACAATCTGTTGCTTTCTGTAAATGATTGTTTCGTCCCTTTCTGCATGGTAACCGGGTCACCAAAGCACATTTTTGGGACTATTTGCTGTCAAAGAAGAAGGAGGAGGAGGAGGAGGAAGAGGGGGGAAAAGGGGAAGGGGAAAAAGGAGGGGAAGGGGAAGGAAACTGCCCAAAATGGTGTCACTGAGACTGAGTTGCCAAATCCCCAATGTCAGTGCAGTTTCCACCTCCCCTAGAAATGTAATCTTAACAGGTTGGCCGGCAATTTGTCAATCCACACCAATGAGCCCACCACCCGGGCCCGCCCCAGCCCCCAAAAGAAGATGAGGTCTTCTGCCTGAGAAGACCCCAGCTTTTCCCCCCTAGAAAGCAGGCCGGACCTGAAACAATCCTCTCCCTTTGCTAATAACTTTCTCGCCCCTCCCTTCTAGGAAACTCTTCCTTTTTGCCCAACTCCTCAGAATGCCTCTCTGCTTGCTAGACGGGATGCTGCCGGATTCATGAAGCATTTAATAAAGCCAATCGGAGCTTCGAATTTACTTGATTGAATTTTAACAACACATACACACACACACACACACACACACACACACACACAAGGGAGTTCCTGGTAGAATGCAGGAGCCACCATTTAACCAGAATAGGATATGTCTGGCAGAAGTTCTCTGCCCTTGCTTCCTGCCTGTGTGGATTTGGGCTGGCTTGTTCTCTCGAAAGCTCACTGTCCTCGTCTGTCAAATGGGGTAATTACAGTATCTACTCAATAAGGTCGTTATAAGGGTTAAATGTGATAACGCGAAAAAGCCGTTCCTGTAGAGAAGAGCTACACAAATCAATTCTAGGCACAAAGTAAGCTTTCAACGAATGTTGGCTGTTGTCATTATTAGTGAGGAGTTAATACATACCAGAGACATTACCTTGGGTTTCATCCCAAGATACTAATCTCAGCAGACCTCAAAAACCAGAGAAGCCAGGTGGCAGGCTTTGGCGAGCATGCCAAATGCAGTTTCCTCGTTCTTGCCAACAATGATTATTTTGAGACTTCCGGGGCGAGTTGCAGGTTCAAAGGCCCCCCGATACCCTGGTTCCTACTGTTATTCAATATATCTTTATTAAGGGTCAAACACGTGTCTTCCCCTTCCTATTAAAATGCCAAAGAAACTTTTGCCGCTGATTAGCAGAATGGAAGCTAAAAGCAACACAAAAACAGTGGGCGGGAGGGACTTCCCTTTATCTGGCATTTGTAGCTGGATTTACATAAGTAATCTCCCCAACCCAAAATAATACAGCCCTTGAGGCAGAAAGCTAGGGATAGACCAGAACTTCGTTCTACCACCTGCCCCTGGCCTTGGGACTCAGAGTTTCAAATCACACACCCGGACAATAGCAGCCTTACCACACGGCGTCATCATTTTCTGACATGGCCAAAGTCATTCCCGCCTCTACCTCATCCTTTCCCCTATTTTCCTTCTTTGTCCTTGCTTTTAATAAATACATTTACTTTGGGTGCCCAAGACACCAAGGGTAGAGGGTAAGGAAGGGGTCTGTTGTGTTCTGAACAGAAATAGGTAGAAAAGAGGAATCATTTGGGCGTGAATATGCTGGAGGGGAAAGCTTTTCATATATTCCATCGGAATCAGGATTTAGAATGCATTGGATTCTTTACCACATGCATTTTCTACCTTGTGGCTGGAGGTTTTGGAGTGGTTTGTGAGGCAGCCACAGATATGTGGGAAAAACGTTGGTACCTGGAAGCCTACTGCTGCTTTAGCAAAATCTAGAAGCACCGGCCTCGGGTTTGAACCATAGGCAACAGCAGTTCCTTGAAAGACTGTTTTAGCCAAAGCTTCAGGGGCCTCGGGAAGACTTTTGGATGGGACTTGAAGGATGCTGAGCAAATGATTTCTGGAGGCTGTACAGGAGAGTTCCTGAGTCCTGTACAGCTAGCAGAAGTGTTGCCTATAATAATATGACAAATGGGAAGGTACCCAACAAACTCATGTATCTGACAAGGGAGGTTTCCAAGTAGAACATAGAAAGGGCCAACAAGAGTTTTTCTAGATGCCTATGGTAACAGACAAGCACAGAGGAGTTAAAGAAGAAACCCTTCTTTAGTAGAATTTAGAGGAAATTCTACCAGAACGTGCTGGTTCCTTCCAGCATCTCCAAGCAACAGTTTACAAATCTAGAGCCATAAAATGTGGTCTCTGGATAAAGATTACGTCAAGCCTGGGGCTATAAGATCCTTTGTTAAGACCTCACCCATTTTTAAGGGCATGCCGGGAAGAGCTTCTAAGAATCTGAGAGACATGATCCCTCAGCAGCCTCACCGGGAGCTGAAGATAGAGAAGGACCTATTTTTAAAGAAATATCTCAGTCTGGCTTTTGTCTAATGGATGAATTATAATTTCAATCAAAGGACAGAAAGTATACTGGCCTGGGACAAAAAGGGACAGAGACAGTACAAAAGGAGAGGAGACGGTTGGCTCCACAATCCTCTGAAGGCAGTGAACAGGCTGCAACCATGCAAACAGGGGGCCGTTTCTTATGGAAGACAGACTGCGACTCAAGAGTGGAACCGAGAGTCCAAAAGTCCACAGTGTAAAGGCAAGAGTCAAGAATCACTCCCAAGGGGTAGGACGAGGCCCCAATTAAGGACCGATGACATATTCCCTGCTGGGTTTCCGGGTTGCTCTGGGTCAGTGACTGGAAATAGCTTCCACAGCCTCCCTCAGTGAAGGGGACTCTGTTACAGTGTTTCCATTTCCGCCTCGCCTGTGTGTGTTGAGCGGTTAGGCGAGAGCAGATCTGCAGACGGAGAAGAGCTTCACCTACGGAGCCTCATCTAGGCCTGAACCTACTCTAGATGAACAGGAAGGTCCGGGACCTCGAGCCTGAGCCTGAGCCCGAGGCCCGAGGAGATGAAACTTTTTGAGGCTTTTAGATGTTTCTGGGTATTTTTCATGTCGGAAGAATATAAATAATTTTTTACTGTGATGAATCGAATATGGCCACACATGCTTTGATAATTCCTCTTTTCAAGAGCTGGGGTCTACACCTCCCTTGAACCTGAACAGAATCTATTACTTCTTTAATAGAACACGGAAGTTATTTTGTGCCCGTTTCCAGGCCTGGGACTAAAAAAACTGGAAGCTTTCATTTTCTGTCCCTTGAAACACGCTCTTGGAGCCCAGAGTCCAGTTATCTTTTGTGAGGCAGCACATAATGTATAGAGAGGGTATGTGAAGGGAGGGGGGGAAGAAAAAAGAGAGAGTGAGGAAAGAAGGAATGAAGGAAGGAAGGGAGAAAGGAAGGGAGGAAGAGAGAGAGGGAGGAAGGAAGGAAGGAAGGAAGGAAGCAAAAGGAGGAAAGGAAGGAAGGAAAAGAGGAAGGAGAAAGTGAAAGAAAGAAAGAAAGAAAGAAAGAAAGAAAGAAAGAAAGAAAGAAAGAAAGAGAAAGAAAGAGAGAAGGAAGAAAGGAAGACAAAGAAAAGAAGGAAAAAAGAATAAAGGGAGAAAGAAGAGAAGGAAGGAAGAAAAGAAGAAAGGCAGGCAGGAGGCAGGCAGGCAGGAAGGGAGGAAGGAAGGAAGGAAGGAAGCAAAAGGAGGAAAGGAAGGAAGGAAAAGAGGAAGGAGAAAGTGAAAGGAAAGAAAGAAAGAAAGAGAGAGAGAGAAAGAAAGAGAAAGAAGGAAGGAAGGAAGGAAGACAAAGAAAAGGAAAGAAGAAAGAAAGGGAGAAGGAAAGAAGAGAAGGAAGAAAGGAAAGAAGAAAGGCAGGCAAGAAGGCAGGAAGGAAGGAAGGAAGCAAGCAAGCAAGCAAGCAAGACCCAGACACTCTCCAACTATTCTAGCCCCGGCTATAAGACTCTTCCAGGCTGAGGCCCAAGATACTGTGGGGCAGAGATAAGCCTTCCTCACTGTCCCTGTCTCAATTCCCGACCCACAGCCTGGAAGAGGTAGTAACAAAATGGTGTTTTAAGCCACTTGGTTTCGGGATGATTCGTTATATGGCAACAGATAACCAGAATGATGAACTACCTTGAAAAGAGTCCAGACTATATTGTAAAGTGGGAAAAGCAAATTGTAAAGTAACGTATGCGATGCCATTTTCGAAAAAGAAAACTTTGTGTGTGGCATCCGCGTGTCCACAAAGTATCGGCACAGAATATTATTGTAATGCCATCTGTTACCTGACTAACTCTAAAGAATCAATATTGCAGAGACTTTCACTTTTTAGATATATATTAAATGAATGCTCTACAACAAATATATTTAATGCTGGCTTATTTTTTTAATGAGGAAAACATGGCCTGCATTTATTTTGTTTGAAAGAAACAAATATGTAGTCTATGCCTACAAAGTGAATACTGACTCTACCCTTGAAAAAAACTAAGGGTTCCTGACACAGGATTATTGATGAAAAGAGATTATACTGACACAGACGCTGATAATTCTTTTACTATCTAGGAAAAAGACAAATTCAAATTATCCACAACGAAAAAACAAGATATCAGCTAAGGAAAAAATCAAGATTGGCTTCAGGAGTAACACGAGATCACGGGACAAACACGAACCCACAAACCCAGAAGGTAAAATGTTCCCACCCAGTGGCAAGTCGTTCAGGGAGCTTGTTATCACCTGTGAAAGTAAAAGAAAAATATTTTCCTAATGAAACAGATGAGGGAAAAAATGGCTTTTTGCTTTTTCTTAAAAAAAAATACTCAAAGACTTGTATCAAAAAAAATTTTTAAAACAAAAGGAAGGGGGCCTGGCTGGCTCAGTCAGTTAGGCATCCGACTTCGGCTCAGGTCATGAGCTCACAACTCGTGAGTCCAAACTCCGCATTGGGCTCTGTGCTGATGGCTCAGAGCCTGGAGGCTGCTTCGGATTCTGTGTCTCCCTCTCTCTCCGCCCCACCCTCGCTCATGTTCTGTCTGTCTGTCTGTCTCGAAAAAATAAATAAACATTAAAAAATTAATAATAAAAACAAAAAGCAAAAAAAAAAAATTTTTTAAAGAATGGAATTAAAGTTAATGGAATCAAGAGAGGAACCAAGAACCCAGAAGGAAGGGCGAGGCATTGTTGTGCCCCTGACATTCTCTGCAGCCTTTCCTTTTGAAACATCAGCTGATTTCCAAGTAGCTTTGGGCCAAAAGGCTAAAAAGAAAGTAATACTTCAAGGAATTTCGAGATGTGTGAGAGTCTTGGAGGCACAGAGAGAAAACAATCAGGTTTCAGCACTGACCTGAGGGACAAAAATGCACGGGAGATAAAACCTCAGAAAAGCGAAAGCATCGGTCTGCCCCACTCTCCCCCTAAAGAAAAATGCCCCCTTTGCAGCTTGTAGGGCGGAAGGTAGAGAAGAGAACCCGCAGCGGCTAAGTGGGTGGACAGTGAAGAAGACTATGCGGGAATGTCACAGGCCTGCAGAACCAAACTTGGAGTCCACAGCCTACCCAGGAGGAAGGGGACTGATAAACACCCAGGGGTTAGGGGGAAGCTCTTAAAAGACTATATGCGTGGGGCGCCTGGGCGGCTCCATCAGTTAAACGTTCGACTTCAGCTCAGGTCATGATCTCATGGTTCATGATTTCGAGCCCTGCACTGGGCTCTGTGCTGACAGCTCAAGAGCCTGGAACTGCTTTGGATTCTATGTCTGCCTCTCTCTCTTCCCCTCCCCTGTTTATGCTCTGTTTCTCTCTCTCTCAAAAATAAACATTAAAAAAAAATTTTTAAAAAGACTATATGTGTGAAAACAAAGGGGGAACCAAGCCTTGGGAGAATCAAATCCATCTTCAAATTATCTCAATTCTTGGTCAGCAAGAGGTTGATCTGCCTGTCTTCTAGCTTCCTGCCAGATGGGAATTGAAATCTCTCTGAGGGGACAGAACATAGAGACACTCTAATAGTTCATATGTAATAGCTGGCACTTAATCAAAAATTGCCAAGCATAGCAGGTGACAGGGTCCAATTAAGAAAAACCTGGGAAGAAACAGACAAGAAAAAACATAGGCCATCCAGATATTGGGGATGTATAAAACAAACGACTAAATTGAGATAAATTTTCAAGAAAATAAGTGATAAGGCAAAGAATTCACCAGGGAAGAACTAGAATGTATTTTAAAAACAGAATTAAATAATAATAATAATTATTATTATTAAGTAACAAAAAATACAATAACTCACTAGGTGTGCTTAAAGCAGATTCAACAAAACAAAAGAGATTGATGGACTATTAATTAGGTCGGTAGAAAACCTACTACCAAAGAGAAGAAAGAATGAAAATTAGAGAAAAGAGCTTAAGAGACACATAGAGTATGGTGACTACTCAAACGTATAATTGAGGTTTGAAAAGGAAAGGAGAGAAAGAATTGGATAGATGCAATATTGACTAAGAATTTTGCAAAACCGAGAAGAGGACTAAGCCCTGGATCCAGGAAATCTTAGAAACTCCAAGCAGGATATGTTCAAAGAATGCCACGCAGAGACAGTCATCATGAGATTTTCAAACACCAAAGACAAAATATTAAAAGAAGCCAGTCTCCCTCAGTCTGACTCACCTCACTTAGCATAACACTCTCTAGGTCCATCCATGTTGTCGCAAACGACAGGGTCTCTTCCTTTCTTGTGGCTGCATAATATTCCTGTGTGTGTGTGTGTGTGTGTGTGTGTGTGTGTGTGTGTGTGTCTGTCTGTCTCACATCTTCCTTATACATTCATCTAATGATGGACACTTAGGTTGCTTCCATATCTCGGCTACTGTAAAAAATAATGCCGCAATAAACATAAAGATGCAAATATCTTTTCGAATTCGTGTTTCATTCTCTTTGGATAAATATCCAGCAGTGGAAGTATTGGATCATAAGGGATTTCTATTTTTGATTTTTGGAGGACTCTCCATACTATTTTCCACAGTAGCTTCACCTAAGGAATAAGCTGGACTGGGAAAGACAAACACCATATGACTTCACTCATATGTGGAATCTAAAAATAATGGTAAATAAACCAAAAGCGTAATTGGACCTATAAGTACGGAGAACAAACTGATGGTTGCCAGAGGGGACAGGGAAAGGGGGTTGGGGAAAATGGATGAAAGGGAGTGGGATATACAGTTTCTAGTCATGGAATGCTTAAGTCCTGAGAATAAAAGACACAGCATAAGGAATATAGTCGATGATATTGTCACAGCATTGTATGGTGACAGACGGTCGCTACGCTTGTGGTGGGCACAGCATCATGTATAAACTTGTGGCAGCGCTGTATTATACACCTGAAATTCATGTAATATTGTGTGCCAGCTATACTCAAGTTAAAATAGGTCACAGGATAAAAAGTACAGCAAAGGGAATACAGTCAATAAAACCATGATCATATCATATGGTGAGACCGTAACTACGTTTATGGTGAACATTGTGCAGTATATAAAATTGTGGAATCGCTATGTTATCCTCCCGAAACTAATATGTCATATGTCAACTATACTTCAATTATAACATTTTTTAAAAGGGGAAAAGAAAAAGAAGCCAGTTCATGTCTCCTTTACACACACACACGCACCCATGCACACCTTTCAAAAAAATAGCCAAGGACATCTGAACAGAAATGATCAAAATATAACTTACAACCATTGATGGAATCTTGAGCATGCTAAGAGAATAGAACTGTCCTGAACGCAGTGAAAATACTTATTTTATAAAGACCAGAGGAAGCGTCGCTTCTGAGCTAGCATGTCCTGCCCCCGACTGTTAATTAGAACACAGACAAAATATATGAATTCATTGTTTTCCATAATTGGACAACAGCCAGTGCAGGACTGTGATGCATTTGAGAAGAGAAGCAGATGAGACGAGCCCTACAGCGGTCCAGCTTTCCGCCCGGAGGCATCCTTCTGTACTTACTTTCCGTAGTAAAGGAAAAACAAAATCAGAGTGGGGCATAGTGCTCTCGTTGACTTGAGTAGACGGAGATCAGAGTCCACGGAAGCTTAGGCAGCTGGGATCTGTCAAGCAGAGAACTGAAGACAGAAAACGAGGCACTCTGTGCTGGTAGCAGCCCCAACGTGGGGCCGGAATTCACAAACCGTGAGATTATGACCTGAGCCGAAGTCGGACACTTAGCCGACTGAGCCACCCAGGTGCCCCGAAATTAAAAGTTTTTTAGATAGGGGCGCCTGGGTGGCTCAGTTGGTTAAGCGTCCGACTTCAGCTCAGGTCATGATCTCTCGGTCTGTGAGTTCAAGCCCCGCGTCGGGCTCTGTGCTGATGGCTCAGAGCCTGGAGCCTGCTTCCGATTCTGTGTCTCCCTCTCTCTCTGCCCTTCCCCTGTTCATGCTGTGCCTCTATGTCTCTCGAAAATAAATAAACATTAAAATAAATTGTTAAAAAAAAAAGTTTTTTAGATCAACAAAAAGCAAGAATTTACATCTTCCAAGCTGAAGTAAAATGATAACAGATCGAAACTTAGGAATGCATAAAGCTAGAAATGGATAAATATATGGGTAAAGCCAAGCAATTTTTTGTTATTTCAAGTTTCTTTAAAAGAGAGTTGCTTGTTCAGAAAAAAAAAATGATATGAATGTATAATGGAACTTATATGTATAAAATAAAATGTATATGACCAAAAAAAGCACAGAATATGAGAGGGAGGAAATAAAAGTATATTATTATAAAGTGCTTCAATTAGTCATGAAATGTGATTTGATATTATACTGCTATATGTTGAAGGCACACACTGTAAATGCTAGAGCATCAAGAGATGTGGCAACTAGTCTCGAATATGAGAAAGAAGGACCGATCTGAAAAAGAATTAATAGCAAAGAAGGTATGAAAAGAGGAAAAAATGAACAAGGAACAAGACAGAAAAGAAAGAGCAAGATGTCAAATTTAAACCTAAACGTATTGCGAATTACATTTAATTTGAAGAGGCTAATGCTACCATTAAAAGCCAGACACCATCAGGCTAGCTAAAATACAGTAAGATCCACCTATACACCATTTACAAAAAAATGCTCTTTATATATACGAATGCATGCACAAATAGGTTAACAGTTCAAGGATGGAAAAATAGAGATCGGGAAAATATGAATCATGAGCAAACTGGAACGGCTATATTAATATCAGACAAGAAGTATTGCTGGAGATAAATAGGGTTAATTCACAAGCAGAAAGGATCGATTCGTTAAGAAAAGACAACAATCCAAGTGTAACTCTGACAAAGTTTTAAAATACACAAGGTACACTGTATAAAGACAACAATTCCACAAAGAGTGGGAGATTTTAACACACCTCCCTCAGGAATGAATCAAACATGTAAAGATATAGAAGGGCTTGACGAACACTGGCAAATAACTCAACCAAATTAAACGTATAGAGCTCGGCCTTGACCGCTGCGGTGGTCACACAGAGAATGTTCATAAAAGACAGACCATATGTTGAGCCACAGGACAATTCTCGATAAATTTAAAAGTATCGAGATCATACAGAAAACACTCTCTGACTACAGTGGAAATACATTGGCGATCGATAACAATGACGCACCCGGAAAATTCTCAGTATTTTATGAATAAAATATAGCTTTACATAATGCATGAGTCGAAGAATAAATCACAAAGGAAGTTTAAAAATATTTGGAACCAAATGTAATGAAAACACGACGTGTTAAAATTTGTGAGATGCAGCTAGAACGGTGCTTCGAGGGAAAATTTTAGCTTTAAGTGCTTATTTTAGAAAAGATGAAAGGTTTAAAACTAATTTTCTAAGATTCCACCTTAAGCTGGAAAAAAGAACATCAAATTAAATCCAAATAAAATAGGGCAACGGAAATAACAAAGAGGAGAAATCAATGAAATAAAAAAATGGACAAGAGAAAAATCAGAGAAAATGTCAATAAAATTGATAAATTTCTAAGCCAACTTAAACGTGTGGAGAAAACACAAATTAGCAGACCAGACAAGATGGAAGGAGCTGTACTAAAGATCCTAAAGACACTGAAAATAACAAAAGAATATTATAAACAACTTAATTCCAAAAAAGTTTACAACTAAAATAGAAGAATTATTTGAAAAACACAAATTCACAAAACAGATCCAAGAAGAGATACAAAATCCAAATAGTCCTGTATCTTTTCAAGAAATTTGATTCATAATTAACAACCTAATTCCAAAAACAAAACCAAATTCCTTTATGCCCAGAAGACTTCTGTGATGAATCCTAACAAACATTTAATGAAGAACAAATATCAATCTTATAAAAACCTCTTATAAAATAAAGGCTGATACATCTCACGTCGTTTTATGAGGTCAGTGTTCCCCTATGACAAAATCAGATGAGAAAATAAATGATTCTCATAAATGCAAAGGACTTAACAGTATATACCGAACTAAACCCAGCAATGTAGAAAAAGAATAATGCATCTTGACAAAGTGGAGTTTTTCCCAGGCATACAAAGTTGGTTTAAATTTTTAAAAATTAATCAGGGGCGCCTGGGTGGCTCAGTTGGTTAAGCAGCTGACTCCGGCTCGGGTCATGATCTCACGGTCTGTGAGTTCGAGCCCCACGTCAGGCTCTGTGCTGATGGCTCAGAGCCTGGAGCCTACTTCGGATTCTGTATCTCCTCTCTCTCTCTGTCCCTGCTCATACTCTGTCTCTATTTCTCTCAAAACTAAATAAATGTTAAAAAAAATTAAAAAAATTAATCAGTATAATTTATCATATTCAGAGAAGAAGAAGAATCACGATCATCCTAACACGTGCATAAAAAGGTACTTGACAAAGTCCAGTACCCATTCAAGATGAAAACTCTCATAAAAGTAGAATAGAAGGAAACTTCCTCAACTCGATAAAGGACATCTCTACAACAACTGTATCGCTACCATCCTCCCCATAATCAAAGACTGAACCCAGTCCCTGTAAAACCAGGAGCAAGGCATCTATTGAACATTTGTTGGAGCCCTAGCCAGTGATATAAGTTAATCAAAAGAAATAAAATGCACACAGATGGATAAGAGCAAAACATTTTATTCAAAGTCAACATGATCATATATGTAAAAAATCTTAAGGAATCTGTAAGAAAAGCTATGAGAACTAATAAGTGACTTTAGAAAGCCAAAATCAAAATCACAAAGAAGCAACTGGAAAATGAAATGTGAAAAATAGGACCATCACAATAGTATCAAGAGCATGAAATGTGAGGGACAAGTTTAACAAAATCAGTGGAAGATCTCTCTACTAAAAACTGCAAAAACTGCCGAGAGACATTAAAGTTTAAAAATAAATGGAACTCTGTAACATGTACTGGAATTGGAGTTCTGATACATTGAAGATGTTAATTCTCCTGAAATTGATCTATAAGTTTAACATAATCCGGATAAAAGTACTAGACATAATTTTCTGCAGAATTTGACAAGCTGGTTCTACAATTTATATAAAAATGCAAAGGACAGATCATAGCCAAAACAATTTTTAAAAAGTAGAAAGTAGGAAAGGACTACCCGATTTCAAGATTTACAACGAAGTTAATCAAGAGAGTGTGGTTTTGGCAAAGGATAGACATACAGATCCAAGGACGTAATAGATCAGGAATAGATCTACACGTAATTGATCAATTGATTTCTGACGAAAGTGCCAAGTTAATTCAATAGCAGAAAGGACAGTCTTCTCATCAGATCGTGCTGGACAATTGATTTTTCATGTGGAAATGAAGGACCTTTGATACTAACTTTAGTCCATTAATAAAAATTCACTCAAAATAGATTATAGACCTAAATGTAAAAGCTAGGGGCGCCTAGGTGGCTCAGCCAGTTGTGTCTGACCCTCGATTTTGGCCCAGGTCATGATCTCACCATTTGTGGGATCAAGCTCCAAGTCAGGCTCTGAGCTAACAGCGCAGAGCTCACTTGGGATTCTCTCTCTCCTTTTTCTCTGCTCCTAGCTCCACTTTCGTGTGTGCACTCTCTCTCTCCAAATAAATAAACTTCATTAAAAAAATAAATGTGGAGCGCCTGGGTGGCTCAATTGATTAAGCATCCAACTTCGGCTCAGGTCACGATCTCATGGTTTGGGAGTTCAAGCCCCACATGCAGCTCTGCCCTGGCAGTGCAGAGCCTGCTTGGGATTGTCTCTCTCCCACTCTCTCTCTGGGACTCCCTCACTCATGCTCTCTCTCAAAATAAATAAATAAATGTAAAAAATAAATCAATGTAAAATCCAAATGTTTCTCGATAGATGACTGGATGAACAAATTTTGAAATATACTCAGCAATTACAGGAATAAACCAGATCCCCACAATGACATTGGTTGAATCTCAGATACATCATTCTGGTTGAAAGAAGCCATACGCAAAAGAGTATGTACAATATTACTTCATTCTTCTGAAATTCTAGCAGGTAAGACAAATTTGTAGTGACAGAAATAAATTAATGGATACCTGGGAAACAGACTGCCTGCAAAGGGGCCAAAAGGAATATTCTGGATTGATGGAAATGCTTGTAATCTCTTGATTATGATGATGGTTGCAAATTTGTATACATTTGTCAAGACTTATCCAACTATACACTTAAGTGAGTGTATTTAATTGTAAAAAAATTGTTCTCACTAACATTGCTTTTAAAAGAAAAAACAAAGACAAAAACTAAAGCCCAAAAAAAGTGATTGAAAAAAACTTTTTTAAGAAGAGACGTGTACATTTTAAGACACACAGGTAGAGAATTTGTCATCAACACCCATCCTAAAAGAAATATTATTGTGAGCTGTTTACACAGGATGAAATATGATCCTGATGGAAGAATGGAGACGGAAAAATAAAGACCACTGGAAATGGTCAATCTGTGGTAAATCTAAATAACAATCATTATATTTGAATCTAATAATAATAATCTTAATAGTGATTAATCAGTTGTTAAATTCATGAAGAAATAAAATACATGGCAATCGCATAAAAGGTGGAAGTTGGGTAAATAGGGTTAAAGAGTGTTCTTGGGTCCTTGTGGTGTCATGAAGTGATAAATGCACTAATTTAGGATATGTACCAGTGGGCCCAGGATACATGTTGTAAGCTCTGGGTTAATCACTAACAAAATAAGAAGAGAATATATAATTTATAAGCGGGAAATGGAATAATGAAAACACAATGAATTCCATCAAAAGGAAGGAAGGAGTTAAGGAGAACATAGAACAGATGAGATCGCTAGAAAGTAAATAGTAAGATTATAGATTGAAATCGGAATTCATCAGTAGTCACAATCCATATTACCAGGCTAAATACATTCTAACTTCGAGACAAAGATTGTTACATACAAATATAAAAATGTCCAAGGAGATTTTGTTTGCAATAAATACACAATAAATTTGAGGACACAGGATTTTTGAACGTGAAAGGATGGCATATACAAGAAGTTACTGAAAGGAAACGGGTATGGGTATACTAATTAGGGAAATAAAAATCAAAACCACAATGAGATACCACCTCACACCGGCCAGAATGGCTAACATTAACATCTCAGGAAACAACAGATGTAGGGAGGATGTGGGGAAAGGGGAAATCCATTGCACTATGGGTAAGAATACAAACTAGAGCAGCCGCTCTGGAAAACAGTGTGGAGGTTCCACAAAAAAATTAAAAATAGAACTACCCTATGACCCAGCAATTGAAGTACGAGGAATTTATTCAAAGAATACAAAAATGCTGATTTGAAGGGGCACATGCACCCCAATGTTTATAGCAGCACTATCAACAATATCCCAATTATGGAAAGAGCCCAAATGTCCATCAACTGATGAATGGATTAAGATGTGGTATATATATACAATGGAATACTACTCGATGATGAAAAAGAATGAAATCTGGCCATCTGCAATAATGTGGTTGGAACTGGAGGGTATTATGCTAAGCGAAATAAGTCAGGCAGAGAAAGATAAATATCATATGATTTCACTCACGTGCGGAACTTAAGAAACAAAACAGATGAACATAGGAGAAGGGAAGGAAAAAGAAGATAAAAACAGAGAGGGAGGCAAACCATAAGAGACTCCTAACTACAGAGAACAAACTAAGGGTTGATGGGGGTGGGTTAAATGCATGATGGGCATGAAGGAGGGCACTTTTAGGATGAGCCCTGGGTGTCATATGTAAGAGATGAATCACTGGGTTCTGCTCCTGAAGCCAAGACTACACTGCATGTTAACTAACTTGAGAATAAAAAATAAGTATATATAATCCAAAATCTATAAAGTGGGAAAAAAGTCTGAACATATTATTTAGTCTGTGCAGGATGAAACAGATCTGTTTAAACATAGTTGCCTCAAGGCGGGTGAGAAAGCCAGGAGCAAGAAATTACTGCTTGTAACCTAAACACTTCGCCCCCCCTCCAACTTTTTTTTTTTTTTAATTCAGGGAATGAAAGAAATACTTCCAGGGAATATGGCTGTGTAAGTAGACATTTTTAGAGCCTCCTCCCTGAAACCTACAAATATCAAGGAAGGAACTAACAATGAAAAATGAAAACCGACCTGAAACTTGGACAACCTGAACCTTTCCCTACAAGTGCCGAAGAATAGTTGCCAGATGCCCCACAACTAGAACCAAAGGGAAGTAAGATGCTGGGAGGTGACCACGTTCCCGGAGCCTGGGAACCAGCACCGCACCGTAGGGCCAAGGAAACTCACTAATACAACCCACACCGCACACCAGGGCAGAGAATCGGAGGCGTGCATGAGGCTAGAGAGAAGCAAAGCTCCTTGTCTACCTCAGAGTGGCTACAGTCCAGGTGCTGGGGAGAAAGCGACCCATGGGACCCCACGCTGCCAATTTCAATGTGTCCCAGCTTTTTGATTGGAAAAGGAAGGGATTAGATTCAAAATAAAGCAAATTTCTGATTGAAGCAGAAAATCAGAGATAGAGAAGAGCATTTGCTGACACTACCTCATTCACCCCCAGAAAATGTCAAGGCTTTCTCAGTCTTAGCTGGATAACATGATTATTAGGAATGAGATTTATGAATTTGTTTTTAAGATTTTTTTAAGTAATCTCTACACCCAGTGTGGACCTTGAACTCACAACCTTGAGATCAGGAGTTGCAGGCCTCACCCACTGAGCCAGCCCGGTGCCCCAAGATTTGTGAATTTTTTGAAATGCACCAACGAGAATCATGCCAAACCAACTGAATCCAAACTTACAAAAGTGAGGCCCAAGGGACTGTAGTTAAAAAATATTTCCATAATGATGGGGGCGCCTGAGTGGCTCGGTCAGTTAAGCATCTGACTCTTGATTTTGGCTCAGGTCATGATCACATGGTTCGTGAGTTCAAGTCCCAAATGGGGCTCCACACTGACAGCAGGGAGCCTGCTGGGATTCTGTGTCTCCCTCTCTCTGCCCTTCCCCTGTTTTCTCCTTCTCTCTCAAAATAAAAATAAGTATTAAAAAATTATTTCCATAATGAGATAACATTTTTGGCTCAACCAATAGATAAAAATTAAACATAATTTTGACACCCAGTATTGGCAGAAGTGTAGAGAAATAAACATGTTTATAGGAAAACTGAGGGAAAAGTTAGTGCTCGGAAAACTCCTTTTCTTGGATTTCATGTTTCCATGTGGAGCTGTATCAATTCGAGTGTAATAAACTCTCTGCTTCCTCACCCACTTCTCTAGCTGGTCAATTTGGAAGAACTAAAGGATTACTAGCTCAGCCTCCTGTGCTGTCTCTCGCACTGTTTGGCCTTGAGTTTGCATGTGGCCATCACCTCCTGTAACTGGTCAGCCAGGTCAATTATTTAATTCTGGGTGCAGTATAACGAAGTAGACATTTTGATCCTCATCTGTGTGACCTCAGCCTTTTAAAACGTTTGAACTAAAGAAAAGTGCAATTTATTGATTTCTCTCAATCTGTCATCAGTGGCAAAGTCAATAAATGTAAAAATAATGTTGACTTCTACCCACTCTATAAACGTATCACCTTCATGGCACGCGCCCTGCTCCCCTCTCCCTTCTTCCCCCACCGAAAGGCCCAGTGTCTCTTCCTGCCTCTGGCCAGTCCCTCTGCTGAGCATGGGACCACAATCCTCCCTATGTCCCAGCAACCTCGCACTAGATCCGATGACTTCTATTTGTAGCTCTTAGTTCGATAATTGGCATAACCCTCTATTTTGAAAGCCAGAGCACTTTGGAGTCATTTTTGGCACCGCCCTCTTCCTCGACCCCATTCCCAATCCATCTCTAAGTCCCCTCACACGGTTCGAAATTCCAAAGTAAAACACAATATTCAGTAAAACACCTCTCCCACCTCGGTCTTCTTGGATCTTTTGCTTTCCTCATACCCGGCAAGCATTATTACTACTTGTGAGTCATCCCAGAGGCACTGTACAGGTGTCTGCTGTTTCTCCATATAAATAGTACCACGCCGTATGTATTATTTGGCCAGAGGAATGCCAGCTGATAAATGTAGAAGGAATAATGGAACTTTACGAGTCACCATGTCAAAACCAATAAAGTAAGGATTGATAGAAGCAAGAAATCAATCTACCTGCTCTCCAGCTATGAATGCCTTCTATGTTTATAAACGGTTTGGGGGAGGTGAAGTATACACAACAGAGACCTTATTCTGCCTGCAGAACCTAAAATGTGTGCTATCTGGCCCTTTACAGAAAAAGTTTGCCTAGTTCCACTTTAGGTGAAAGACAGTTGAAGAACAGGATAGAGAGAAATCAGGCAAGCATCACTCTGACCTTTAAGCTTTGCCTAATAAATAGGGGGGCATCCTGGGCTCACGTGCCTCCCCAGGCGACGCCTGACGAAGATAACATCGTACACGCAACATCCGCGCCAAAAACACATAACCTGATGCCGAACACAAGGAAACATCATACAAACTCAAACTGAGGGTCCTTCTGCGAAACAACCGACGGAGACCGCAGAAATGTCGACGTCATAACATGCATAAAAGAGGCTGGAAAACCGTTCTGAAGTAAAGACCCGACAACTCAATGTAATGTTCGGTTATGACCGGGTCGTGGGTTTCACACACACAAACAGCTCTAGAGGACATTCTGGCAACTGTGGCCATAATCGAGGACACCTTGGAGGGGGCCAGTCTGTACATACTTTAGTGTATCAGTGTTAAGTTTCCTGGGTACGATCACTGTATTGTGGTCACGGAGAAGAATGTAATTGTTCTTAGGAAGTTTGTGCTAAATATTTAGGAGTGAAGTCTGTCGTAATGTCTTCAATTTATTCTCACCTAATTCCCAAATGGTTCAGGGGCAGGGTGGGTGGGGAAGAGGGTATATGGATAGGGTTTTTGCACTTTTTTTGCCATTTTTTTTCCAGGTTTGAAATTTTTTATTTTTTTTTATTTTTATTTTTTTAAATTTTTTTTAACGTTTATTTATCTTTGAGAGACAGAGCATGAGCAGGGGAAGGGCAGAGAGAGAGAGAGGCAGACACAGAATCGAAGCAGGCTCCAGGCTCCGAGCCATCAGCACAGAGCCCGACGCGGGGCTCGAACTCACAGACCGTGAGATCATGACCCGAGCTGAAGTCGGCCGCCCAACCGACTGAGCCACCCAGGCGCCCCTGAAATTTTTTAAATAAAAAGCTGAGAAAGTAAAAATATCACACATGTTTCTGTAAGCATAGAAAACACGGGTTTAATAAAAAACCAGACAGGCAACATTGGTTGCCTGTCACCTCTGAGAGGTAGAGGGAGATGGCCTTAGATAGAGGAGTAAATACTGTCACATTCCTCGGTCAATTTAGTTCTGCCTTGTTGGCATTTGCATTATTTTGGGGTGCCTGGATGGCTCAGTCGGTTGAGTGTCTGACTTTGGCTCAGGCCATGATCTTGCAGTCTGTGGGTTTGAGCCCCACATCAGGCTCTGTCCTGACAGCTAGGAGCCTGGAGCCTGCTTCAGATTCTGTGTTTCCCTCTCTCTCTGTCCCTCCTTAACTCATCCTGTCTCTCAAAAATAAATAAATGTTTAAAAAAATTTTTTTAAATAATGCATTATTTTTATCTTTTAAAAGCTCACTTTTTTTTGTAACTGTAAAAAGTCTCTATAGGTTATTTATATATAAATCAGAATTTACCATTACATCTTTCCAAGCATCCACATTGCCCCTCACACCACCCGCCAGAGACCCTGGATTTCCTGGATTGAACAACCAAGGTTCAGTAGGAAGTTTCTAGAACTCTGGTAACTAGGGCTGGATGCTAAGTCTTTTTGAATATCACTTCCCAAAGAATCCACTAATATATAGAATGGATGTTGAATTAAAATGATTTCACGCAAGGGCACCTGGGTGGCTCAGTTGGTTAAGCGTCCGACTTCAGCTCAGGTCATGATTTCATGGTTGGTGAGTTTGAACCCCGCATCGGGCTCTGTGCTGACAGCTCAGAGCCTGGAGCCTGCTTCGGATTCTGTGTCTCCTTCTCTCTCTGCCCCTCCCCAACTTGTGCTAGTTCTCTTTGTCTCTCTCTCAAAAATAAATAAACATTAAAAATTAAAAAAAAAAAAAAGTTTACCATGATGTCAGACACTGGAATAAATGACATCACACTTCCATGACAGGGTAGTTTGCCAGAAGCTAACCAGGTTACCGCATATCAGACTCAGGAAGAATCAACTGAGAACAAGAGGATGAGGAGAAAGAAATGGAACAGCTGAGAGACAGTAATGTTTTTTATCTTCCAGAGTAAAGATTCAAACAGAAATTGTTCAAGTGGCTTAATCAAAAAATATTTTTAAGCATGGAAATTAAATTAGTGGAACTAAATACCCACATAATATACGCTCTAAATCACCAAAGAGAAAAAAGACTTTTAAGTTGCGTGACGTTATTTTTCCCAAGATGAATGCATGTGAAACTCACCTTCTGAAAGAAGAGACGTGTCAGGCTAGGTTTTATATTGAATAGACCCAAAAAGTTTAAAGTAAAAGAATTGATAGCAGGCATTCATTGGTGGGAATGTACATGAGTTAAATGTACATGAGTTAATTGGCATTCATTGGTGGGAATGTACATGAGTTAAAAAGGGCTCTTTCTAACACATGGTAAAAATTGAAACGTATGTGCCTTTTCATCCGTAGGTTTCTTTTATAAGAACTCATCTTTCACGTGTATTTGAACAAGCATAGGGAGATTTTCATGGAAACATTGCGGTAATTTCCAAAAGAAGGAAAAAGAACCTAGGAATGACATTAATTCTCACTAAAGGGTTTTTTGGTTGCATGTGTGCTTGTTGCAAGCAATGGTGATTGAGTACAACAGTTTAAAATAATGAGGTCAAGGTTGGTTTAGATGTAATGATATGGAGCTAGGCCCAAAATAACTGAAAATAGCAAATCACAAAACAGTATGTTAAATGTAGTGCCGTTTGCATAAAAGCAATTTTATTTACAAGCTGATATATGAACAGGAAACTCTAGAAGAACATTCACTCATTATCAGCAGTGACTATTTCTGGGTTGGGGGATTATGAGTAACTTTTGTTTTCTCTATAAACATTTTGTGTGTTGCTAATTTTTTAGAAATGCGTTGTATAATAAGGAATTGGTTCGGTCCTTGCCCCTGGTTTTCAGTACAGAGCTTCTAAAACTCTTAGACTCTCCCAAGTGATAGACATGTCTTTGCTGTTCGTGAGCCCCTGGAACCCACCCAACGCTATGCTAATGAGGAGACTGATGATAGGCCCTGAGAGAACGTCAGGATGGGGGCTGGTCACCAGAAAGCCCAACTGTGTGATTAGAGGGTTGAAACTCCGACCTCCAAGGAGAGAAGAAAGCTGGAGATTGGGTTCACTCATACCACCAACGGTTTAATCACCTGTACCTATGGAAAGAAACCCCAGTCAGAACTCTGGGCAGTGAGGCTTGGTGGAACTCCTGCTTGGGAGACACACTGATGTGCCCTGGGAGGGTGACGTGCCCTGACTCCTCAGGAGGAAGGCACGGAAGCTCTGCATTCAGAAGCCTCCCAGACCTCACCCTACACGGCTCCTCATTGGGCTGTTCCTGAGTTGTATCATTTATAATCACAAGTATAGCACTTTCCTGACTTCTCTGAATCCTTCTAGCTAATTATTGAATCTAAGAGAATATTGGGTACCCAATTTGTAGTTAGTTGGTCAGAAGTGTGTGTGACCTGAAAACCCCACAAACTTGAGGCTGCTGTCCAAAGTGGGGGCATGCTTATGGAGGACTAAGCCTTTAACCTATGGAGTTGGAACTAATTCCCGGTGGACAGTGCCAAGAGCTGAATTGCAGAACCAGGTAGGATTGGAACAGGATAATTGGCACTCATGGAACAAGGGTTACTTCTTTTGAAATAGTAACAAAAAAGTTGTAAGTGAAAATATGGGCAACGTAGACCAGTTCAATAATAGAATGAATCCCAGGGAGGTGGTTCGGCTTCCGTGGTAGCATAGGAAGACCCTGAACTCGCCTCCTCCCATGGACACAACAAAACTACAGCTACGTATGCAAAATTTCCCTCTGAAAAAGACATGAAGGCTAGCTGAACAGCTTCTCTGGAACAAAGGCTGAAAGGGCCACAGTGAGATGGGTAGGAGAAGAGATCTTGTCTCACTACAATCCCCACCCTTGGTGTGGCAACCACAGTCCGGAGGGATCTCACAAATTTGGAGCTTCTCCCTAAGGAGTGAGGAATTTGTGTCCCACGTCAGGCACCCAATCCCCGAGACCTTCACGGAAGACGTGGGTCTCCAAAATGTCTGGGTTTGAAAATCCATGGGGCTTATGGTCCAGAAGAATCATACGGCTGTAGGAAATGGAGACTCCGCTTTTAAACGGCTTGCATGCAGATTCACTTACCCCAAGACCCAGGACATAAGAGCACCTTGGAAAGCACCTAGGCCGTATGAAAAGGAGATCTGTTTGCTAATCTGACAGCATCTGCCAGCGGGGCAAGAGCCTGTTAGAACTCTCTCTGGGGACTGAGACACTGGCAGGCAGCATTGTTGTGTTTTTCCCCCCCGATGGTGTCAGGGGGGTGCATCCGGCCTCCACACTGCTCCCATAGCCCTACCAAAGCCAGGAGGGAGTGCCCTGCCCCTGCACCACTCCCTTTGCCCTGCCAAAGCTGTGTACACGGCCCAGACAGGGGATGTGCATTGAGTACATAGCTCCAGTGGATTGGGTTCAGGGCCCCATGGGTCTGAAACAATTGGAGAAAAACCTAACCCCCAGAGCACTGCCCAGACAGCAGACTGAAACCCACCACCAGTCTTCGTGTGAAAAAGGCCCATTTACTTGCCCTGGAGCTTCAGCCTGAGGGGCAGGCTTGAGGCCTACCTTATATCTAAAAGCTACAGAAATGCTCTCAGGAAACATGGGCTAGGGATACCATCTTCGTACTCTCCCTTCGGTCTCACTACAGCTTGTCAGTAGGTCCCAGAAAGGAACTTATCTGGAGCCTTGATATTTGCAATAGTCACCAAAGGGACAGATCACCTGATCTGGAGGACAACAAGATTTACAATTGTGACCCCATAGGACTGTATGCATACCTTATGCATAGCTTAAAAGCAGCGGTCTGAGGGTCTAGCTTTCAACCAGTCTGAAACTAGGTGCTGAGATCCTTCCCTCTGGATCACTCACAGGTTTTGGCATATTCTCAACAATGGGGTCCTATCAAGAATGAGTTAGGCTGTTTAGAAATTAACAAAAAGGTCTGAGAGGCAACCAAGAGCTAGAGCAAGGTTAAATGATAAGGTTCATCTCCTACAAACAAACAATACATACACACATACACAGAGAGTAAAGCAAAATGAGGAAATGAGAATATATTCTGGATGAAAGGATGACATAAACCTCCATATAAAAACCTTAGTGAAATGAAGATAAGTAATTTGCCTGATAAAGAGTTCAAGGTCATAAAAGTGCTCACCGAACTTGGAAGAAGAATGGATTAACAGAGTGAAGACTTCAACAAAGAAAGAAAATATAAGAAAGTACCAAACAGAAGTCACAGAACTGGAGAATGCAATAACTGAACTGAAAAATATGTTAGAGGGGTTCGACAGCAGATTAGATGAAACAGAAGAAAGAACCAGTGATCCGGAAGACAGGTTAAGGAAACTCACCCAAAA
This sequence comes from Paguma larvata, assembly GCA_030068075.1. Classification (NCBI taxonomy): domain Eukaryota; kingdom Metazoa; phylum Chordata; class Mammalia; order Carnivora; family Viverridae; genus Paguma; species Paguma larvata. Next base: position 135,648,738 of record CM057825.1, on the reverse strand, counting down.
AGGAGTAACAAGAAAATATTTTTTTTTCATGGAGATAGTGTAAAGAAAATCTAGGTCAACATCAATCACAATAACATTTGCATTATAAGGGTCCTAGAAGGACGAGAGAGAGAAAGGGGCAGAAAACTTATTTGAAGAAATAATGACTGAAAACTTCCTAACCTGGGGGAAGGAAACAGATATCCAGATCCAGGAGTCCCAGAGAAATTCCAAATAAGAGGAACCCAAAGAGACCATATCAAGATGTAGTATAATTAAAATGTAAAAAGTTAAGAGAGAGACTCTTAAAAGCAGCAGAAGAAAAATAACTTGTTACATACAAGAGAACCCTCATCAGACCAACACCAGATTTCTCAGCAGAAACTTTACAGACCAGAAGTGAGTGACATATATATTCAAAATGCTGAAAGGAAAAAATTTCCAACCAAGAATACTCTGCCTGGAAAGGTTATTATTCATAACCGAAGGAGGTATAAAGAAACTTCCAGGCAAGCACGAGGTAAAGGAGTTCAACACCATTAAACCGGCCTTCCAAAAAAATGTTAAAGGGAAATCTTCAAGCTGAAAAGAATGGGCACTAACAACAAGAATACATATAAAACTAAAAATCATTACCGGTTGCGGTAAATACATAGTAAAGGTAGTGGGTTAATCATTTATAAAGCTAATATAAAGATTAAAAGACAGAGTAGTAAAAATGACTACAGCCACAATAATTAGTTGAGGGATACATAAAATAAAATACTGGAAAATGTGGTGTCAAAAACATAAAACAAGGGGCACTTGGGTGGCTCAGTGGGTTGAGCGTCAGACTTCAGCTCAAGTCAGGATCTCCTAGTTCATGAGTTCGAGACCCACATTGGGCTCTGTGCTGACAGCTCAGAGCCTGGACCCTGCTTCGGACCCTGTGTCTCCCCCTCTTTCTGTCCCTCCCCCACTCACGCTCTGTCTCTGTCTCTGTCTCTCTCTCAAAAATAAATAAACATTAAAAAAAAATTTTAAACATAAAACATTGTTGGAGGGGGAGTAAAAATATAGACTTTTAGTATGCATTACCACTTGCTTTCAACTTAAAATAGACATACCTATATATTGTCTGTTATATGTGAGTCTCATGGTAACCACAAAGCGAAAGCCTATAGTAGATACATAAAACATAAGAAAGGAATCTAAACATAATGCTATTGAAAGTCATCAAACCACAAGGGAAGAAAGCAAGAGAAAAAGATAAGAACAGAGAAGAACTACAAAACAACCAGAAAGCGATGACCAAATGGCAATAAGTACATACCTATCAATAATTACTTTAAATGTAAATGGACTAAACTCTCTAGTAAAAAAACATAGAGTAGCTGTATGGGTAAAAGAAACAAGACCCATCGATATGCTGCCTACAAGAGACTCACTTCAGATGTAAGGACACACACAACTGAAAGTGAAGGGATGGAAAAAGATGTTTCATGGAAATGGAAACCAAAAGAAAATAGGAGTAGGTATACTTAAAGAAAACCAAATGGACTTTAAAACAAAGACTGTACTAAAAGACAAAGATGGGGGTGCCTGGGTGGCTCAGTTGATTAAGCGGCTGACTTCAGCTCAGGTCATGATCTCACGTTCTGTGAGTTCGAGCCCCGCATTGGGCTCTGTGCTGACAGCTCAGAGCCTGGAGCCTGCTTCAGATTCTGGGTCTCCCTCTCTATCTGCCCTTCCCCTGCTCATGCTGTCTCTATGTCTCTCAAAAATAAATAAACGTTTAAAAAAATTAAAAGACAAAGATGGGCATAACATAATGATTAAGAAATCAATTCAACAAGAAGATATAACACTTGTGAATATTTATACACCAACATAGAAGCACCTAAATATATAAAGCAAATATGAACAGGCCTAAATGGAAGAACTGACAGTAATACAGTAATAGTAGGGAACTTTAATACCCCACTCACACCAATGAATAGATCATCCAGACAGAAATTCAATAAGGAAACATCAGCCTTAAATAACACGTGAGACCAGATGGACTTAATAGACGTATACAGAGCATTTTATCCAACAGCAGCAGAATATATATATTCTTCTCAAGTGTACATGAAACATTCCTTAGGATATATCATATGTTAGGCCACAAAACAAGTCTCAGTAAATTTAGGAAGAGCAAAATCATATCAAGCATCTTTTCTGACCACAATGGTATGACACAATCACAAGAAAAACTGGAAAAATCACACATATGTACAGATGACACAATATACTACTGAACAACCAATGGGTCAATGAAGAAATAAAAGGAGAAAGAAAACTATCTTGAGAAGAGTGAAAATGGAAATACTATATACCTAAATCTATTGGATGCAGTAAAAGCAGCTCTAAGAGGAAAGTTTATAGAGATACACGCCTCCCTTAAGAGACAAGAAAAATGTCAAATAAACAATTTAACTTTATATCTTAAGGAACTAGGAGAAGACTAAACAAAGCCCAAATTAGTAGGAAGGAAAAATAATTAGAAGAGAAATAAATAAAATAAAGATTTAAATGATGATATAAAAGATCAATGAAAGTAAGAACTGGTTCTTTGAAAAAGATAAACAAAATTGACAAACGTTTAGCTAGATTCACTAAGAAAAGAAGGTAGAGGACTCAAATAAAATCAGAAATTAGAGAGAAGGAACAAGAGACACCACAGAAATACGAAGGATTATAAGAGACTACTATGAAAAATTATATGCCAATAAATTGAACAACCTAGAAGAAATGGATACATTTCCAGAAACACCACCTTCCAAGAATGAATCATGAAGAAGTAAAAAGTCTGAACCGACAGATTACCAGTGAAAAGATTGAATTAGTAATCAAAAAACTTCCAACACACAGGAGTCTAGGATTAGTTGGCTTCACTGGGTGAATTCTCCCAAATAATTAAAGATTTAATACCTAACCTACTCAAACTCTTCCAAAAAATTAAAGAGGAGGGAACTCTTCCAAAAACATTTTACAAGAGCAGCATTCCCTTGATACCAAAATCAGACAAGGACACCACACAGATACACACAAACTATAGGCCAATATTCCTGATGGGCATAGATGCAAAAATCCTCAACAAAATATTAGCAAACTGAATTCAATAATACGTTAAAGGGATCTTTCACCATGATCAAGTGAGATTTCTTCCAGTGATGTAAAGATGATTTAACATCTGAAAATCAATAAATATGATACATCACATTAACAAAGTGAAATATAAAAACCATATGATCATCTGAATAGATGAAAATACATTTGACAAAATCCAACATCTATTTATGATGAAACTCTTGACAATGTGGGTAGAGAGGAAACGTAACTCTACATATTAAGAGCCATATATGACAAGCCCACAGTTAACATACTCAACAGGGAAAACGCTGAAAACTCTTCCTTTAAGATCAGAAACAAGACAAGGAGGCCCACTTTCACCATTTTTATTCAACATAGTATTGGAAATCCTAGCCTGAGCAATTAGGGAGGAAAAAGAAATAAAACTGATCCAAGTCAGGAAAGAAGTAAAATGGTTATTTGCAGGAAACTTGATTTTATATATAGAAAACCAAAAAAATCTATGAGAACGAATATACACATTCGATAAAGTTACAGGGTACAAAATCAATATGCAAAATTTGTTACACTTCTCTACCCTAACAACAAACAATCCAAAAGAGAAATTAAGAAAACAATCCCACTTACAACTGCATCAAAAAGAATAAAATACCAGATAAATTAAACTAAGGGGGTTAAAGACCTGCACACTGAAAACTATAAGATGTCGATGAAAGACACAAATAAGTGGAAAAATATGTTATGATCATGGATTAAAATACTTTAATATTGTTATAAACATCTATACTACCCAAAGCAATTGATATATTCAGTGTAAATCTTATCAAAATTCCAATGGCATTTTCCACAGAAATAGAACAATCCTAAAATTTGTATGGAACCACACAAGATGCTAAATACCCAAATCGATCTTGAGAAAAAAGAACAAATATGGAGGCATCATGCTCTCTGATTTCAAACTATTTCACAAAGCTTTAGTAATCAAAACAGGATCTGTATTATCATAAAAACAGACACATAGATCAGTGGAACAGAATAGAGAGCCCAGAAATAAACCCACACATACATGGTCAATTAATTTATGACAGAGGAGGCAAGAATATGCAATGGGAAAAAGACAGTCTCTCCAGTAAATGGTGTTGGGAAAACTAGTCAACTATTTGCAAAAGAATGAAAACGGACCATTACCTTACACCGTACAACTCTTAAAAGAAAACACGATAAACTCTTCGATTCTGGTGTTGGAAATGATTTTTTGATCTGACTCCAAAGGGAAGGATAACAAAAGCAAAAATAAGCAAATGGTGCTATCTAAAAAGCACCTGAATAGTGAAGGAAACCAGCAACAAAATGAAAAAGCAACTTATTGAACAGGAAAAGATTTTTTTTATTATTTTTATTTTTAAAAAAATAATACTTTTTATTCTTTACTTACTTTGAGAGCAGAGAGAGAGAAAGCATGGGGGAGGGGCAGAGAGAGAGGAAGAGAGAATCCCAAGTAGGCTCCATGCTGTCAGCGCAGAGCCTGATGCAGGGCTCAAAGACACCAAACGGTGAGATCATGACCTGAGCCCAAAAATCAAGAGTCAGACACTCAACCAAGTGAGCCACCCAGGCACCCCAGGAGCAGATATTTTCAAATCATATATCTGATATATCTGATATCTGGTTAGTATCTAGAATATTTAAAGAACTCACACAATTCAGTAACAGCAACAAGAACCAATCCCAAACAATTTGTCTGAAAAATAGACATTTTCCTAAAGAAGGTAGATGGATGATTGACAGGTACATGAAAAGATGCTCAACATCGCCCATCATCAGGGAAATGCAAATCAAAACCACAATGAGATCTCACCTCATGCCTGTCAGAATGGCTATTGCCAGGGGCGCCTGGGTGGCTCAGTTGGTTAAGCATCCAACTTCGGCTCAGGTCATGATCTCACGGTCTGTGAGTTCGAGCCCCACGTCGGGCTCTGTGCTGGCGGCTCAGAGCCTTGAGTCTGCTTCAGATTCTGTGTCTCCCTCTCTCTCTGCCCTTCCCCTGCTCAAATTCTGTCTCTATGTCTCTCAAAAATAAATAAATGTTAAAAAAATTATTAAAAAAAAAAGAATAGCTATTACCGAAAAGACAAGAAATGACAAGTGTTGGCAAGAGTGTGGAGAAAGGGGTACCCTCTTGCACTGGTGGTGGGAATGCAAACTGGTGCAGCCACTCTGGACAACAGTATGGAGGTTCCTCAAAACCTTAAAAATAGAACTACCCTATGATTCAGCAATTCTACTGCTGGTGTTTATTTGAAGGAAATAAATACACTAATTTGAAAAGATATATGTACCTCTGGGTTCATTGCAAAATTATTTACAATAGCTAAGATATGGAAGCAACCTAAATGGTCACTGATGGATGAATGGATAAAGATGTGGTATATTACACAGTGGAATTCTACTCAGCCATTCAAAAGGATGAAATGTTACCATTTGCAACAACGCGATGGTCCTTGAGGGTATTACAATAAGCGAAATAAGTCAGACAGAGAAGGATACGTGCTGTATGATTTCACTTATAGGTGGAACCTAAACAAAACAAATGAACAGCAAAACAAACAAAACTCGTAGATACAGAGAACAGATTAGTGGTTGCCAGAGCGAAGTGGGATTTAGGGGTAGGTGAAAGGGGAGTCAAGAGGTACAAACTTCCTGTTGTAAAATAACTAAGCCACGGGGTGTAAGGTACAGCCTGGTGACTACGGTCAGTAATATCGTATTGCATCTTTGCATGTCTTAAGACAGTAAATCTTTGTAACTTTGGATGGTAACAGATAGTAACCAGACTTATGGTGGTCATTTCACTACGTAGACAAATATCGAATCACTATGTTGTGCACCTGAAACTAATACAATGTTCTATGTCAATTATACTTCAATTAAAAAAAAGAGAGGGGGGCCTGGGTGGCTCAGTCAGTTAAACATCCGACTTTGCCTCAGGTCATGATTTCACGGTTCTTCCCGAGTTCAAGCCCCACCCGTGCTACACTGACTGCTCAGAGCCTGGAACCTGCTTCAGATTCTGTGTCTCCCTCTCTCTCTGCTCCTCCCCTGCTCACACTGTGTGTGTGTGTATGTGTGTGTGTGTGTCTCTCTCTCTCTCAAAAATAAACATTAAAAAACCATAAATGTAAAAAATGAAAAGAAAGCTCACAATTTAAATATCAAACAAAACTGAATTCAAGACGAAAATGGTTAAACAGGACAAGGAGAGTCACTTAGTAATGACAGAGTATAGTCCACAGTGAAAATATTTGTAATGTACCATTATACAACAAATAGCCTAAGACCAAATCAACTGAAAAGCTCTTAGGAACAATATGGGAATTCCTTTAAGTGGGCAGTTATAAAAATACATACCGGAATCAATAGTTTTATTATATACAATAGTAACGAGGCATAAAACATGATAAAAGCAAAATAAAATTCCATTCATAATAGCAACCAAAAATTACTCAATCTATATAGAGAAAAATTTTGAATTCTACTGAGGGACACAGAAGGACACAAGAATAAAATAAATTCTTGAATAGAGAAGTATACTTTTATTTTATTACTTTTTTTATTTTAGAGGGGGGGAGAGGGACAGAGAAAGAGACAGAGAGAGAGAATCTTAGGCAGGCTTCACACTCAGTACAGAGCCCAACATGGGGCTCAATCCCACGACGCTGGGATCATGACCTGAGCCAAAATTGATCAAATCAGATGCTCAACTGACTGAGCCACCCATGCACTCCTAGACAAGTATACTTTACTATTAGATAAGACAAAACTATTGAAAAGACGTCAGATCTCCCTAAATTCATTTCAAACTTTCAGGCAATCAGAATCAAAATCCCAGTGGGATTTATACTAGAATCTAATCAACTGATTCTAAAGTTTGTCTGTAAGATTCAGTATTTACAAAGAGGCCAAATAATTAATGTGGAAGGACTAACTCTACCCGATAGTGAAATATCCTATAAATCCATAGTAATTAAAACTTCCTCATTCCAATTCAGAAGATGAGGTGAAAATAATACTTTATTATCTGCCTTTATCGCTTCCTCTGAAAGGTAAGCTCCAGGAAGAGAGGCGTTTTTGTCTCCTTTTTATACTGATACAGCTCAGCTGATTAGGAAGTGCCTGACACTAAGTATTTGTTGGATAAATGGAATTCTTAGTACAGAATAGGCAGCACAGATACTCAGGGATTTGGATACTGTGTAAAGTGGCATTTCAAATTAAAGTAGAAATAATCAATCAAAGCATTATTTGGAAAAGAGTCAAAGTAAACTCTTCGTTTCAAAGAGTTAAAGAGATTTCAGGTGTATCAAAGATGTAAATGTAAAAAATAAAGCCATAATACTCAAGAAAAATAGAGATTAGTATTATAATCTTCAAGTGAGAGAATCCTTTTAAAGCACAAAACAAAAGCCAGATACCCACGAAGATAAAGATTTAGAAAGTTGATTCCATTAAAGAAAAAGGCAAAAACAGTAACGGCGACATCAAAGATGTGTACAAAAACAACCATCGCCACACATGTAACCAAATTAACAGGTAAACAAAAACCCGGAATAATCATTTACAACATAGAGAGTCAAAGAATTATTTTGTCAGCATACAAAAAAAACTCTGTAAATCAATGATAAAAAGATAAGAATAATGGCAAAGTACATGAAATGAGAAATATATTCATAAAAGTATTTTTAAATTCATTAATAGAAAAATATAACTTAATGCAAAGATGTCAGGTTATCCTTCTACCAGACTGACAAGAGTTAAAAATATACATTAAATCCAGTACGAGTGAGGATATAGAAAAAGATTCCCTCTTAGTCAGTGCTGGTGAGATTGAAAATTGTACCTCATTTCTAAAAGGTAATTGGACAACGTGTATCAAAATTTATATGCACACAGGCATACCCTTGGATTCAACAATTCCAAATTTAAGCATTTATCCTAAAATGATAATCAGTCAATCTATTGGACAAAGATATGTTTATAGGGATATGGAGTATTTTATTGCTCATAGTATTGAAAAATCGGAGGTAAAGCAAATGACCATCAGTAAACAACTAAATGATTAAAGGATGGTACATTCACATAATTAATACCACTAATTGACATGGAAATATATCTACGACTTATTGTTCAGTGCATAAATCAAGTTAGAAAATAGTATTCAAAGTTAAAGACCTCTAAATTGCATGTATATGACCAATAAAACAGCATTCATATGCTCATAAGAGACATGCACTAGAATATTTATAGCAACACTATTCATAATAGCCCCAAACTGGAAACCACCCAATGCCTATCAACAATGAAGTAGATAAATAAATTATGACATATTCACATAATGGAGAGAGAGCTCAACAATAGTGAATGAATGACAAGCCCCTGAAGCCATATGGATGAGCCTCGCAAAGAAAATGCTGATTGAAAGAAGACAGATAAAGTAGAATACGCGCTTCCTGATTACATCTGAATAAAATTTAAAATCTGGCAAAAGTAATCTATGTCACTAGAAGTCAAGACAGTAGTGGGGCACCTGGGTGGCTTAGTTCGTTAAACGTCCAACTTTGGCTCAGGTCACGATCTCACAGTTCTTGGATTTGAGCCCCGCTTCGGGCTCTGTGCTGACAGCTCAGAGCCTGGAGCCTGCTTCGGATTCTGTGTCTCCCCCTCCCCTGCTCACTCTCTCTCTCTCTCTCTCAAAAATAAATAAACATCAAAAAAATAATTTAGGAGTCAAGACAGTAGTTATCCTTGGGTTGGTGGGCAGTGGGTTGTGACAGGCAGAGGGTACAAAGATGATTTCTGGGAGGCTGGCAATGTTCGGTTAACTGAGCACTAGTTACCTGGGTATGTGCAGTTTGTGGTCACGCGTACTTAGGAGTGGTATACTTTTCTGCGTATACACACACATACAGACACACACACGAAATGGTTTGCATGGACAGGAAGATATCAGAAAGGATCCTAACTAAAATGTCAGTAGTGTTCTTATCTGGAGAGGGGATTCAGCATGACTTTGGCTTCCTTCTGTATATTTGTCTGTATCATTAGATACAATTATATACAGTAAAATACAATGTAATTGGAGGAATAGAACTAAATTTACTGAACATTCAACTCAAAAAGTTAGCACAGTGTTCGCTTTGGCAGCAAATGTACTAAAATTGGAACAATACAGAGAAGATTAGCTTGGCCCCTGGGCCAGGATGACAAGCAAATTTGTGAAGTATTCCATTAAAAAAAAAAAGGAACTATAAACAACATGAGAAAACGGGATGAACGAAGTGATAAAGAACCAGAAAACAATCTACGGAGGGCGATGGAGAGTGATCCATATGCTTCCTCCCAAATGACCGTTCATGCACTTAACGAATTTACACAAATAGACAATGTGGGAAATAGCACATTAGCCATGAGCTAAAGAACTGGGGGAATTTCTGCTGATTTCACCATCACAGAGAATGATTTAAAAAAACCATTTTGGGGGTGCCTGCATAGCTCAGTCAGTTAAGTATTTGACTCTTGATTTCAGCTCCGGTCACGATCTCACAGTTCGTGAGATCAAGCCCCACGTTGGGGTGGAGCCCGCTTAAAATACATAAATAAATGTCCATTTTAAAGAAAGCTTGTTGAAGTGTAATTAACCTATAATAAACTGCACATAAAGTTTACAATTTAATAAGTGTTTAATACATTTATACACCCATGAAGCCACTGCCTCCAAAAGTTTCCTCATATCTCTTCCCTTCACTTCCTTTATTCTCTCCCCTCGCCCATAGGAATAGTTCATGATAGTTCCCTTGCCTAGAATTTTATAGAAATTGAATTGTAGGGGCACCCGGGTGTTTCAATGGGTTAAGCGACCAACTCTTGACCTCAGTTCAGGTCATGATCTCATGGTTCATGAGACTGAGCCCCACATAGGACTCCATGCTGACAGTGAGGAGCCTCCTTGAGATTCTTTCTCTCTCTCTGCCCCTCCCCTGATCACTCTCTCTCTCCCCCTCTCTCTCTTTCTTTCTCTCTCTTTCAAAATAAATACATTAACATTTTTTTAAAAGAAAGAAACAGAATTATAGTATACATATATTTGTGGTCTGTCTTCTTTATTCCAGCATACTATTTTGAAATGCACCCTTAATTTTGTATGTAACAATAATTTGTTGAATCATAGTTCATTGGATGAATACACCATAATTTGCTAACTTACTAACCAGTTGATAGACTTTTAGGTTACTTCTAAGTTTTGCTTATTATGAATAAAATTGCAATGAGCAACTTTAGGTCAAGTTTGAGTCTTCGTATGAACATACACTTTCCTTTATATTGGTTAAATACTTAGAGGTGGAATGGTGGGTCATATGACAGATGTATTTAGAGTGAATTAATTAATGTCTTAAGATGTATCTTTAACTGTTTTAGAAACTTCCAAGTTATTATTCAGAGTGATGATACCATTTTACATTCCCACCAGCAGTGTATGAACCTTCCGGTGACTCTACTTTCTCACCGTTGCTTGGTATAGTTACTCATTTTAATTGTAGACATTTTAATAAGTATGTGATGGCATCTCATTGCACTGTTTTCTTTTTATTTTAGGGAGAGAAAGCACGTACACATGAGCAGGGTAGTGGCCGAGGGAGAGGATCACAAGCAGACTCCGTGCTCAGCATGGGGCCCAGTGTGGGACTCGACCCCATGATCAAGACCTGAGCCGAAATCAAGAGTCGGACACTCGACTGACTGAGCCACCCAAGCTCTCCTATGATTGCATTTTTGATTTGCATTTCTCTAATGATTAACGATGTTGAGTATCTTCTCAGGTGTTTATTTGTCAGCTTTATGTCTTCCTTAGTAAATTATCTGTTCATATAATTTGCCCACTTTTATGTGGAGGGTTTTTTTTTACATTGAATTTAGAGAGCTCTTTATATGTTTTGAATACAAGTCCTTTATAAAACATGGGATTTACAAATGTTTCCATTCAGCCTGTGGCTCGTTTTCCACCCCCCCACACACCCCTCCCTGCCCTGTGGCATGTCTTTTCATTCTCTTAAAAGTAGCTTTCAAAAAGAAAGTTCTTGATTTTGATGACGTCTGGTTTATTGATTTGTTCTTTTAGGAATCACACTTTTGGGATCATATTGGCCTAGCCCAAGGTCACAAAAATTTTCTCCTAGAAGTTTTGTAATTTTACGCTATACATTAAGGTCTGAGATGCACTATGAGTTAAGTTTTGAGTACGGATTGAAGCATGTGTGCGTATAGTGGATGTATACTGAAGTATGGTATACGTATGTACCTCAGGTGGATATTCAGCATTTCAACAAGTTTTAGTGACAAAACTATGCTTTCCCCATACAATCGCTTTTGCACTTTTGCCAAAAAGTCAATGGACCATGCTTACCGCTTCAGGGTAAGGGGAAGGAAGCACGTTAAACCCATATATCCCACTGAATGTAGCCTAAAAACAGGACAGAATGCGTACCTCAGCTCTTTGAGGATTCTGAAAATAACTGCTAACGGGCAGATTGGGGAAGAACACGAGAATTCAAAGGACCACCCTCTGGTGATGAGTTTATCATTACTTGCTTCTGGTATCTTCAGGTCTGAAATTAGTGAAACCTGAAACTTGAAAGTGAGAATTAGCACAACAGAGAAGATTCCAGGTGATGCCTCCGATTCTGGCTTACTGTATGGGGAAGTGGGGTCCTAAAGGAGAGAGTATGAAGTTCACAATCATGTTTTCTTTTTCTCTTTTCTCTCTATTATATTATATCTTAGCCCCCAAACAATTCATGGAAGCAAAAGCAGGAGGGGCAATGAGAGCCAGTAGGAGCCTACGACTTTGAGGAAAGAAAACCTTCCTCTCTGATCAGATAATACGTGGTCCCAAAAGGGTTGGAAAGACCCCTATTGCTTCCTGTCTTCTTCTGTCCTCCTTTTGCTTGTCCCTGACACAAGTGCACTTGTACAAAGGGTATAGTAGATTGAGGTAGTAAAATTTGCAGCTTTCCAGTTGGAGGACCAAAATAGAGAGTACCAGGGAAATGAAGAAAGCTTATAAGATCACTTTGCTAAACTGACTAGTGCAAGTTGTTTAGAAACTTCTGGGCCCAACCCCACATGAGTAGATTGAACTTATCCTAACAAGCACAGAGAGACTTTGAGAATGGAACAATGGGTCAGATAAAAGCCTAAGTGTCAAACTAGCTACTGATGTCACACACTTGGGACAGATCTGAACAGCAAGGCAAAGGCTTTGAAAACTTAACTGAAATCAGAATTCCAATCAATATAAAGTTGGTCAGAGCTAGAGGCCTGAACCCAATCAGGCTGATTTCCTGTTAGTATGCATATGCGAACATGCGTGTGTGTGTGTGCACACGCGTGCACACACACCCACACACACAAAGTCAACAGTGTCCATAATATATAAGCAAGACTCTGAGTCACATAGCAAAATATTCTAAATGTCCAGGATCCACTCACAAATTCTCAAAATACAACAGAACAGGAAAAGATATACTTGCGTGGAAAAAGATAACCAACACTTGCCAATGCCAGCAGGACATGAGTGTTGGAATTATCCGGCACATTCGTTAAAGCAGCTATCATAATATACTCCGAATGAGGGCAAACACTTTTGAAACGAATGGAAAGATACGAAGTCTCAGCCAAGAAATAAAAGATATAAAGAATAGCCAAATGGAAACTTCAGAACTTGAAAATACAATAAACAAAATGAAAACGCACTGGATGAGCTCCACATGAGATAATAAAGGGACGAGCCAGAGAACATGAAGACAGAACCTCAGAAATCTGAACAACCCAGAAAAAAGTTTTGAAAAAAGTGAACAGAGCCTAAAAGACCCATGTGACAATGTTAAAAGGCATGACACTACTCATGTTACCAGAATCCCAAGAGAGAAGAAAAAGAATGCAGTACAGAAAAAGTATTTAAAGACATAATGGCTGCAAACTTCACAAATTTGGCAAAAGATGCAAACCTTCAGATCCAAGAATTTCAGAAAACTGCAATAGGATAAATCCGAAACAATCCATGCCAAACCCATCATAAATTGATGAGAACTAAGAAAAAAAAATCTTGAAATCATACAGAAGAAAATGGGGCAGGGGCGCCTGGGTGGCTCAGTTCAGTTAGGCATCGACTTCGGCTCAGGTCATGATCTCATAGTTCACGAGTTCAAGCCCCCCATTGGGTTCTGTACTGACAGCTCAAGAGCCTGGAGCCTGCTTTGGATTCTGTGTCTCCCTCTCTCTCTGCCCCTCCCCCACTCACGCTCTGTCTCTCTCCATCTCTCAAAAATGAGTGTTAAAAAAAAATTTTTTTAAAGGAAAAGAAAATGGGGGCATCACTGGTAGGAAAACAGTTTGAATCATATAACTATGGATTTCTCATGAGAAATTATGAAGACCAGAAGGAAATAGGTCAATACTTTTGAAATGCTGAAAAAAAAAGAACTATTAACCAAGATTTCTATATACAGTAAAAATGTCGTTCCAGAATGAAAGTGAAATAAAGACATTCCTAGAGGCAGGAAAGCAAAGAGAATTTCTTGCCAGCAGAACTGCTCTAAAAGAATTGCTAGAAGATAGAAGGTAAATGATACCAAAAAACACAAAAACAAAAACAGAAACAAAACCCATTTAGAACATTGGGAATGAAGAAAAACAATATCAAAGTAAATATCTGGGTTAATGTAATAGATTATTCTTCTGTTGAAATAAGTTCAATGGATGAAATTAAAAACTGTAACATTCTTTGATAGGGTTCCAGTGTACGTAGAAGAAATGTGCAACTATAACATAAAAGTAGAAAACAAAGGGACCAATGTGGTTGTAAGATTTCTACATTTTACTTGAAGTGATAAAACAGCAAGTGACATCAGTGAAATTGACAGAGTAGGAAACTAAAATTCTGTGACTCCATAAAAGTTACTTTTTTTAACGAGCAAAAAAAAAGTCAGAATTAACTTTTTTGGATGTCTGGAAATTAGCCAAAATTTTGTGGAAACTATAGACCAATATCCCTCAGTGTAGATGCACAGATACTATTAATCTACTATGTTAAAAAAATCAGCACATCAAATCCTGCAAAACGGAAAGGACAATGCGACGTAACCAAGTGCTGTTTATTTCAGGAAGGCAAGTCTACTATAATATTCGAAAACAATCAGTGTAATCCACCAGATGAATAGCCCAAAGGAAAAATAGACAACAAATGATCCCAGAAATAGATGCAGAAAAAAAATGTGACAAAATTCAACCTCCATCCATATTTAAAAACTGTTAGCAAACCAGGAATATAAGAGAACTTCCTCAGCCCAATAAGGGGCAGCTACAAAAAAGCTAAAACTAACATACTCAACGGTGAAAGACTCAAGGCTTTCTCCTTAAGATCAAGAACAAGCAAGACTATCCACTTGTGCCATTTCTCATTATACTGTCCTGATTTTCCCCAAATGCTGACCCTGACCTTGAACAAAACTTAAGCTTTCTTCCTGTCAGGTTGACCTTCCAGCTTCCTAGAGAGTTTCTAGTAACCTAGAAAGCAATGTTCTTCCTCGTCATGTTTTATAAACTGAGCTGCAACTACAGAGAGCTGAGTTTCTTACCTCTCGATTTTGAAGCCTCCATGTTTGCAGCTTGTTTCTCACTCAAAATCTTCACATCGAGTAAAACTCCCTGAATTTTCTTTCGACAATGCCATTAGATTTTCTCCATAGGTAAGTGTGGTAAACAAAATTCTAAGATGGCTCCCATGATTTTCCTCTTCCCAGTATCCATGCCTTTGTGTAATCCTTTCCCCTGTAGCCAATGCTGAACTGTGACTTGCTTCTAACTAATAGAATATGGCAAAGGCGAAGGGATACATTTAAACTTCAAACTTGCAAAAGTAATTAAAATGTTGAATAATCTGACTTTTAGGTTAACCAAAAGGGAGGTTATCCTGGATGGGCCTGAACTAATTAAGTGATCCCTTTAAAATATCTATAGGTCAGAGACTCAAAGTAGTCAAGTCTCTCTCTCTCCCTCTCTCTGTGTCTCTCTCCTCCCACTCCCCTCTCTCTTTGTTGCTAGCTTTAAAAGAACAAGCTGCTATGAATTCTATAGCCTCAAGGAAATTAATTTTGCCAACTACTTAAAGGAGCTTGGCAGCAGATCCTTCCCCAGACAAGCCTGCATTATGAGAAGGAAGTTCACTGAACATTTTTTATTTTAGCTTTTTGAGAGCCTGCAAAGAGAAGCCAGGTAGACCTAACCAGACTCGACCTACAGAAATTTTGAGACAACAGGTGTTTTAAGACACTAAATGTGTAGTAATTTGTTATTCAGCAATAACATATTAATACAACAGCCATGTTGTCTGTAAATATAGACAGTTTTACTTGTCCCTTTTCCATCTGGATGCCTTCTATTTATTTTTCTTATCTAATTGCACAGGCTAGAACCTTACTACAATGTTCCATAGAAGTGGAGAAAATGGGTATAGTTTCTTGTTCTTGATATTAGGGGTAAAGCATTTGATCTTTTACCATTATAATGATGGTAGCTCGAAGCTTTTTGTAGATGCTTGAATCAGGTTGAGGAAATTCCCTTCTATTCTTAGTTTGTGAAAGCCTTTTTTTTTTAATTAGGAATAGATGTTGGGTTTTGTTAAATGCTTTCTCTGCATCTATTGAGATGACTATATGATTTTTTTCTTTTAGTCTGTTATAGTGAGTTATGTTATTTGGTTTTAGAATGTCAAACCACCTTTATATTATTGACATAACACCCCACGTGGTTATGGTGTATTATTTTTTTATACAATGTTGGATCTGATTTGTAAATTTTTGGAAAGAATTTTTGCATCTATGTTCATAAAGGATATTGCTTCGCAGTTTTTTGGTAATGTTTTTGTCTGCTTTTAAAAAAATAGAATAATGCTGGCTGAGTTGGGAAGTATTTTCTGCTTTTCAGTTTTTTGTAGGAGGTTATGCAGAATTGGTATCATTTCTGTAGCAAAATTTGTTTAGTAGAATTCACCAATGAAGTGATCTGTCTCTGGAGTGTTTTTGTGGGAAGATTTTAAAGTACAAACTTATTCTTTTTAGGACTATTCAAGTCATGTATTTATTTTTGACTGGGCTTTGGTAGTTTGTGTCTTTAAAGAAATAAGCCCATCTCATCTACACTGTCAAATTTACTGACATAAAATTATTCACAATGTTCTATTTTTATTCTTTCAATCAGTCTGTAGCATCTGTAGTGATGTTATCTCTCTCATTGTTGATGTTGGTAATTTATTATTATTCACCTGTGTTCTTCTTGATCAGTCTAGCTAAAAGTTTGTGGATTCTATTGATCTTCTCAAAGAACCAGCTTTTGGTTTCATTGATTTTATCTATTGTTTTTCTATTTTATTGAATTTTTTTCTGATCTTCATTCTCTTCTTCCTTGCTTTGGTTTGCTTTCTCTTCTTTTTCTAATTTCTTAAAGTGGAAAGTTAGATTACTGGTTTGAGATCTTTCTTCTTTTCTGATAGGGATATTTGGTCGTGTAAGTTTCTTTTTAAGTACTACTTTACTTGCATCCCACACATTTTCATATGATGCCTTTACATTTTCATTCAGTTCAACCTACTTTCCAATTTACCTTTTGAGTTCTTTGACTCATATGCTATGGATGAGGGGACTTTTCCAAATATCTGCCCGCTATTGATTTCTAACTTAATTTCATTGTGATTCATGAACATATCTTGCATGACTTGAATTCTTTTAATTTATTTATTTACAGCTCATAATATGGTCTATTTTGGTAAATGTTCCATCTTCCCATAAAAAACATAATGTACATTCTGCTGCCGTTGGAAGGAATATTCTAGAAATTCTAATTATGTCAAATTGAACGATAGTGTTATTCAGGTCAAGTTTGTGCAAAATCTCCAACTATAATTTTGGATATGCCTATTTCTTCTTGAAATCCTATCCGTTTTCGCTGCCTGCATTTTGAAGCTCTGTTGGGTCTGAGTTCCTACTCCCAGAGCTGAGGTCCAGAAACTCCTCAGGCAGTAAGCTGGGGTGACCAGAGGGCTCACTTTGCTTCCTGTTTCTCAAGTTCCCACATTTATCTCTTATTGTGTTACGGTGAAAACAATCGTCTCATGTATTTTCCAGTTTCTGTTGTTGTTATCATTGTTTCAGGTGGGGGAGTAAATCCAATTCGTGTTATTGTTTTTCGACCAGAAGTAGAAGTCTCTTGAAACCCCATTTTTAAATTAAACATGTTCACCTCTTGTAGTTGAACAGTACAAGCAATTTCAGAGAATGTTGGGCAGGTTTTGATTCAGACCTACTACCTACCTCCGACTCCAGGGAAAGCCGGCTCTAAACTGAAGAGAAGCTGAGAAAATTAATAATTTGGTTCCTCTTCAAAATGATTTTCTTTCAATATCGGTCAATGTTTAGTGGGAATTTGGGAGCTTATGTTTCCATTTTAGAAGTAACTCTCTATTTTCAAAATAAAGAATTTCTTATATATACTGAACGGGACAAAACATTATAACACTTTTCTTTGTGAATTAGTACTAATTTGTGAGTTTTGCCTTCTCACAGAGTTGGCTGGAGTTAATACCTTTCTCAAAAACAGAAATAATTTACAAGAAATTGTGATAGAAGTCTTGTTCGAATTGATTTAAAAACTAGAATTTCCCGCTTTTTGGTCTGGATAGACTCTGTTAAGACTCATGATCTGGTTCCCATCTTCTCTTGCAGTTAGATTGGTGCCAGAACTAGTTTAGCCAGCGCGTGCTAAAATGATTTAGACCACTTCCAAATAAAGGAAATAAAAGCTGGTGTGTCTCCTTTTTTTTCTCCTCCCTTACTATCTGACTCTGGAGGCCCTGTGATCCCCACGACCTAGCTCCCAGGTAGGGGAGCATGTCTCCATCTGTATCAGCCTTCGTGGGAGTGACACATACATTTTATTTGTTAATCCGCTAAGATCTTACGTTACTATGACAAAGTCTGCCCTAATGAATAGAGTTTATTCTTATTTTCTCTGATAATAAGGTAGATTTTAAAAGATATATTAAAGAGTTTAACCTTAGATAAGGTACATTCAATTTAATACAATTTAGTATCTCATTTAAATTTTTTAAAATGTTTATTTACTTTTGAGAGAGAGAGACAGACAGAGCACGAGCAGAGGAGGGGCAGAGGCAGAGAGGGAGACACAGAATCTGAAGCAGGCTCCAGGCTCTGAGCTGTCAGCACAGAGCCCGTCGTGGGGCTCGAACTCGGGAATGGTGAGATCGTGACCTGAGCTGAAGTCGGATGCTCAACTGACTGAGGCACCCAGGTACCCCTAGTATCTCATTTAATACAACAATTACCCCCAGTGAAATTACTCAACCTATGTAAACAGCATTACTCCATTCATTATGTTATTTCAGAATTCTGACTCCCAACTCTAGGTAACTCTAAGGTTTTTCTCCGGTCATGGAATTAATGACACAGGCCAAGTTTCACTTTGCAACATGTACAAACACATTCACAAAAATATCCAACAGTGGGGCGCCTGGGTGGCTCAGTTAGTTAAGCGGCCAACTTCGGCTCAGGTCACCATCTCACGGTCTGTGAGTTCGAGCCCCGCGTCAGGCTCTGTGCTGACAGCTCAGAGCCTGGAGCCTGCTTCAGATTCTGTATCTCCCTCTCTCTCTGCCCTTCCCCTGCTCACGCTCTGTCTCTATGTCTCTCAAAAATAAATAAACGTTAAAAAAAAATCCAACAGAAATAGGACGCCACCAATGAAAAGTGTTCTTCACGCTATTTGAAGGTGTTTTTATTACAATGATAGCAGGACCAATTGATATTTTACCAGTTATATAAGGTGTGTGTAGAAGTCTAAATTAACTGCCATCACAATTCGCATTTATTTTAGGAACGTGTTAGCATGCCATAGAAGCAGCTATATAGTTTTTAATCTATATATACCATCATTATATCTAGCTACAATGATTTTCATATACTATATTTCAATAACAAATGTCCTATTTACAGTACTTTTCCTTCTCTGCCATATGCCAGGAGGCATACTTGGTTTCTTGCATAGTAAGAAGTGTAGAGAATTGAAGCAGGAAGAAGAGCTGAATCAATGAAGGAGAGAGTAGCACAGCATGCCGCAACCTCAGAAAATATTTTCATGCACCTGAGAGGCGGCTACCACGTCGTAACATCAAAGTGATATTAAGGGAGACACCAGTTGGACAGCTCCTCAGAGTTCCCATAGATACATAGATATAGATAATTAGATGCATAACTATAATGATATCTATTTCAATATTTAAAGTATTATAAACAGGATATTTGTTATTGAAATATAATACATGAAAAGCATTGTAGAGAGAGAGAGACAGAAGCAGTGGACATCATTTTTGTTAATTCAGTGAATTCTTCAACAGAGTCAGGAAATCCGACCATCGGAAAAATAGAACGTCCCGCACAGGTCCCAGAGCCCCTGACCAAATGGATATCAGTTAAATTCCACAAATGGGTAAGTGCCACGCTGCAGTAAGAGCAAAGAAGCCAAACACGGAGGCTGACAGACAACATCATAACATGTAGGAAGCCTCAAGAAGGCTCAAGAAGAGGGGCACCTGGGTGGCTCAGTCGGTTAAGCGTCTGACTTCGGCTCAGGTTATGATCTCACAGTCCATGAGTTCGAGACCCGCATCAGGTTCTGTGTTGACAGCTCAGAGCCTGGAGCCTGCTTTGGATTCTGTATCTTCTTCTCTCTCTGCCTCTCCCCTGCTCATGCTCTGTCTCTCTCTCTCTCTCTCAAAAATAAATAAAGATTTAAAAAAAAAAGAAGGCTCAAGAAAAGAGCCTATTCTTGAAGATGGCATGTTAGGAAACAGAAATAAGTTTTAGAAACTATGTCCTTGGGGTCATGAAAAAGGATAAGAAAGGGATGACCTATGTGAGCTTGGGACAGGGACAGAACAAACCAAGGTGAAAGCAGAGACACACGTGGGGAAAGGAAAGAAATATCTGGTAACAGAATAAAAATGTGCATCCGAGGCAATAAACAGCAGATGTTTCCCTGAAAAGTAAATCAAAGCTTCGCTATGGGATAAAATTTAGAAGATCTCGAATGCAGAAGGAAAGAATGAAGATTAAACATGTTAAAAAGAAAACGTATCAGGTGCGTAGGGCAAAGAAATAGAGATGTAACTTAAGAATTACATGGGTTCCCTAGGAATAAACCCAAGCTATAGAAAAGAAGTAATAATAATAAAAAAGAATTTTTTTTCTAAGCTGACTAAAGAATACGTATGAAGATCAAAGTGGATCCACACTGTCCTGACAAAATGAACAAGAAGAGACTCACTCACACATAAAATATATGCTGAGAAAATTTTTTGAGATTCAAGGATGACGGTGGGAGGGGATTCGCTGGGACATACAGGCAAAACACAACACAAAACAAAGAAACCCAAGCCCTCTTGGGAAGACTCTAAGATGAATCAAAACGGTACGTCTCAGGGATCAGCCCTTCCTTCAGCTGATTGGGGTCCGTGGGCGCTGTCCAGCTGTGTCCCAGCACCGGCCATATCCGTGAGGATCAGCCATAGAAACCTTCCTGTCAGGCAGCGGAGGTTCACAGGAAAGGAGGCATCACCTTGATGATAGAGTATGATGGATGAAAGGAGAAAAATGGCGACTGTCAGTCAAGAATCAAGTCATGCACATAGACATGTGAGAAATAGCTAGAAGGCTTTGGGAAGCTTTCGTTCCCAGAGAGTGAGTGGCAGGCAGTCAGAAAAATGCTGCGTGGTGACTGTTGTTGTAACTTCATTTGTAACTCCAGGTCTATTTCGGTTAGAACGTGAGCCCTGGAGAGCAGGACCTATGGGATACTGTCTTCCCTTAGGTCCCCAGCCGCTGGCACAAAAGGTCCTTGTGTAACTGCAAGCACATGGCTTGATTCTCACCTGCCAGGGGTCGCTCTGGGAAAGGGCAGGGGTGGGACTGTATGCTGAAGAAGAGAAGCGCCCTTTCCAGAAACTGGCTCCCCGCCCAGCCAAGGGAAAAAGCGATGATTTCACAGCTCATCACCAATCCATAGTGAAAGTAAGCAGTTGGCTCTGCTGTCATATTATTGTCACAACGATACCCATTTCTTAGACACAACTGCGTCCCTGAGCATGACTTAGCAAAAGAAAGAGGAAAAAAGCTTTCTCCATTAAGAGCAAGGAACATTTTTCAGATTATATTGCCTTTTGATAAAAAAAATTTTCTTCTTTTATATGGGCTTCTGCTGAACTCCCTCCGGGAATTATTGCTTGCCACGTGGAGGCGAGTGATTGTAAGTGTGTGAACTCCAAGATCTGCTCCTAGGAGACCAGAAGACCACGGAGAAAACATACGCATACGTTGACTTTCACACATGGTGCTGACAAACTTGGACACCTGTATGCAAAAAAATGAACCTAGACACGAGTTCACAAAACTGATTTAAAACAGACTCTAGACCTAGGTGTCAAACCCAAATTTCTAGAATAAAATATAGGAGAAATCTAGGTGACCTCGTGTTTGGTAACGAAGTTACAGATAAAACACCAAAGGCATGACCCATGAGAGAAAAAAATGATAAGTTGGACTTAAGATTAAAATATTATGCCCTACTCAAAGTACTGTCAGGAGAATGAAAAGACAAATCCACACTGGGAAAAACTATTTGAAAAATAAATACCTATCTGACAAAGGACGTCTAGCCGAAGTATACAAAGAAATCTTAAAATTAAGCGACAAGGAAACAAACTACTCCATGGGAAAAAAATAGAGAAAAGAGTTGAACAGACACCTCCCCGAAGAAGCAGATCACAGATGGCAGATAAGGACATGAAAAGACACCTCACAGGTCAGCAGGAAATGCAAATTAAAACAATGATGAGACACTTCTGCGCACCTATTAGAACGGCTGAAATCCAAAAACGAAACAAAACAAAAACAATATCAGCTGCTAGCAAAGATGTGAAGCAGGAAGAACTTTCTTCCTTGCTGGTGGGAATGTAAAAAATGGTACAGCGGCCACTTTGGAAGATAGTTTGGGAGATTCTAACAAAACTTAACATAATGTGTGTGTGTGTGTGTGTGTGTGTGTGTGTGTGTGTGTGTGTGTGTAGAGAGAGAGAGACAGACAGACTTATAGCAACTTTATTCATAGTCACCAGAAACTGAATGCAACCAAGATGTCCTTCAGCGGGTGACTAGATAAACTCTAGTACATTTATAAAGTGGAATGTTATTCAGCAATAAAAAGAAATGAGGCATCAAGCCACACAAAGACACAGATTGATCTTAAATGGACATATGTAAATGAAAGGATCCAGTCTGAAAAGGCTGTATACTACAGGGTTCCAATGAAATGACATTCTAGAAAAAGAAGGGAAAACTAGAGAGACACAAAAAAGATTGGTGGTTGCCAGTTTTTTAGGACAGTAATACTATATTCATGGATATATGACGGCATGCATTTGCCAAAACCCACTGAACTGCAGCCCACAGAGTAAACCTTAATGCATGCAAATTTTTAAAAAATCATTTAGGAGGTCGGCAGAATCTCGGGATGGAATGCGGAATGTGACAAATCAGTCTGCATTCAAAGGTAGGAAACACCTTCTCCGGAGGGATGGGTGGGGGGGGGTGTGCTGACACAAGTGACTTTGGAAATGAGTGGAGTCTGTAAAACTAAGGGCAAAGGAATTACACACAGAGCATTGTCATGGATAAGTTGCTTCCCACAAGTGTGTGTGTTAGCACTTCTGACATGACTATGAATGTGTGTTGCAACTAAACAGTTAAGTAAATGGATGGCAGGTGGTAGGAGCTGGCTTTCTCACTGTTGGAGGGGAGTTGATGGGTAAGAGGAAGCAGCTAGAATGATCCATGTGATAACGGATTAGAGTTGGAAGACTTCAAAGTAACTCCTATTTAGCTTAGTAAGAACTCACATGGTTACATATAGAAACACATATAGTTACATATGCCTGTACATAGACACACATATATTCCTTGCTCTATTGACCGAAGGGGCCAAGAAGCAACGATACTTCAATAGCAAAAAGCACATCTAGGGCTCAGATGTTGGTTTCTAATACCATTCTCTATTAGAAGTCAGCACTCTGGGGGCAGGAAATACACAAGATGAGCCCACAGCACCGCGTAGTGCCAGAAACCAAAGAATACTCAAAACACAGGAGCCCAGAGCTCCCAGTGGCCAAAGCTGCAATCGTTTGAGCAACAAAACAAATAAAATTGTATTGAATTATTACCCGAATTATAAAATAAATATCCCTGAGTCCATATGAATGTAAACACTTGATTGATAAAGACAGAATCTCTAGTTACAGAATTCCAGATACTCTATGTAGATACTCTTGCCCTCGTGGAGATGAAGCATAACTCTCATGTTCTTATGTGTAGTCACTTGTGCATAGTAACTGTTTCTTCCAAAGAATGCAGTGAGCAACCCAGTAATTCCACTACTGGGTATTTACCCAAAGAAAATGAAAACTTGAATTCAGGAAGATATCTGCACCCTTATGTTTATTGCGGCATTATTTAAAGAGGCAAGATGGAAGCAAGCTAAGTGGCCATCAGTAGATGAATGGATACAGACGTGGTATACACACACACACACACATTTATATACATAGTGGAATATTACTCAGTCATAAGGAAGAATGAGATCTTGCCATTTGTGACAACACGGATGGACCTAGAGGGTATTATGCTAAGTGAAATAAGTCAGATAGAGAAAGATAATACCACATGATGTCACTTATATGTGGAATCTAAAAAACAAAGCAAAAGAACAAACAAACAAACACCAGAAACAGACTCGGAAACATTGAGAAAAAAAAGTGGTGGTTGCCAGAGGGGAGGCGGGAAGAGGCTGGGCAAACCAGGTGAAGAGGATTGAGGGGTACGAACTTCCAGTTGTAAAATAACTAAGTCGTGGCAATGAAAAGGACAGCACAGAGGATATAGTTCATAATATTGTAATAATGTTATACAGCGAGAGACGGTAACTGTCCCTAATCACGGTGAACATTGTGTAATGTATAGAATTGTCAGCCCACTATGTTGTGTACTTGACACTAATACTAACTTCGCATGTTAACTATACTTTAATAATCAAGATTTTTTAAAGAGTACAGTGGGGAAAGAAGGAAAAATTGGGAACTTTACAGTGGAGAATGCTGACAAACACTTCGGCTGAGTGATCAGGACCAGCACGGGCAGTGATAAGTCCCGTGTATAGTATGTACCTTGGATATGACGGGATAAAAATAGCACTTTCTCCCTGTGACCTTCCTCCCCCAACCCCATAATCCCAGTCTGATCATAGGAAAAACCACCGGGCAAATCCCAGCCTACGGACGTTCAACATACCTGCCCAATACTCCTCAAAACTCTCAAGGTCATCAGAAACAAGAAAAGTCTGAGAAACTGTAGCAACCAACAGGAGCCTAAGGAGACGTGACAACTAAACGCAACATCACACCCTGGATGAGATCTTCGAATAGAAAAAGAATATTAGAGGGGCGCCTGGGTGGCTCAGTCGGTTGAACATCCGACTTCGGCTCAGGTCATGATCTCATGATTCATGAGTTCAAGCTCCGCATGGGGCTTTGTGCTGACAGCTCAGAGCCTGGAGCCTGCTTCGGATTCTGTGTCTCCCTCTGTCTCTGTTCCTCCCCTGCTCCTGCTCTGTCTATCTCTATAGACAAAATAAAGATTTAAAAAACTTAAAAAAAAAGAAAAAGGATATTAGATAAAGCCTAAGGAAATCTGAATAAAGTATGGACCTTGGTTGATAAATGTATGGCAATATTGATTCATTTCAGGTCACATGTACCATCCTTGTGTGAAATTATAATAGAAAAAATTGAACGTTGGGTATATGGGAACTCCTATTATCTTCTCAATTTTTCAGTAAATCTAAAAGGTTTCAAAGAAATAAAGTTTATTTTTAAAAATGTTTAGCCTCTCCTGTTGTCTCCCCAAGTGATGTGTCTTGGTCTACGGTCACGGGCATCCTACTGGCCTCCAAACTTGAAGCTCAGAACGGGCAAAGTGGGGCTCTTACTAGCTTATGCAGCTTTCTCAGGAGTCCCGGGATCTGCCCTTAGTATTTGGTCACCTCTCAGCCTCGTGTGGCTGCACGTCCCATCCATCCAGGGTCTCTACACATCCTCTGTTCTGAGGACACCTTGGCATGCCCCCGTGGTAGAATAGTTAGCTCTTCATTTAGTGTCTGTGCCCCACAGTGACTCAGTGAGGCTTGGACTCTCACCTTGTTGCCTTCTCCACACACTTAACTTAACCAAAGGCAGCATCTTAAGGTAGGTACCCTGCCTGGTGGGCTCTCGGAGTCCCCATGAACGGGTAAGTCAGGAGCTTCAGTCCCCTGGTGCTGAGAGAGAGAGAAGCAGAGCAGCCTTCTTAATTCTCTTACCTCCTTATCATTTGTCCTCCAACCCAAGACCAGAAAACTGAGAGAAGTTTCCTTTATATCTCCTGTGTCATGTGTTCCTTCTTCCTTGCTGCGGCCTGACGGTTAAACCTGAAAGCGGGTCAGAGGTGTCTTCTTTGCACAGGGAGGAGAATTCAAAAGTCTGAGTCTCTTCTGTAGCCTTTGATTGTACAAATTTTCCCTGCCCATGAAACTTGGCTTTGAAGCCTAACGTGCTTCTAAAACATCAAATACCCATCATTCAGCCCTAAGGTAAGAAGTCTCTTGACCTGGGCTTAGCCATGATGCTAGCATGAACCAGTGTACTATTTGCCAAAATATTATTTTTATTACCTACCGCCAGGTGTATCATTGAGTTCTGTGGATTGTCCCCATGGGAGAGGAAGTCAGAGGGTTAGAGGTTGGGTTTCCTAAAGAGAGATGGAGATTTGCCCTGGGAAGGGCTGAAGAAGGAAGCACTCGCTCTGAGAAATGAGACAGCAGGGTGGTCCCTGAGGTCAGACAACATGGCTAAGACATGCACCAGACAGGGGTCCTGGGGGCCTCTTACCCTGCAGGAGTCCGAGGATAGAATTCAAGGGACTTCCATGAATTTGGATGGGAAAGAATACATCTCTATTTTCATTAGCCTCTAAACGGAATCTAGCATTTTCTCCATCTGTAAACACAAGCCCACAAGGTGCCCTGGTATTAACGGTTACTGTGACTTTGCCACTCATTTTCCTACAAGGTTACAGCTGTAACTATTCCATAATGTTGTTTACACTCACCACCACGATACTTCAAAATTATGAGAGTCATTACACTCTAGATCTTATTATTTAATGCATCGACGAAGAAGCACATGTATTATTATATCACACATTTGTTTGGTTTAATATTTTGATGCCGTACTTAAATGTAATTGATTCCTTTGCTGTTGCCTCAATTATTCTATTTCATGCATTTAAAAACATAATTCACAGGCTTCATCAGACTGCTAAAGGGATCCACACATAAAAATATCCCTTTAAAATATTTTTTAGGGACTCTAACAAGATTAATTTGTATATTGCAATTCCCTCCCACTTGAAATTCCCCCGTTATTCCCAAGCCTTCGGTAAAAGCTGTGATTGATATCCGTCCACTGTGTGTTGGTGGCGTTGCGGGGATCTGAGAGAGGGTACAGCGAAGGCAGTCATGCTCTTGCACCAGCACCCGGGCCCCAGAGGCTGGTGACTCCTCTGGTTACCCCAAGAGTCCCAGGGGTGAACCCCAAGTGAAGTTGCGTGGAAGCTGAAATGATGGGAGAAGGTAACAAGAATCGGCTGCAGGGTGGACGACTCGGGAACAGACCTGAGGCCCCCCTGTGTCTTCCAACATGAGGAAATAACCCCGGAAAGGGAGCGAGGCAGACAATTGATTAATAGCAGCACAGTGGAACCAGCTACTGCTTTCCCTTAAGTATGTTTCATCAAGTCTGTGTGAACAGGGGCCAATAATCACACGCTCTAAGCGCCCCCTATGGTTGTGGAGGGCACCACTTGCATAGTGTTATGCAAGTTACCAGTTTTCCTGGAAACCCGGCGTGGCTACTGTCTCTGCCCATATGGCACCCACAGGTCAGGATAACTCAAAGAGACAAATGCTTTTCTGAGACAATGTTCAGAATTATCCACCGGCTTCTCCGATCACTGGGAATGCCCTTATCTTTACTACTCCTCAGCATCCAGTTCTTCCATGTCCCCTAGAAGCAGAAGCACGTTACTGGGAGCTGGTGGATTCAAGACGCATGAAGGAAGACTGTGGTAGCTTTACAACATGGCCCCCAAATTCTTGGAACCTCCTACCACCGATATGTGAGGTCTATGCCTCCACTTCCTGAATCTAGGAGGATTTGAACTGCTTTGACCACTACATGTGCCAGAGGCGATTTTTACAAGGCAACATCATAAAGGGCCAACCGGGTCCTAGTTGGTCCTCATAGACAGCTTGTCCCTAGATGCTTGTCTTCAAACCCAGAGGCCGTGCTATGAGAAGCACAAGTCACATGGAGAAGTCACATACTCCCAGCTGATCCGGTCCTTCAGCTTTCCCAGCCCAGGCACTAAACAGGTAAGAGTGACCGAGTGATCCCAGCCCCAGCCACTGGAGTCTTCCCAATGGAGGCACTAGACATCACAGAGCAGGGATGAGCCATCTCTACTGAATTTCTGACCCACAGACTCCATGAGCCTAAGATGTTTGTTGGTTTATGACTCCCCTGAGTCTGGGGTGATTTATTACAAAGCAATAGTAGCAATAGTAGACTAAGGAAAGATAAGAGGTCCAGGAGGCAGAGGCTCCAACAGCGGCCACATGGGGACTACTAGACTTGGCTCCAGTAGGAGAGACTGGAGGAGGGGCACCTTATGGGACATGCCTGAGGGACGCTGTGTCTCTCAGCTCCCTTTGAACTCTGTGATGGGCAAGACGAACTTGATCCTGAGGCAAGGTGCTGCTTAAGAGAGCCTTCTGCTAGCAGCAAGAATATTAAGGCATGCATTCCCCTGTCCCTCCCCTTCTCTGCCCCACTTTCTCAAGAGAAGCAAAATACTCAAATTAAAATTTGATTCAAACACCAGGAGTGTGCTGGATGTATTTGGTCTCTCCCAACAATTCTAAATTTTTCCTAAAAGGGCTCTGATGATGAAGAATTATGAGGTCATAGCCCCAGAAACAGTCCCCTGCAAGCAAGAAACTTCTCTGGACATTTTTATCTTAAAAAGCAGCATTCCAGGGGTGCCTGGGTGGCTCAGTCAGTTGAGTGGCCAACTTCGGCAAGGTCGAGATCTCACTGTTTGTGGGTTTGAACGCTGCATCGGGCTCTGTGCTGACGGCTCAGAGCCTGAAGCCTGCTTTGGATTCTGTGTCTCCCTCTCTCTCTGCCCCTCCCTGACTCACTCTCTCTCTCTCTTCTCAAATAAACATTTAAAAAAAATTTTTAAAGTTTTTAAACCCTAGCATTCCACACCATAACATATAAGCTTTTGTTTGACTATTAATCCATCTTAGATCATCGGCCAACAGGTGAAATGGACATGGCAGGAACACGTGCCGTGTTTATCCTATGACGTAGATGTGTTCTGGTCCATTGCTGCATCTCCCATACAAGGGTCAGAAAGACAGGCATACACACTCCTGACGCCCAAAGCCCTTCCAAAGAAATCAAATTCCCAAGGGTCGACTGGCTTATTGAGCATGGAGTGCCTTTAGAAGATGCTTATAAATATCAGTGTTAAGCATTGATTTGTGGCCTGTTTTATTAGAAGAATCACACAGAAAATGAATGGATCTTTGGTGAAAGGAGGATTCTGGAATCTCCGGGAGGGTGAAAGACTGATAGAAACTTCTTAGCTAAGACCATTTGTCGTATTTTCTGGGTAGTCCACGATGGACACTTTGTGCACCTAGGATTTTTTTTTGCTTCATGAAGACCATGCTCTTGACCCCTGGCGCTCTCACTTCCTAAGGGATGCTACTCCATTAATTATCATCTTTAAGCCCCTTTTCTTCTCTGTTGTCACCATCCCCTCTATTCCAGTGTCCCCTGTCCTCGGAGGCCCTTCCATTAGGCAAATTGGTGCAACAATTCTAGAGAGCAGTTTGGCAAATTCCAGCGAAAGGAAAAGCATGTATACTTTCTGACCCAGAAATCTCACTTCTAGAAAATTTATATTTAGATATACTTGCACTAGTTCATAAGGATAAATATACGAAGATGCTCATTGCAGCCCTGCTGGTGGGAGCAAAAATAGAGCAGCCTCACCAGCCATCAATAGAGCATGAGTCGAATAAATCACAGGACAATAGAAAAGCACGTTGGTCATAAATCGATGAGTGAAAAAATACTTGCGAAGCAATGTGACTACTAATAACAACGAATTGCGCATGTTTGGAAGGATATGTGTTTATTTATTCTATCTATATTGTACAGCTGCAGGGGGGTGCCATTCATGTCGTCTTCTTGTTTTGGAAGTGAATGTTGTACACTGGAGCTGTACCACCACCTGTGTGCGCGTGCGCGTGCGTGTGCGTGTGCGTGTGCGTGCGCGCACGTGTGTGTGTGTGTGTGTGACATGCTCCTAGGCATGCCCTGTGCATGAATTTTTCCTAACACATAAACTCTATGCTGAGTATTAATCCATCTCTTCCGCGAGCCTATACACTGCATGAGGAAAAGATTATTCATCTCATCCTAGCACTCACCACAGAGCCTGGCACACCAATTTACCGTGTTGGAATGAGTATCAGTGTGAGCATTCCCTGGGCCTAGGGTATATCAGTAACTTATCATTTGCATTGATCCAAGAACCGGGCAAGTCCTAGGGAGAGGAAATAAACATTTAGTATGTGATTTCTAGGCTTTTACACACACACACACACACACACACACACAGAGTTCCAGGCTCACACTGTATTTGGTAAAGCTGAATTAAACACAGATAAATCACTTGCTTTGCTGTAGAGC
The DNA here is from genome assembly GCA_030068075.1 of Paguma larvata. Taxonomy (NCBI): domain Eukaryota; kingdom Metazoa; phylum Chordata; class Mammalia; order Carnivora; family Viverridae; genus Paguma; species Paguma larvata. The sequence continues at coordinate 135,618,554 of CM057825.1, read as the reverse complement.
TTCTCTGAGATTTTAATATGCATTGATATTCTCCAAGAGGTAGATAGATCATGGAGCATCGTCTGAATTTTGCTGACCGTGAAGCTCTTTTAGAGGAATATTTATTTGCACTGATGTTCAGAGGATCCTCAATTTGTAACGTGTTGCACTAGAAGAATCATCACCAGTAAATAGAAGGAGATAAATCCTGAATGAAAGAGGAATCCCAAGAATGGGTCAGACAATCTCCTGGAGAATGAGAGTCCTTCTAAGTCTCTTAGCTAAGATCATCTGAAATCCCAACTGGATGGCTGGGACTGGAGGGAAGGGAAGGGAAAAGAACCGGCCAGCGCGACAAGGGAGAGCAAAGCATGCTTGTTGGTGTGGCAACGTGACAGCAGAAACCTCCCCCTGCCCACAGGGGCTTCTGGGGACCTGGCAGGGCTGTCAGCGAACATCCTAGGGAGAAGGGAATTGGGGTCAGCAGATTTCTGGGTTCTATTTGAAAACTTCCTGATTTAGGAGGCAGAGCCCACAAACTATAGAATTTGTAAACTCACCGAATAAATTTTGATGAGCTAAATTTTGAACTGGCCCAAACTTGGCATTGCCCCCTTTTACTTGACATTATCCTTCCTTCCAGCCAGAATACGATCAGTGGACTGACGGGGACAGAGGCTAGATCGCAGTGACTGAGGGGTGAGAAGTAAAAGACAGGTGGAGAATTAGGACACGTGTAGGCAATTTTTTCAAGAAGTTTGAGGAAAATTATAACAGTTTTTTTTTAAAAGATAAGTGACATCAGAATGAATGTTTATGATTAGGGGAAGAAGAAAGAGATTGAAGAATAATAAAGGAGGTAGAATTGATAGAAGAAGGTGACAGGAGGTGAGAGAGGGTGGCAGGGAATAGATGTCCACACTCATGTGGCAGGCGGTCCTTGGACTGGCAGAGGGACCCCTCTTCCACAGGGATGGGAAGGGAGGAGGAAAAAATGACCATGAATGCAGAAAAGATGACAAGAGGATGGGCAGGAAGTTGAAGAAGTTTCTTCTTGGGGCCTTTGTTTTATTTGTGAAGGAGAAAGTGACATGGTTTTTAGAAGAGTGGATAGGGGTTGAAACAGTCATGATGGAGAATGTGAGGGGACCTGACCACTAGAAGAATCCATGAGCCACACAGAGGACCCACTGGGGTTGAAGGCTGTGAGTGTGTCAGGTCGCCTACCCAGGCCCCGTCTCCATAGAGGATTTTCTCTCAGAGTATTCCACATCCTGAAGTGGGAACAGCAATGGTAAACAGCTGTAGAGTAGGTTGTCAAAGAGAGGAGCACTCTGTGTGACCTCTCAGAGGTGGAGTGTTCTAGAAGGTGACAAGATGATGGCTGAGGACATAGGAGTGAAGATAGAAAGGGAAGAAAGTCACTGGAGTTGAAGTCGAGGCGACATGAGGTGAAAATGTTGGCTGGTCATCCATAGGTCATCTTAGTTTCCTCAGGACAGATACAAGACTTAACAAGCTGCTAAAATATTTAAGAAGTGAGGTGATGATCAGAAAGAAAGCAGATGATGGCAACTAGGAGAGACTGGAGGCGAAATTTTTACACAGCTCTTAAGGGTGTGTGATATGAAGGTCTCCCAATAGCCTATTCAGGTGAAACATGCCACTGTTCCTCGCAGGGGTCCTGGAGGACCTCCCCATTCTCCCAAGCGTAGGAGCGCACGTGCGGGCGTGTGCACGCATTTTGCTCCAACAAGAATGGGTCCTCTTCTCTGTTTTAAGTACTAAGATTCCGCATAAGACTTATTTTAAAAAGGTTTTTGTGAGCAAAAAAAAACTGAATACCACTGACGAGGCCCAACCTTTCCTAACCCAACAATGAGCCCACGACCATCTCATGAGTGGATGGAGGTGCCCGCCGCTGCATCCCACTACAGGACCGTATGGTGCGCGCTCTCCCTTAAGATGGCCCTAGGGCTACTGCTCATTGATGAGGCATCATTGTTAGGGCTGATGAGTTGAGCGCTGTTGAGGTCTAGCAGAACCTGGAACCCAAGGGAGGGAGGAGCAGTGGCCATCGTGGGGCCATGAAACTCCTGGACACCTGTTTGGGACAGGGTGGAGGGGAAGAGGAAGAGAAATGAGGATGGGCGGACTGGGGGAGGGCAGGTTCTGGTCGATTCCAGCCTAGCTAGGGAGGCCAGCTTAGCAAGCAGGCAATAAAGGTTGAGTTCCTTCTGCTTCTCCTATGCAGGACCTGAAACCATGAAGGAGTTTATGGGTCCTGTTTATATAGAGACTCTTTTTATAAGCTATTCAGAACAGGGGTGGGAGGGAGAAATAGGGAGAGAAAAATTCCCTTTGAATTTCCATTGCTTTCAGAATCAGCAGTTTAATGAGTCATGCATTCTGAATCCTTGCTTTGTCTACACGTTTTCATTTCAAAATACTAAAAACACTTTGTTTGGAACATGGATTATTTTTAGTTCATATATCAAGAGTGCACAACCATTTCTCCCCATATTAGAAAAGCTTCCTTCAGATCGGGTTGGGGCGGCGCCATGGTGGTGGGGCTGTTTACTCAGCTGTAGTTTGTGGAAGCCACCTGGGCACCTCTCTGCTTCCTGGGGGCTCCTTCCAGCTGGTCATCGGGGCCTACTGACAATCCGTGAGGCAGCTCTAGAACTGGCCCGAAGACCCCAGATCCCATAGTCTGGATAAAAGGGGAAAATCATCCCCTCAGACCTCCAGACTGAAAAGTCAGCACCTTGGCAGGCTGGAGACAAGTCAGGTCTTCAGGCTGCGTGCCCTTGCAAGACTCAAAGAAATGTAGTAGAAGTGAAGGAGGTCCCCATGGTAGGTCATCTCCCTCAGGTATGTCAAGAGAAAGCCTACCCACACCTTGGCAAAGACAGGAATAGATCGTCTGCTGAATTCTTCTGTAATCTCAGGAGGAGATTTGAGAGGAAGGCTGGGGGTGTCAAGGGGTACCCTACTTCTCCAGTCCCTGCCCTCTGCAGAGGGTCTCTCTTCACACTGCACTAAGTGCCCCAGCCAGTTTTATCTACCTCGTTGCTTTCGTTCCATCAGTGATAATTCTCTCCTCTCCTCCTCCTTCTTTAAACACGACAGCTTAGAGCATTAATTGCAAGTACTTTATCAGCACTTCATGGAGAGCCAGCCAACTTCAAGGATGGGGTGATCCCATTTATTGGATTTCAAAATCTAATATCTCAAGGAACTGGGGTGATGAGGTACTCACTCCTCTGGTCATTGCCTTCCTCTCCCACCTACGTATGGATAGCAGAAGAAACCGTGTCCGTGCCCTCTGACTCTCTTCCCCTGGACACTGTCGATTTGATCGGGAGTGGACGACAACGAGCCTATCCCCGGGGAGTTTGGGATCGAGACCATGCCGTTTAGTTGCGGCTGGTTGCCAAATTGGCAGCTAGGCATCATGGGTAATTTTCACAAGGACAGAGAAACTGAGGAGATATAAACAGGCAGAGAGAGACAGCTCTCTTGGGTTTTCTATATCTCCCTAGGCCCTCATTCCAGCCACCTCTGAGGCCTTGGATTCCACGAGGCAACCCCCATGCCCCTAACCCCTGCCTGAAGTCTTCCAAACGTATTCCCCTTTTCATATAGGGGAACGGCTCCGCCTGACTTCTGTTACTTGCCACCAAGATGGCACCAGGATGGGAGAGAATATCCCGGGCAGGACGATGGGCAGGCCAGGCATTCACGTCGCGCCGGGCGTAACCTCCTGGGCCTCCACACAGCATGCTGCAGGGGCTGAGGAGACTCTGAGACTCTGGGCTAGCCCCAATATTGTCCTCTCTGAAGGAGCTTCCCAGCTAAGGAACGAAGGACAGGGAGACGAGGTACTCCGTGAGACATGGCTGCTGGGGACTGATGTGAGGACATGTTCCTGGTGGGCTGTGTGTCCGTCCCCTCCATGCCCAACCTTTGTGCGGAGACCCAGACAATCAAACCCCACCTCCCGCGGCCCCGTCTCATCCTTCTTTTCAGCCGCCTCACTCTGCCTACTGCACGGGGAAATCTTGCAGCCATGTGTGGGCGTGCCCCCCAAGGAAGGAGTAAGTGAATATGGGTGTGTGGTGATGCGAATGCGTGATAGGAACCATCCAGGGGCCGTGGAGCCCCTCGGTGTGGGGTCCACAAAGAATTAATGCCAAACCCCCCAGGAGAGGCTGATGGTGCGGGAGAAGCAGACTCTTTCCACCTGGGCTCCTGCTGTCCCTAGAGACAGGAGAAACTAATCTGTCTAATTCATGCCCATCACCGTTCTGGCCCCAAGTCCTAAATCCCAAAGCCACCGGAGCAAACGAGTATCTTTTAATGTGGGAATATGTTGAGCAAAACGGCCTTTCTGACTCCATCAGACTTCTTTGCTGCTTCCTGTATGATATCATCACATCCAGTAGGGTAGAACCTTTCCGTGTCCGCCCTCTGCCCCAGCCCCCATGGGACGCGCAGAAGTGTTCCTCTGCCCCCGTCCTGACCTCCTTCCCTCAACATGCCCCCTACTTTCCCGGGGCGAGCACGCAGGATTCCATCGCTTATCCCGGCCTGAGAAAAGGCCAACCAGGAACTTCACCCTTGGTTTGGACCGTTCGTCCTCTTGGGGCTCCTCTCCTGGAAAGGGGGAAGCCGGGACAGGGAGGCCCAGCCCAGTCCATCCTTCCACCCCTGGCCAACCCCCCAGAGCAGAGCCTCGCTCCGAGTCTGCCCTTCAGCACACTATGCCCTTGGCCACGGGTCTCATCAGCCCCCGGCTTTGATTTCCCAAACAAAGGAGAAGGTTCTGGATCGAACCTGCAGTCTCACCCCCAGCCCCCAGGGAGAAATTACTAAAACTCAGGAGCTGTAGTCACCAGAAATATTCCCACTTCCTTTCTTCCCCTGCAGCCCGATCCATCATAAACTCACAGCCCCCACCATAAACACTTCCGGCCCTTCCCGGCCGCCGGTGGCAGAGATGGCTAGGGGGGCCCATTCCCAGCAGCCTGAGGGAGGCCGTTTCAGAACACATCCGATTATAGGACTCACCACAGACCGACTCCTTGCTGCCGGCATCACATCGATCAAAACTTCCCTGGGCACAAAACCTCCCGGAGTCGAAATTCCTCTTGAGTTTTTACAGCCTCGAGTGTCTCCCAGGGAAAGAAAGAGAGCAGGACCGAACCCCGGGACGCCTGTGGCTCTGGGCGCACAAAACCCCTCCCCTCTGAACCGACCACCTCACCTGTACGCGGGGAGAGGCAGGTAGGCCAGCGGTTCTGAACCTAAGTTTCGGCTGCAGAGAGGTTTGGGCAGGAGTCCTGGATTTCCCTTTGCCTGTGCTGTCTGGAGCAAGTTGGGTGTCTGTCTGTCTTTTCTCCCGTAAAAGCGGGGTTAATAACACTTCTCTAGGGTTATGGTGAGGATGCACCGAGATGATCTCGGCCAGGATCCTGCTCCCTTGCCGTCACACGGTACGCACGCTGCAAATGGCATCTGTCCTTCCTAACGAGCACCCCATCACCTAACCAGCACCCGGCAGGGGCGGATTGCAAACCCAGCCCCTTGCTGTCCACACATCTCAGAAACAGCCCATGGAAACCTGTCGGGCTCAAGACGTGTAGTAAAATCTCTGTTCCCGGCTGGGACACCCATCCCCTCAGGACCCCTCCCGGGTGTCCTGTCCTCTCCCCCGCCCACAGGACACTCAGACAACTCGGCAGCAAAGGCTCCCAGCCCCCCCTCGCCACCCCCCCTACCTGAGGGCTGAAAACAATCAAGTCCTGAGCAAACACTCGAGAACGCGCTTTCTCCGGGGGATTTGGGGGGAGAAGACTTGCCAAGTGGGGAAGTCGGGGGCCCGGCTCCTCGGCGGCTCCTCTCCCCCTCCGGGGGCTCCTCTGCCCCCCTTTTCCTCATGCTCAGGCTTCCCCTCTCCAGGTCCCTCGGGCAGCCGCATCGGAGGTCCGGGGCGATGTTCTCGGGGAGATTTGTGGGCACATCAAGGGGACGTCAGCGGAGACACACGCGCTCTGCAAGAAGTTGACAGAAACTTACTGCCCGCACGCGGCTGCTCGGTTATTGACTCAAAGTCAGTTGCCTAAATAATTTACACCCTCCCTTCCGTGTTTAAACAGGACAAAGGCAGGAGCACGATCCTGGCACAAGAAATGTAATTACAGTTGTGACAGATGTTTAGTTATTAATAAGGCCTCAATGTCACCAGAGGGTATTACACAACCAACCAAGAGCGCGCCTTTGGAAGCAACCTTTGGAATAGTTACAGGTACTTTTCCGCCCGCGCCCCCGGGGGCTCTGCTGTAGTACAGAGCCCGGGCGGCCGAACGCGATTGCAACTTGCAAGAAAGCCCAGCGCCTGGCCGGGCATAATTTGTTGCCCGGCTGTTGACATCAGCAGAGCCACAGAAACAAAGTGGGGGCAGAGTCAGAAAGAGCTGTCTCAGGGAGAGGACTCTTGCCAAGCCTCCCAGCTTGCGACGCGGCCCGCGATCCCAGGGCCGGGGTCAGCCTGTCTGGCGTCGACAAAACAGAGAGCATCCGAGACTCCTTCGTTCTTCACCAGCTGCCGTCAGCCTTGCTTCCCACGCGCACCGAGCCGCTGGGGTCCCCTTTCCTCTCTTTCTCTCTCCAACATCTGGTTTGCCCCTTACGATGGGGCTCAGGTTAAGGCACCCCTCCTCTGTGCCCACGTCCGCCGCTGCCCACAGTCTCTGCCCCTCTTTCCCGGCAGCATTGCGTTGAGAGGAGCTCCAGGCAGGGAGTAATTCACACGCCCGCTGTGTCACGTGGGCCCAGGCGGGGGCCACCTGAAAATAACTGGAGGGCAATAACCGCTTATTGAACTAACGCTTAATCAATATCGCTCCTCTTCGGCTCCATATTGAAGCTAAAAGGAAAGGAAAATAAAACAGAGTCTCAAGAGATGCGAGCACAGAGAGTTCAGCTGGAAGGGTCTTGGTGATGAAACAAACGAGCCCTCGTCGCCCTGCACAGAGTCCTTGTCTGAGAGGGCTGGTCCCCGGGAGTTTCTGCACGTTGCAGCCGGCAGTGGCCTCTCCCGGCGACAGGCAAGATGGGTGTCCAGTGCCCACTCTGGGCCCCTGCTCATCGCCTCCTGGGGAAGGCTCCCCGCTCTACTCCCAGCCTTCCGATTCTGAGGAGAGGTCTATTTCCATGTCTGGGAAGATTCCCCTGCACAAGTCAGCTCGTAGGGGATAAGCTCAGGAAATGCCTTTAAGAAACACAGAGCCTTGGGGCTCCTGGGTGGCTCAGTCGGTTAAGTATCTAGCTTTGGCTCAGGTCATGATCTTGAGATTCGTGAGTTGGAGCCCCGTGTTGGGCTCTGTGCTGACAGCTCGGAGCCTGGAGCCTGCTTCGGGTTCTGTCTGTCTCTCTGTCTCTCTTTCTTTCCCTCTCTCCACTCCTCCCTGACTCACACTCTGTCTCTCCCTTGAAAATAAATAAATACCTAAAAAGATTTAGGAAACATAAACCAAGGCTTGAAGAGGTGTGTGCGCATGTTATCAGTGTTATAAACTCTGGTTGTGAATCTGTACGCATGGTAGGCACCGAATGTCAGCCCCGTCCCAGCTCAAACGAGGCAGGCTCAACCCCACGTATAATGCATGCCAGTTTAGGAGTGAGTGACAGACATACAGACTGTGTGCTTGTAACTTAACGCCTTAACCAGAAACCCCCATCATCTAGGTCAGCGCCAGGCCAAGTGGTGTCTGGGTGCTCCTGATCTAAAAGATCTTCGGTTCTCTGAGGGTTCTGGCACAGGCTTGGACTCTCCCCCCGTTAGTGGCTCTATTTCCTGTGACTGGGCTGGAAATTTCCAAAGGTCAGGGCACAGGGACACCCTCTAAAGAGAAAGCTCCCCAAAGGCAGAAGTCTTGTCTCCCCAGAAAGAACAGGTAAGACATATCCACGCAACCCTACTTGTCTCCAGGCATCCACGTATACACACACACACACACACACACACACACACACACACACACACATACACACACACACTGAGGCACCGTTACATATATGCTCACAGATGGGCCTCCAAACACTCACAGCCTATGTGTGACCTCACACTCACATCCAGCCCCTATCCTCGGACACACAGCCACACAGCTGCACACACTGTCCCCACCACAGGCACCCTCACACACGTACACACACAACCCGTGCCCGCAGGCACTATGGCACCTGCTGCCCCACACGTGCTGCACACACATCTGTCCTCTTGTCGTCATCTCTAGTGACCGTGTTAAGTTAGAAAGGAAAAACAAGTTTCCTGTGTCATTACAGTAGAAATACAAAACAAAAATAGTGTCATTTTATTTTCCGATAGACTTTTAGTTGCCATGACAGGCTTAGATCGTGAAAGTTGTGATCGGTGGCAAACACGGATTTCAATAGAGAGCACTTCCCCAGACAAGAGCATTCCCCATATACAAGAACTTCTGAAAATGTTGAGTCCCCTCCCTCATCAGTCCCCTCCAGGCAGAGTGGACACCAGTGCAGGGGCACCCTCCCTCCCCCACTGCTAGCCTGGCTGCCAAGACGGCGCCGGGACTTGCCAGGAGCTCTCAGCAAAGGATGTCCAAGCTGATGGTCACAAGGGCATTAGAACCCAATCCACTTAATTACTTGGAGCCTGCCACTGGGGGTGCCGCCTCCCCATAAGGAACAATCGCGTCTGCTCAGCTGGCCTCTGGTGCCCTTCACTGCGGCACTCGTGATGTGCCAGAGAAACACAAAGCCAGGGACTAGTCCCTTGGCCAAAAGGGGACTTGGCTCTTCCGGTTGGAAGCCATCTCCCCAGAATGCCCCTCCCCAGGTCAAGGCTGGCCTGACACGCAATGGGGGATACCAAGGAGCCCTCCACAGGCTGGGACTGACGGCCCAGGGCCAACTAATGAGGCACACTAAGTTGCCATCTGGATAGAAGGTGAACCCGCATCTTGTTGTCTCACTAGGAGCTTCTCGAAGACCGGAGCCATGGTGCACGCACCTGCCAAATCCCCAGGGGCCCTTATGCACCTTGAGATCCATAGTAAATACCTGCTGAAAATAACTCTTTGTCCCCAAATTGACTGCTTACTTCATCTCCTCATGAGAAGCCTAAGGGCAATTAATTTCCAGAATTTCTCCAGCATGCCCATTTGCCAGTGGTCTTTATTATCATCTGAAAGTTCAGCCAGGAGCTGGTTTTTGAGGCCAAGTTTTGAAGCTAGAGCTTTGGGCTAATTCCTGGACCCACATTAGTGTCCTCTTCAGCTTTTCATCTTGACAAATGACCCAACTACTTCCTTTAACACCTAAAATGTTCCTTGAGCATTGGCCATCCACTGCGAGGCACTCTGGGCCACTCAAGGTGCTCCGTCGGCTCTGTCTCTTTTACCAACCCATAATCTGCAGAGATTGGGGGTGGTGATATGTTTAAGAACATGGATAATTGAATCAGACCATGCAGTTCAAATCTGGACTTTGTCAGCTATGGGCTGTGTGGCTTTGGACATGTTATTTAACTTCTCTGGGCTTCAGTTCCCTCATCTGCAAAATGGGCCTCATAATAACGGCACCTACTTTTTAGAATTATTGTAAAGTGCTTGGCACACAGTAAGTACCACGTCTTCTAGCTGTCATGGTTAATTCCTTTCTTTTGCACCTAACAGGCAGTGGCTGAACACCCACTCTGTTCAGATGAGTGCTGGGCTGAACCTATAGGAGGATGGGGGTGGGGGTGCAAAGAGGTGAACACATCACAGACACGGCCCCACAGAACCCAGAATCAAGACAGGAACACAGAACAAAACATGGACCAAAGGAGGCTGCCCTTACTTCTTCAGTTCAAAGAGTCAGTTTGTCCTAGAGAGTATCCGAGAGGGGAGGTTTCGATTTTTCCCCTCAGTCCCCCAATTTAGGAACACAATGGATCCCTGTGCCTGCCTCTGGGGAGGGGAAAAGTAGGGGTGCAGTCTTCGTGAACTGGTCCACCTCATCGTTCCAGCATCCTTGACTCTGAGCATCCATCTGGGTACACGGGTGACAGGCAAACTCAGGCCTTGATGGATTTTTGTCCCTTTTGGAGTGTCTAAAATTACAATCACCATGGGAGCAAGGTAGGGCTGAAAATCTAATGTTTATGACTGGAGTGCACAAGTTTGTATTTCTGGCATAAATAATTCAGAAATATGGGGTGAATGAACCCCAAGTACTGCCCAGCCTGATTATTCTGACTAAGACCCATTTCGAATGTTCACCAGGAATGTTCCCACCATTCTGACCACGTTGGGCATGAAGTTAGAGTCTTTTGTGTCATGTAGCCCCTGCTACATTTCACGGCTGTCGAGAGACACATTATAATCCCAACTGTATTCTCTGGAATGCTTAATATTACATTGCATCCTCATTAATGGTTAACAAGGGTTTCGCAGGTGGGTCTTTTCTCTCAAAATCCTCCACATGCGTGTCATCAAATGGATCCACAAATAAAATTTATTTTTGTGATAATGGAATATAATTCTGACTCTTTGTTCATCACGTCTTTCACTTACTACCTTTTAGCATATTTCAAGTATATTTTTAGCATATTTCACATATGACACATTATTATTAATCATAGTCATCTCGCTGGACATTAGGTCTCCAGAACACATTCATCTTGTAACTAAAATTCTGTAACCTCTGACCAATGTCTCTCTTTTCCCCCACCTCCAGCCCCTGGAAACCACCATTCTATTATCTGTTACTTTTTTTTTTTAGATTCCACCTATAAATGAGGTCATGCATTATTTGTCATTATGTATCTGGCTTATTTCACTTAGCATAATATCCTCCAATTTCATACATGTTGTAGCAAATGACAGGATTTCCTTCTTTTTTTTTGCGGGGTGGGGGCTGACTAATATTCCAATGTGTGTGTGTGTGATATATGTATATATATATATATCTCATATGGATGATGTGTGTATATATATATATATATATATATATATATATATATATATATAATATTTAACAACCTGAGTGTCCACTGATAGAGAAATCAATGAAGAAAATGCGACATATATGTGATTTTTCATTCATTTTCTTCATTGATCTCTCTATCAATGGACATTTGGATGGTTTCCATACCTTGGCTACCGTGAATAATGCTGCACTGAACATGAGAGTACAGATACGTCTTTGATAGTGATTTTATTGCCTTTGGATATATCCAAAAAGTATGATTACTGGATCTCACGGAAATCCTGTCTTTAACTGTTTGCAGAAACTCCATAATGTCTGTTTTCTACAGTGGTTGTACCAATTGACACTCTCGCCAACAGTGCCCAAGTGTCCCCTTCAATATAATTCTGTTTGGAAGTTACCTTTGGACAAAATGTTGAGTGGAATGGGTCATGCCATGTGGGATTTAGTGAGGTACAACTTGCTGAGAGCAAGAAGTCAGAGGTAGAGTGTGAGGTCCAGCCAGCCCCGAAGCTAAGTCTTGCATTTACCATAACATGTGAGCACTGGAGCTCCTTCTGTAGGATAGATGCTGCTCAAAGTGCTGATGAGCAACAAATACTGACCATTGTGCTCATCGTCTCTGAGGCTGTCCTCCTGCAGAGGACACTTCACTTAAAATATTTTAAGACCAAGGAGTATTCAAAAGCTCAAATAAAATAAAACAATAAACTGCTGGTGTGCATGTAGGAAATGTCCACCGAGTTCCTGAAAAATACAAAAGCACACGCTAAATGCTTCCTTAAATGTAACATAAAAGTGAATTCATTTTCTCCCTATTTCTACCCCAAATCACTTAGATATGTAATAATAACATGTATACCCAGGCAAAGCCAAGATTCTAAGCCAAGTCTAAAAACCATACCTAGTTCCTTAAAAGCACCCGCAGTATAATCTGCAAGGGCTACTTCTCAAGAGTCCTAATGTCCCTTCATGTCCTGGCTCAGAGTCACATAAGCAAAACAGCCCAAATCCTGGTTCCTCAAAATGAAAACCAAGAAGTATAAATGGCTCTGAGCAATGAAATTGAAAATGGAAAATCACACCACAATAGGACACTGGATATTTCCTTAACATAAATACGTATACATGCACATCCGTTCAAAAGTCGGTATCAAGCCTCTTGTTTTTGAAGAAACACCAGAGACTTAATTGCTAAAATCAAGATAAAGTCTCTATCATCACTACTATTCACTGTATTGTTACTGTCTCTGCTACTATTACCACTGTATTGTTGGCATTAACCAACATGATTAGACAAGCAATTAGAGGCATAAGATCAGAAAAGAAGAAACAAAATGAAACCACCTCTAGATAGTTATATAACTAGAAACCCAAAAGAACCCATGAAAAGCCTACTACAAATACTAAGAGAATTTAATAAACTTTCAGGATATAAGATTAACATATAGAACTTACTAGATTTCATATATAGAAACAATACTGAGAAGAGATAGCACATAAGCAGAGCCTGTTTACAATGGCAAAAATAAATAAATTAGAAGTTTTATATATTTAAAACTTCTATCAAAAGGGAAAGTAAAGCAATTCCTAAAAATAGAAGATAAACTAAAACATGCAAACACGACTGTATTTCAGGTCGATGCTTAACTTTGAAGAGAAGAATTTTTTTAATCCTTTAAAACTTAATATTTTGATCATACATCCCTAGTGAGATAGAGCCTAATGAAGAAAGCAAAAATAAATTAATGTTATTAGGAATCAAGATTTTCTGTAGTGCAGAAAAGAGATATAAATATAAAATTTTAAAGTGAAATAAGAACCTGAAATTTTAATTTGCATAATAATATTAGCATGAATTCGGGATTTATTTTTGTCTTTCAAGGAGATTCAAGTCCCAGGATGCCTGGGGGGCTCAGTTAGTTAAGCATCCGACTTCGGCTCAGGTTGTGACCTCAGGGTTCAAGAGTTCAAGCCACACATCGTGCTCTACCCTGTCAGTGTGGAGCCTGCTTCAGACTGTCTGTCTCCCTCATCCTCTCTCTCTCTCTCAAAAATAAACATTAAAAAAAAAAAAAAAGAATATGCATGTCCCGGTCTGTCACTAATAAGGCTTAACAATAATAAAACCAGCAACAGTGAGCACCACTGGCACTCATACTGTGGTCTCTAAATACCATTTTCAGGTGCAAGTTGCCAGTTCCATGGGAGGAAATATAAAAGTCAGCCTGGGACTTGTGGCTGTATTCAGGCCTGAATACAGATAAGCTCCCAATGATGTCATGTGATAGAGGAGCCAAGCTGAAGACATGTCCAAAGGCCAGATGCAGAATAATCCATTACTCTGGAAATTTATATGAATGTAACCGCTAAGGGACCAACTGCTCGCTATTTTTTTAAATGAAATAATAAATGAAAGGAAAGAATCGAGCAATTTACCCTGCCGTTCTATATAGACCGTTGATGAGAAAAAGTTCTTAGAGAGAAATCACAAGTAAATTAAGAAGGAATGACAGAATTAGAACAACCCCACTTTGCCACCTGTAATGAAATAATAAATCTAGGTAATGATCACCAATGGCTACTAAATCGTAACATGTAACCCTGAAAGGGAACTTGGCCAGGATGAATCAGGCCGATAACACCTCAACCTTAACATCAACAAAGTTGGACAACCAAATATGAAGTGCCTTCCGATGTGAGGAAACAGGAAGCAGACAGCATAACCTAAAAGTGTTCTTTACATAAGGAATAGAAAATGAATTGGGACACCTGGGTGGCTCAGTCAATTGAGCATCCAACTTCAGCTCAGGTCATTATCTCATGGTTCATGAGTTCAAGTCCCATATTGGGCTCTCTGCTATCGGCTTGGAGCCTGCTTTGGGTCCTCTGTCTCCTTCTCTCTCTGCCCCTCCCCCGCTGGTTCTCTTTCTCTCTCTCTCTCAAAAATGAATAAACATAAAAAGAATAGACTATGAGTATAATCAAGCCCTCAGATGTAAATACAGGGTCATAAGAGCATAAAGAAATATGTTAAATAACACGACAAAACCAGAATATGGTAAGTCGTACAGGACAAACTATATGGCTTCTGTAACAAATAAATGGTATGGAAAGAAAAGGAGGGCAACTATTATGGATTAAAAGATACTTAAAAGAACTATCAATCAATTGTGATACGTGTATCTTCTTTGGATCTTGATGTGAATAAACTGTGTAATTGAGGCAACAGGGAAAATTGAACCTGGGGATGATACTGAACAATTACGTTAATTCCGTTGAGAGCGATAATAGTATTTTAGTTACATTAAATAAAAAGCATCTGTATGTATTAGAAATACATGATGAAGCATTTATGTGTGAAATTATACATTGTATCAGGAAAAATAAAACAAGATTAAAAGACAGCCATCATTACCAGAGTTTCTGTTTCATGTATCTAGTTCTGTGACGCTAGTCTCTATTTTTGTAACTTCTGAAAAATTTGAAAATTTCTAGAATAAGTTTTTCAAATGGTTAGAAAGAAGGTGAGGTAAGTATGGATCTTGACACCTTATCTTGTGTGTAAATAAAGGGGAAAAAATATGGTCTGGACACATCTGGTCAGTTTTGCATTCAAGTGGGTTTGCCATGCACTAGCGTTGGCTGAGATGTAGATGGGGAAGCCAGGCTAGAAACTAGGGCACGGGACGGGGGCCTTTGCATAGCTTTCCTTGGCTGAGCAAGATGGCATAATAGAGTTTCTGCCACCCTTGCTATGATCCTTGGCATGGTAGCAAGGCCTGTCCCTGCAAATATGCTCAGGGCTTGGCATTAGCAGACCCCTAGTGAATGTTTGTCGAATGAATGTCGGATGCTATTAAGTCAACTATCTACAGGATGTGCTATGAGGCATTCTAAACGATCCGCCCTCACTCGGATCTCTCTCGCTTACAAGCCTATCGTGATGGCTAGAATTTCCACGATTCCAGACATTCCTTTGGTCCATGACCTTGTTCCAGGAATTGTTCTTAAATGCAGAGTCTCTGTGCAAGGGTATATTGCGATTTGTTGTAAGGTAAGTGGCAAGTAGGCTGTTACTAAGAACAGTAAGCAAATTTAAGAGAAGAGTATCATTAGTCTTACTTTGTAGTACAAGGATATTAGCATAACCAGGGAGAAATGCATGGAACATAGCAAGAAAAGAGGGGGCATCTGCTGTCTCAGTTTGGTCTTCAAAGGGCCCAACGGGTTCCGCCCAGCGGGACTCGGTGTGCAGCCCCAGGCTGCAGGGCCCAGTTAGCCCTGCTGCGACTCCCTGACTGACCCCCACCACCTTAATCTCGCCCAATCCCTCCCATCTTGGAACCAAATCCAGCATCCGGCCTGAAGACAATATATGAAGATCCTCGAAGTCACATCCCGCTAGCTGTGCTGGCAAAGGAGGCTTCCCTTTGCTTCGATCCCCTCATAATTGACACCAAATAATACCATATCTAATCAGTTCCAAGACTCTATTTTTGTGTTTTAACATCTGCAAAGTCAGATGCAAAGTCACTTTTATGATCATCGACATCTAAATGGGATGCAATCCCTGGTAATAGTTGACACAAATGAAGTACTCCGTGCCAAGCATGGAGTTCTAGGAACTTGACATGAATTTATTACTCAATCCTCATGATAACCCTGGGAGGCAGGTCCTAATATTAACATCATCCCCATTTTAGAGGTGAAGAAACTGAGGCACAAGGCACAGAGCTGGTGAGTGGCAGAAGTAGGAACACGCATGCTGTGTTCCCAGACATGACTCCTCTCCTGACCTCCCCGCAAGGGCCCACTAAGTTTCTCCGAAGAGGCTGCCGTTGTACCCGGCTGGTGCCCCTCCTGCCCAGCCCTTGGGGATCCACCAGAGCATCCTACCGGGGGCCCTCCGCCCATCCACGGCCTCTCTCTTTACCCAGCGTGCACACAAATGCTGTCATTCCGCACGTGCCATGGCCCGAGCAGGGTTGGCAAACATGGCACCCTACCGTGTCAGGACCTTTGGGGGCCAGGAGCGCTCTTTGGGTTTTCTGGTGCCCAGGATTCGGTCAGGAACCCTGGTGTGGGCCCTGGTGCCCTACCTCCTCTACCACTTCCCCTCACTGGGGTGAAGCCCTGTCCCCAGGACGCCCACTCTCCTGGCTGAGATTCTTCCCCAGACAATGAAAGACACCCAACACAGCTCCCAAATATGGACCCAGAATGCCGACTGCCACCTAGACCCCACCCTGGCCCACTGGGGCACAGCTGGACCTGCGTGCCCTTTTAGTGTCTGTGTCCATCCAGGGACAGCCATTGGATGAACCGACCCCCAACCCCTGTCCAGCCCCCTGTTCCTGTCCCATTGAACCTGTTTTGGGAAACACAAACCAGGACATCCAGTCAGTCAGAGAAAGACAAATACCATATGATTTTACTCATACGTGCAATCTAAGAAACAAAACAAATGAGCAGAGGTGGGGGA
This sequence comes from Paguma larvata, assembly GCA_030068075.1. Taxonomy (NCBI): domain Eukaryota; kingdom Metazoa; phylum Chordata; class Mammalia; order Carnivora; family Viverridae; genus Paguma; species Paguma larvata. The sequence continues at coordinate 135,602,074 of CM057825.1, read as the reverse complement.
GGGAAAGAGAGACAAACCAAAAAACGGACTCTTAACTATAGAGAACCATCAGTTACCAGCGGGGAGGCGGTGGGGGGATGGGTGAAATAGGTGATGGGGATTAAGGGGTGCCCCTGTCGTGATGACCACTGAGTAATGTATGGAAGAGTTAAATCACCATATGGCACACCGGAAATTAAGATAACACTGCATATTAAATACCTGGAATTTAAATTAAAACTTTAAAAAAACACCTCACATTCCAATCAAGCCCCAGGCCTTGGACAAAGCTCTCTATCCCCAGCCTCAGAAAGTTTCCAGAACCTGTCAACCATAGTACAGAGAAATCCCCAAGACACCCAGCTCTCCCTGGAGGACCCCTCTCCCCACCCCTGAAAAGAAACTCCCAGATGATGGAGGTCACAGCCCCCAGCCTGGCTTTCCTAGTAGGACAACATTCATCCATCTGCCTCCTGGCCATGGCTGGTCCTGCTCCACCAGCTCCCTGAGAACATTCCAGAAGGCTGTGCAGGCTGGCGCCTAGAACCTACCTGGACAAGATCAGTCCCACCTTCTGACCTGGGGGCCGCCTCATGCAGGGGCAGATGTTAATACCTGCGTTTGCACCGCTGGGCGTCCTGGCGGAGGTTGCTGGAGCAAGTTCTGCCAGTCACACACGCGCATGCATGCACACACACTCCCCTTCGTTCTGCTTCCACGCTGTCTCTGAGGCTTTCTGCTTTTAAGAGTCCCCGACTGGGGCGCCTGGGTGGCTCAGTCGGTTAAACATCTGACTCTGGATTTTGGTTCAGGTCACGATCTCACGGTTTGTAGGATCGAGGCTCATGTCGGGCTCTGTGCTGACAGTGCAGAGTCTGCCTGGGATTCTCTGTCTCCCTCTCTCTCTGCCCCTCCCCTGCTTGCACACACACTCTCTCTCAAAATAAAATAAACTTTAAAAACAAATACTTTAAGAGTCCCCAATTAAAATGAAAATACTCATGAGGGCAATTAGACTTTGGCAGCTAATGACTGAATTCTCCACTACTGCCGTATCTTCTCGTGGCCCTTGCCAAGTGGGGAGCAGTGGGGGAGGGGGCCGATTCACACGCTGGGGTCAGACTGGAAGGGCCTAGAATCAGGAGGCTCAGTAGGAGCTCCAGGTGGCCTGTGGAGGCCCGGATCGTTCATGTTGTGTGCCCACACAGGGCTGGGCCCTCAACCAGGCCTTAAAATTAAGCGCTAAAAATCAAAACGACACCTGCAGAGACCAACGCAGTCACTCCCCAATTCACAATCAGGGAGACTGAAACAGAGAGGCTGAGTCACTTCCAAAGATCACACAGCTTCTCTGGTCTCCTGATGCAAGACCAGGAGTTCTGGTGATGGGATCTGGAAGGACCTCACTCCACCTTCCCAGCCCCCACCCCCGCAGCCACTCTCACCCTCACCCCAGTACGGGAGCACAGAAGTTTCTAGAGAAAGAGCAGAAGGGCGGAGTTTGGAAACGTCCAGTGTACATTGCCAATGTGGGTCAGCCAAGCAAATGTTTGAGAAAGGATGTCCTAAATTTCCTTGAAGTCTCTCTCCCAGGACCGCCGAGACGCAGGAGCTGTGCGCCAGGGGACCACACACCTGCGTCTCCATGCGTCCCCAGGCTTCACAGTTGCCAAGTCTCTCCCTCGCTCAAGCATTTGTTCCCAGTTTTGTGACATGACTGGATGCCCTGAGACCCCCACTGGTCATTTAATTGTCCTTCCTAATGGCGGCCCAGCCCTCTGGCCTCCAAGCATACATCCTGAAATCCCAGGATGCTGTGGGCTGGGCTGTGTTCCCTCCGAATTCACACACTGCCGCTCTAATCCCCAGTTGTGAGTGTATTTGGAGAGAAGGCCTTTACAGAAGCAATTGAGGCTAAATGAGACCATAAATGTTGAGCCCTAATCCTTTGGGACCGTAGCTTTCTAAGAAGAGAAAACAACCACCCTCGCTCTCCCTCTCCTTCTCTTGCTCTCTCTCTGTCGCGTGAGGACACGGGGAGAAGGGGAGTGTCTGCAAGCCAGGGAGAGCTCCCACCAGAACCTGACCAGGCTGTATCCCGATCTCAGACTTCCAGCCTCCGGAACTGTGGGAAAATCAGTGTGTTGATAAAGCCCCCCAGTCAGGGGTATTTTGTTACGCAGCCAGAGCTGACAAGGTTTGCGCCCTTCTCTTGGCTCTGCACTAGAGTCTTACTTCATACTAGCGTGCGATCCGCTGCTAATGCATCGGTACTGTCTCCTTATTATAAAGCAGCAAGCGGTGACCCCGGGGCCCACAGGGACTGGGCGGTAATATAAACATACAAAAAAGCCAAGTGCCTAGTAAGAGGGTGGCGGGAGACCATGATGGAATGATTCCCCTTGTCCAAACGGGTGGCCACAGCTCATCACCAACTGACTCTTGCTGTCGGGATATGTCCCAGCATGGCCGGACGTGAATTTTAAAGAGGAACCGGAAACCCAGATTGTTAAAAGGACAAACCAGCTGATTTTTAAAATGCCAGTGACCACGTCAAAAGTTTTTTTTTAATTTTTTTTAACGTTTTTATTTTATTTTTGAGAGACATAGAGACAGAGCGTGAACAAGGGAAGGGCAGAGAGAGAGGGAGACACAGAATCTGAAGCAGGCTCCAGGCTCTGAGCCATCAGCACAGAACCCGACGCGGGGCCAAACTCACAGACCGCGAGATCGTGACCTGATGGCCGCCTAACCGACTGAGCCACCCAGGCGCCCCAGAAGTTTTAAAACAACAAAATAAAAAAGCCACAACAACGCAAGAACAACGGCAAACCTCTTCGTGGGCTGGCTCTGGCCCGTGGGCCACTAGTCCACCGCCTCATTTGAGAGGAACCTCCTGGACGATTCTGGAAGCCAGAGCAGTGACTCAGACGGCAGGACCCCAGCAGTAGGAAGAGGCCTGTGTGTGGCCATGGGGCATAGATCCGGCCGCCGGCCTTGCCATGGGGACCTGGCTGGCAGGTGCAGTCCGGCTCTCACCTGTGGCCTCCCTCTGCAGTGGTCATGCAGGCGCCTGTCTCTGATGAGGCAGCACAGAAGTAAGCAGCCTCGGCCCCAGGCTCACTTGGCCCTTGCGCGGTGGCGATGCTCTTCCGGAAGCTGACCACGATCCCTACACGGGCCCCTCCGCTCCCCCCTGGATATTTCCGCGTCTCCACGTGGGATGTCACGCCCAGCTGAGGACGGCACTGGGACGAGCCGGCACAGGGGCAGAGAAGTGCAGGCCGGCAGCAAGAGGCCACAGGGAGCTGAGGCCGAAGCCTCGATCCAGGGCGCGCTTGGCCGAAACGTGCTACAGGCGCCAGCTCGGTGGCCAGAGGCGGCTGGCTCCTCGGGGACTCCCAGTGGAGGCCGGAGACCTCCTCTAGGCTGGAGACCTGGAGACGCGCTCAGTACATACAGTTGAAGAAGGTCCAGATAGGGAGCTAGAGGCTCGGTTTTGGGAAACACCGGTGCTGTTGGGCGCCCTCCACCCCGCCTCCCAGGGAGGTCGTGGCTGAGGCCTCCCATGCCGTGGGCTTTGGCCGCTCAGAGGGTTGGAGGCTGTGGTCTCCGGCCTGCCCAAAGCATCCTGCAATCCCTGCTTCATCCCCCCCGCCCCAACTCAAAGGAGACCGAGATTAAACACCGGACCACAAAACCAGGGGACGGAACCGCCACTGGTGTGTGTAGACACGCCGGCATCAGGGTGGGAGGCAGGGGATGACAGACCTAAACGGAAAGCAACAAGGAAATCAATCGCAGGCCCAAGGGGGCTCCGCTCCCACCGGGCTCTCGCAGCCCCTCTCCTGCCAGCGCCGGTTCCTAAGTGACTATTCCGTCAGGCCTGGCGTATTTGAATGTGTTCATTATATTTTAATATGATTATGTTCAATCCAGTAGACTGAAACAGATTTGTCCAGATGTATAATTAGTTCCTAAACGCTTATTATTGTTGGTGGCAGGGTTGGCAGAGGCTTTGAGAACGGAGAGGAGCCCATTAGCTCTTCGTGTTCATTAGTCATGCTTGTGGGGACCCATCAGTAGGTCTGGGGTAACCCTGGCTTCCCTGGGACACACGGGCCTCAGACTCCGTCGCGGTGACCTTGCGCTCCGAGCCCCACCCAGAGGTCGCTGGGTCTCCGGGTTCATCCGGAGCTCCCCCCTCTGCCCACCGGTTCTTCCCCCTTCCTCATCTTCGGGAGGAGCTCTGTGCCCCTACCCCAGGGCTCTGGAGGAGGGCAGTCCCCACATTCACCACGGCGTCCGCAGCGCCTGGCCTAGCTGTGTATCTACCGCTTCCGGGCACTTCTGCCCCGTGGCCCTCCACCGCCTCTCTCCCAGCTCACCTAGGGCCCCTGGAACTTGAGAGAGCTTTCCTAGGGGACAGGAAACCCTTCTGGACAAACCCTCTCTTGATGGGCTTTCAGTGGTTTGAGCTCTTTACATCCTACATGGTAACTTTGCTTCCTGGTTGGGTAGACCACGATCCGCTGAGGAGCACGGAAGACAGAAGATCCCGGGAACCCTCGGTCGTCCCTCGCTGAGGCGCCGTGGCACCCCTGGGCAGGCCCTTCGCTGGTCCTTTTGAACTCGGGGTTTACGTCTGGGTCTTCCTGAGTAATCCTCGGACGCTGGGCTCGGGAAGCACTCCTGGTCGTGACCGCGGGAGTCCTGCCCCCGCTCTCTTCCAGCAGCCGGCCTGGGAGTCATCCCAGGGCGGGTACGCAGATGAGGGCTCACTATAACTCGAAGCCTACCCCTAACCCTAGCATTGTATGAAGACATAACCAGAAAGCAGCTTGGGAAAATAAAGCCAGATGTGGGCTTTGCTCCGGCCCAGGAAGAAATAGCTACCCGATCTCGCCCTGCACCCCACAGGCTGCGTGGCCTCTTACAACCCCAAACAGGTGCCGCTTTTTCATTAGGTGCATGCTGCCTGAGAGGCTTCGTTTACTGCAGACGGACACCTGAATTTCAGGGCTCCTTTACCCCGGGCTGCCATGGGGCGGGGCCAGCGGGGCAGAGATGGGGAGAAGCTGGGGCTCACCGGAGCACCTGGTCCCTGGGATAAGGGACTTCCCTCTGAAACAACACCTAGCGAAGGCAATAGGGCTTCAGAAGGAGACAGGTTGATTTATTTCCCCAGATTCTCGGGCACGGAAACCTTGGGGGGGGGGGCGGGGGTCCTCGTGCTTCGCTTCCTCATTGCCCACGGCCTTTGCAGAGCAGGTGCCAGTTCTGGGAGCTGTCCTGGCCAGACTCGTGAGCATGAGAGCCCACAGCCGCCTGGCTGTCTAAGAACTTAAAGAGAAGCTGCCTTGGGACCCCACCCTTTGGAGAGGGGCCCTGGCTGGTTGTGAACCTGCTTCTCCCATCCTCTGCCCCTAACCAATCCCCTGTCTCCAGGGGACCGTCAGCCCCAAGGGGCCCTTGCTTCTGGTGCCCAGCACCACCTGGCATGGTGCTTTCAGCTGACTTCTGAAAACGCTCCTTTCCAGTGAGATTCGAGGTCCATACACATTTATCGGTTACGTTTTTAATGCTTGCTCTAAATCCGTCATGCAAATTTCCACCATCTTCTTCCTCTCTTTTCACCTGTCTGGTCTTAACTTCTGACTTCATTGGCTCTCTCTTTGACACTAATCGCATCAATTTCATCCGATTTTTATCACCTCATCTTTATTTTTACTGAGTGTTCAGAATTTGTGTGTCTGTTGTCTTTCCTTTTCTCTTTATTCCCTCTTAGGATTCTTTCAATCTCGAACTTCGATTTTCCTACTTTCTGCCGTTCCCTCATCCCTGTCCACAAGTAACCCTCTATTTCCCTTCATGCCTCTTTTTTCTTTTTTTTTTTTTTTTTTCCTGAGGAGCCAACAGGACAAGCCTGGCCCCAGGGCCAAAAGGGCCAGGCTGCACACATATGTCAAGGGAGGAGGCTCCTTCCTTCTCTCTGTCCTTGGAGGGCTGGCTCCCCAGATAATCTCGCCCCAGGAGACCCCTGAGACACTGCCCCTGAGACAGGGCGGCCATTATTACCTCCCTCCAGGGGACACGCACACCCTCTGGAAAGGGCCTTGCACCCTGATGTCCCACCCCATGTAGGCATTCTAAAAGGAGCCCTCGCATTTTATGATAACCCAGCGGCTGGAAAATATACGTGCATCTAAATTTGTGTCTTCCTTCCAGCTGGCAGGAGGGGCCCGGCTTCCTACCCCTGAGCAGGAGCCCCCGAGATGGGCCAACTCTCAGGAAGGGCAGCAGAGAGAGACCAGTGCTGATCTCTGTCGAACGTGTTGAATTTCAGACAGAGACACCTTGTTTTATGGGATTTTAAGAAGCCACTTCTGTTGGGCAGGTCCTCCAGGCCCGGCTCCGCAGAGAGACGGATGGGGCTTGGCAGGGCTATTCTGACCCCTGAGCTGAATTTCTCAGCTGAGGAACAGTCTCTTAGGAACCACTCTGTCAACTTCATCTAGGTCTCTGTTTGGGGGACAGTGACCACCTATGGCCAGCACTGACCCCCACTGTTTACTGCTTATCTGCCTCGACACCGCTGAGGTCCATCGCCCACAGTGGGGCCTGTTGTGGGCTGCCACTCTTGCCCAAACCTTCGTCCTCCCCTACCTGGATGACCAGGCGGCCTGCTTCTCTGCAAAGCCAGGGCGATCTTTGGAAAAGTATAAATGAGATCACATCATGGCTTGCTTAAAATTCTTCAGGGATTTCTCATCAAATGTAGAATAAAATGCCAATGCCTTACTGTGGTCTATGAGGCCCCGTGTGATCTAGCTGTTGTCCACCTCTCTGACTGCCCACTCGCCTCTGCTGCTGAACCTCTTCCTCTCCAACTCACTAAGCCCCTTCTGACCTCAGCATTTGTATACCTGATGCTCCCTCTGGAGGGCTCACACCGAGATCCATGAATGTCTGGCTTCCCCTTATCATTCAGGTCTCAAGTCAACGTCACCTCCTAAGAGGCTCCCCCAATCATTCATCTACACTCCAGGCGCTGTATTTGTTGCCATTATAGCATGTATCACTATCTAAAATGACCTTGTCAATCTACCTACCTACCTACCTACCTACCTACCTACCTATTTACTTGCTGAGCTTGAGAGTTCTGCTTCTATTCAATACAGAGTAGCTCATATTAAACCAACTCTCAGTTGTAAATAACAGTCATAAATTCTGGGCAACACGTAAAAGAGAGTGCTCAAAAGGCACTGAGAGTGACCAAAAGTAGGAAGAAAGTGAAGGGGAGTTGTGATATTTGAAAGATCCAAAGGCACTGAACAACTTCCCGTTTTTATGGCTTTCACCCCCCACCCCGCACCCCCACCCCATCAGTGCCCTGTGAGGCTAGACACTGAAGTCTTACTGCTGAGGAATCAGAAGACAGAGTTGAGGGCACCACCGGCAGCTAAAGCGGAAGAGAGACGCACCAGAAAGGAGAGGGTCACAGAGGGAGAGACCCAAATCTCATAAGTAACACTGCCAAAACTCTGGTCGACCCCCAAAGTCCACACGGCCAGGGTAGACTCAAGCAGCCCAGCTAAGTCTCAAAGAATTGGATGGACACTTCGGCGACCATCCGGCTGAAACAAATGCATTGACAGACAAATAAATACTCTTCAGATGAACATAACAGAACCCAGAGTCACTACCACATGTCACTCACAAAGTCCAGAGCACAATTCAAAATTGCTAGATATACAAACAGGAAAATATGATCCGTACCCAAGAGGAAAGGTAATTGATGGACACCAAGTTGATTCAGATTTTGGAATTAGCACAAAGTCATAACGGAAATATTTGCCAAGTTTTTATTATCTGTATGTCACCACTAGAATGCGAGCTCCGTAAGAACAGGAGCCTAATCAGTTCTGTCCTTTTCTCTGTCCCCAGCTTTTAGAATAACAAATGGTGTATAGAAAACATCCCAAAACTATCAACATGGAATAAAGCAAGATTGTATTTTTTTTCCTCCTTATTTTCTATCTTAACTACTTGAGGCCCCTCCTGGATGAACTGAACACTGACAGAGAACAGAACAATCTTATTCTCTTTTGAACAGAGAGCACGGTTTTATAGTCCTGAATTAGTAGTAGCTGTTTGAGACAAGTGGCTTTAATCTCTAATCACTGCCAAAGAGAAAGCAGCTCGATCGGCTATTCTGAAACCCAACGTCATCATTTTTCATAAAACATTCCTCATCACTGAACTGCCTCAGAGTCCAAAATATGTATGGAAAATTAGCCTGCTCTAGGACCTAGGTATTTAATTTGGGGCCAGTTTATCTCAGAGGAAATGATGACTTCCGAGGGTTAAACATAATCAGTGTTTATGGGGACGTTAATCACTGAGGCGGATGTTTACATTTTTTCTGGATCAAACTTTTTTCTGCCAGAGTCGGAGTTTGGGAAGTTGTTAGACCCTTGATCTGGACTCTCGATGGGACCCCAAATTCTCCTTGAGGAGTTTCCCAGCCCTGCTCAGGGGCAGGGTGATATTCAAAATTGGTAACAACCCATAGGGTGCAGACTCTGACCAATCAAAATGGATGCCAGTCCACCACCAACCAGTCAAAATGGATGCCAGTCAACCACCAACCAGTCAAAATGGATGCCAGTCAACCACCAACCAATCAAAATGGATGCTTGTCAAACACCAACCAATCAAAATGGATGCCTGCCAACCACCAACCAATCAAAATAGATGCCTGTCAAACACCAAGCAGTCAGAAGACATACCAGCTCTAAGAAACTGGTCCACCAGGAGCTGCATCCTGCCTACCGTCCTGTTCGGGAAGATGTCCTGGTCACCTCCTCAGTCTCCGTAAGAGGATTTCAGTGCCACCTCCGGCTCTACCAACTGTTAAAGCATATGGGGCTGTGCCCAACCTGCAGCCCAAGGCAGCTGCCCTGCAAGTTCTTGTCAAGGAGAATTACCTCAAAATTCACTGCTCAATGCTCTTGCTGTTGGGAGAACGACCGCGCATCAAGTTACGTCCATCCTTTTTTTCTAAACTGTAATTATTGAGCTATTATCGGCGGCAGGGGTCCCCCTACCGCAAGTAAGTCTTATGAGGAACCCCAATATGAAAAATTAAAGGAACAAAGCTGACAGTGTGGGGGATATAAACTCTAGTGCACCCCCACCTTTACCATCACACACACACACACACACACACCCCTTAAACACTGCAGCAGCCTTTGCCATTACACCACAGAAGCACCCATCATGGAGAACAGCTTGAAGGAAAGACAGCCTGTCCTAGGCTTAACTCTGGTTAGGATTGAGTCAGGCCTTCAGAGAGGGTTTGAGGCAGCTCTCTCTCCCTAGCCACGCCCCCCTCCTGGAGGAATATTACAAGAGGCAACCCTATTAAGTTCCTTGCCATATGGACAGGCTGTAAGGCGGGTCAGGACACTGCTTGTGGCATTACACCGTGGCCTGTTTCGGGGGACCCACGGGGGAATATTTCTCTCTGCCTCCAGTAACATGAATAGCTGTGCCTCTCCTGAGCAGCTGGTTTGCTTTTATCACAAGGATGCTGGGCGTGCAATCAGACTGTCCCCCTCTCTGTGTCGGCTCAGAGAAAGCTCAGGGCTGCCCTGCACCTCGAGCAAACGCACAGGGTCTGATGTCATGAATTTTGTGTCCCAACCTCACTCCTGGCTCCAGCCTTGCTTTCCCAGCCTGGTTTTCCCTTTGTCTGATTTGCTGCGTCCATTTATTTGTGATTTAATTACGTCTTGCCATTGGAGATGCATCTTTGCAAACTGCCCTGCGCCGCCGCGTCCTTTCGGGAACTAGGCGGAGAATACAGAAACGGATCCTAAATGTGGGACTTCTGCAGCGCACCGTGGCCCTCTTAAATTGGCCGCTTTATGATCTACTTTAGCAGGCGCCAGTTCTCCTAGCGGCAATTTCGCTGTCTTTTAAAACTAGGAAATCACCGCCTGGCCGAGGAGACAATGCAGATGAACTAACTAGACTTCACTTTATTACAGATGCGTGTGATCTCGCTATCTTCTGGGTGCACCGTGGCACCACTGTGCCAAGGGGACGAGGGGAAGGAGCAAACCCATCACTCACCCGAACCCAAATATTTGAATCCAAACATCTATTCCTCTCCCTCTGCGCCCCCGTGGACTATCCTAAGGCTTTGATGGGGCCGAGGAAGAGAAGGGGGGACTCAGGGTGGCGGACGGTCTCAGTGGAGCTTAAGTGTCTTCAATTTCAGCTGGTACAGTTTCATTTTCCTCCAACTCGGCGACTAGAGGCGAGAAAGCAATCGGAGCCATCGGTTGTCTTTCAGATACGGGTCACCCTCCCCACAGCTCCCCGCCGGGAAGGCAGCCTTGGCTCCCAGGGTCGGAGAAATGGGTTCATCGGTGTCTCAATAAAAGCAATACATCCACGGGCAAGCAGGGGCTAGACCACCGAGTGCACGCCACGGTGAGTGTGATGCTCCGCTACATACGTAGGGATGAAAGAGAGACGATCTGGAGAAAAATCTCTCCCCGAGGGAATGTAAGACCAAAGAGCTCTCCTGCATTGGCCCTACGCTTCTCAGTTCACCGGGGACCACACAGATGCAAGGCTGGGAGCCGCCCCCCCCAAGATCGGGGAGGGTGCCTGAGGTTCCTGACCCTCCCGGGGGTGGGGGGGGAAATCCACCAGGCACCAGTAGATGGACGAGCCCCCCCCCCCAAGGGCAAGGCCAGGGTACAGTCATTGCTGATGCAAGAACACCCCTCCGCCTTGGCATTTGGGAAACACTGAGCTTTTCATTCTGGCTTTTGCTCAGGCAAGAGGTGTTTCCAGCTTCAGACGGGCAGTCCAGCCGGTCTTAGGAAGGCCATCGGGGCTAGAAAACCAACGAGGAGGACGTGGCCCTCGGCTCAAAGGCACAGGGGTTTGGCGCCCAAGTCCAGACAGCGACCTGGGACCTGATTCAAAGTGCGCGCTGGGACCCAGGGGCCTCCTGCACCCCTGGGAGCGGGAGCGTATCCCTCACAACAGAAGGAACTTCACCCTCTGACCCACAGAGGTGAGGCCCAGGGGACACGCTGGCCTCACGTCGAAAATGCTGGGGAGACCCCGACAGCCCCGTGAGCGGCTGGCTCCCTGGTGCCGGACCAAGCCAGGGACAGGCTGCACTGAGCTGAGGACTGTCCGGCACCTCCACCGGGTTCTCAGAAGGCAGAGGAAGAAGCATCCCTGCGGGGATGGCAGGAGAGAACGTGGCAGAAGCCCATCGGCAGCTGCTTTCCACGCTGGAACATTCGGTCCAGGTTTAGGGAGGGTGAGCAGCAGGCCTAGCTGAGGGTAACCACACCGCCCTCCACCTGCCCCCACTCCCTGAAGTGGACAGATAGGCTTCCTTTCCCGGGGACCGTGACTTGCAGCCGCCGGGGAAAGGCCAAGGCCGTGGGGGGGAGGCCAGCCCTGCTCTCCGCGAATCTGTGAATTTGCTGCCCCGCTGGGACTCTCTGGAGAATTCCAGGAGCCAACTCTCGGCCTCCCTTTGACAGAGTCACTTTTCATCTCTTTGGCTTCAGGCACAGGCAAACGCACACAGGCGAAAATCAGTTAATAACTATGCACATTTTATAATAAATTTTAACAATTTAAGAGTCTGGTACAGCTTTATTATAGTTTTTATTTCAACACACTAATTCAGTGCGTAATAACCTGCCAGAAACACAGAATTCACTTGACATATGCTCCCAGAGTCAAGATAATGGGATATGCTGGAGAAAAACCTTGGGTCCCACCCAGCCAGGCAGCTCCTCCTCCCCCGGGGGTTTGGGGTGGGGGAGCGGCGGCTCTCAGAGTTGCTGAATTGGAATGAAATTTGTACGTCTCAGCCTGGGTTCCCAGCCGGGCTTCCCTGCGATTTCCTCCCCCCAGGAAGGGAAGGGTGGGAGGGACGTCGGAGCTCAGACTGGGCTGTGTTTAACGACAGCCGACTCTGCTGGGATTAGCCTCAGAGCACAGCCGGCCCCACTGCATTCCTTCGATCTTTGGTGGCTGGAAGGTGAACGCCTTCTCCTGCTGGCGGCTGGCCACCCTCCCACCCCCATTCAGGCCTGACCCGAGGGAAATGAGATCAGCCCGGAGGAACAGCTCCCAGGAGCCAGGTTCGGTCTTCCTCCTCTCCTTCTCCTGCCTCCTGCCTCCCCCACCGCCTCCCCTGCCTCCGTCCCACCCTGGCATTGCTCTCAAAGCATGGCCCCCAGATCAGCAGCCTCTGCGGCACCTGGGAAGCTGTTAGAGGTGCAGATCCTTGGCCCCACCTCAGTCCTACTGACTCTGAAATTCTGGAGGTGGGGTCCAGGGCGTCTGTGTCTTAACAAACCTTCCAGGTGATGTCGGCGCATGCCGAAATTTGAGGAACACTCAAGTTTGGAGATCAAGAAAGAGAGTTCTGGAAATGCCTATTGATGCTCCGATCAAGCAGAATAAGCAACATATGGGGCTAAGCTCTTGCTAAGCTCTACCTCGCCAAGGAGACTTCCGCCTCAGTTTCTTCACGTGAGAAATAAGGACACAGGCTGGACACTCACGAAGGCCCCCTGCAGCCCTGACATCAGGACAGACGGCTGAAATAAAGCTCAGCGGAGACCCAACAATGGCCTTCTCTTTAGGGAGAGACCAAGTGGACCACACTTTAGAACCGCCCCTCCCCAACTCCCCAGGGCATGTGGTTGCCAAGGGCCATCTTAGCTTTAAAACCAAGAACAACGGGATAGGAGAGGGATCTTGACCAGGAAAAGTTAAAGACAGGGAGACACCAAGCTAAGTTGAGTGTGTGTGAGCGCACACACCATATGAGAATTTATCTAGGTCCCTTGCTTCTTTCATTTCTTTTTTCTCTCCCCTCCATCCCTCTCCTCTATCTCTTGACTACCTGTTTGTCCAAGAACATGGCTAAATCTCTCCTGTTCTACTGGGGCATGAACAAAACCCTTCTTCAGGTGCTGCAGCCTCCTCTGCCTGCCATCATCTCCCTCCATGCCATGACCATGAACTTTCTTGGAATAGTGGTCTCCCCTCAAACCATCACGTGGAAGCTCCACTTCCTTCCTTGACCTCCGTCAATCTGACTGTTGCCTCCATCACTCCAGGGAACTATGCTGACCACCTCCTAGTCTCCACTCTCCAAAGCCAAGGGCCATTCCCCAGCCCCTGTGGTGCTTGATCTCTCTGGCATTTAACACCCTAGCCCCTCCAGCTTCTACCTTCTGACTGTCCCTTGTCAGCCTTCAAGCGATGCCAAATAACTGCCAACGTTTGCCCTTTTGTATCCTTAGCTTACAATCTTGCGTTTCACCGTGTAAGTGCGTGTTTGTAAATGCTTCCCAAAATACGTTATGGAAATAGACGAGGCATGGTCTACCTAAGTTTTCCAGCGGCCCTTAAAGGAAACTCCAGAAGAAAATGTTCTTTTAGAATGAAAGGCCAGAAAACTTCTGTTTTCCTTGAGCTTATCATCTCATAAACAGCGAAACTCAAAAAGCAATTCTCGAAACATTTGAAACATGTCAGGGCAAATGGATATTGTCAGTTCTGATGGAGCACTTGCTAGAAATGACAACGGGTGGGGCAGGTTTAGGTCGTGAGTACTGTCTTATTTTTTGATCTGGGTGCTGGTTAGGTAAGGTATTTGGGGCACCTGGGTGGCTCAGTCAGTTGGGTGTCCAACTTCAGCTCAGGTCATGATCTCATGGTCCGTGGGTTCGAGCCCCGCATCAGGCTTTGTGCTGACAGCTCAGAGCCTGGAGCCTTCTTGGGATTCTGTGTCTCGGTCTCGCTCTGCCCCTCCCCTTCTTGAGCTCTGTCTCTGTCTCTCTCAAGAATAAATAAACATTAAAAAGAATTTATGGAGCCATATAATTATGATATGAGAGCTTCTTGGATACATATATTATACTTCAGTAAATTTTTTAAAGACTTCCCACTTTCCCTTTTCTCAACCAGGGAATTACGATCAGATTGGTGACTCAATGACATTCTTATAGAACATGTTGACTTTTATGGATGCATTCTATTTTGTTCTAATCTTGCTTTTCTATTCTTTTTTTTGATGTTTACTTACTCTTGAGAGAGAGAGGGAAGAGCAAGCAGGGGAGGGGCAGAGAGAGAGGGAGACAGAATCCCAAGCAGGCTCCACGCCATCAGCATTGAGTCCGATGCGGTGCTGGAACTCACAAACTGTCAGACTCACAAACCTGAGCCGAAACCAAGAGTTGGATGCTTAACCGACTGAGCCACCCAGGGGCCCGTGATCTTGCTCTTCTATTCTAAATTGTATTTTCCTTGGTACAAAATTTGTATCCTTAGTTTATGACTATATGTTTTAGATATCACTGTATGTACACATCCAAAATGCTTTATGGAAGTAGACAAAGTAGAAATAAATGGTCTTTCAAGTAGGATAAAGGCTATTTTTTGTCTCTAACTCCTTCATGCCTGGCATACAGTAGTTGTTCGATTAATGTTTAGAGAGAAAAGAAGTTTGTCTATAAAAAAAAAGAGAGAGAAATCAGGTAAAAGTGAGTGGAGGACTCAGGGGTCAAGAAGATTTCTTTTTTTTTAATTTGTGAGAGAGAGAATAGAAGGACAGAGAGAAGGAGAGAGAGAGAGAGAGAGAGAGAGAGAGACTTAAGCAGGCTCCACGTTCAGCCTGGAGACCAACATGGGGCTTGATCCCAAAACCCGAGCCAAAATCAAGAGTCAGACGCTTAACCGACTGAGCCACCCAGGCGCCCCAAGAAGGATTCTTTTTAAGAGGCAAGAGATCTGAGCAGATGTCCAAGGGGGTGGAAAGAAGAGAGGAGAAAAGGATCTGTTGACAGTGAGGAGGGTGATCTATGAATCTTGCTCCCAGGAGAGGAGAGGAGAGAGAATGTAGGAAGGGGTGAATTGTCTTAAACAGAAGAGAAACCTCTTCTTCAATCTCCTTGATTGGTTTCTCCTCCTCTCTTCAACCTGTGAATAGTTGTTAATGCCTCAAAATTCAGTCCTCTTCATCATAATCTGTCTCCTGATGATTTCATCTGATATAGCTTGAAATACCATCTGTCCTCCGATGGCTCCTAAGCCTGTCTCCAGCCCGGATCTCTGCTGTGAACTCAGGACTGCCCACTCAACATCTCTGCTGGGATGCTCACCAGACGCCTCAAAGTTAACAGGAGAAACACCGAACCCCTGATCTTCTCCCAAACTCCTCCACCCACAGTCATCCCCATGGGAGGCCAACGAAGCTTGAGTCATCCTTGACTCATCTTTCCCTCACACAACTATCCAATCCATCAGCAAATCCCATTGCCTCCATCCTAAAAAAGAGAGAGAAAGTCCAGAATCCTAGCACTTTTCACACCTCCACTGTTACCCCTTGTCCAGCCACCAGCCCCTCTCACCAGGATTTTGGATTCGCCTCCTCACTAGTCTTTTTGCTTCCACTGTAGCCCACCTACAAACTTTTCACAGCACGGTAGTTAGAAGGTTCATTTTTAGCTGTCTCCCCTCTGCTCAGAGCCCAGGGCTAACTTCCTTCTTACTCAGAGTAAAAGCCAAAGTTCTTATGATGCCTCTAAGAGTCTATATTCCAGTGCCACCTTCTTCCTCCCTCCTGTGTAGGATTGCACACACACAGGCCCCATCAGTGTCCCTGCACCCTACCCTCCTCTGCTTTCTTCCTCCACCTAACATGCTATTTACAATTTACAATTCACCTTTCTGTCCTCGCTCTTTGGCTTCCCCGCTGGATAAAAGTTCTACAGGACAGGGTTTCTGTCTGATTTGTTCACTGCTCTAGCCTCAGAGCCTAGAATACGGCTTGATATATGATCAGTGTTCATAAAGATTTATCGAATTCAATTTTCCCAAGTTATCTCTTGCTTAAAACCCCTCAGTGGCTCTTCATCTCCTGAAGAATAAAGTTCCTTCCTTTGTGGGCACCCAAGGCCATTTGGGACCCGACCGCCTGCCCGCCTCTCCAGCCTCCTCTCTCACGTGGTCCTCCAGAACACAGCCCAATGGAGTTACTCAACACTTCCTATGGTGTCTTGCCCACCACTGGTCTCCTTTCCCAAGAATGCTCTTCCAAACCCACCTGACTCATTTTGGGAGTCAACTGAGTTAGGGTAGGCCCCAGTCCTGTGCCCCCACAGTGCACTGGGCTCTTGCCTCTCCTGGCCTATACCAGTCTGCACTGACACCCTTTGTCTACGTGTCTGTCCTCATGCTTGAGAGCAGAGGTGCCTGTCACTCACAGGTTGGTATCTCCAGCCTCTAGCCAAAGAGATGCTCTGTTAGGTGGGGGTGGTGGGTGGGATTAGTTATTATTATTACTGTTATCTTTGATAAATATTTATCAATCAGTCTCCTCAATAGTACTAACTGTCCATATGCAGCTCAACTTACTAATTAATTGACTGATATATAGACTGACTTGTTCTACTAACCAGAGTAACGTGATAAGTGCCTCTTTCCACCTAGACGCATTTTCCCTTTTTAGAACCTCTTCTTCCTCAAAGCATGAAGATGAGGGAGTAGCACATAAGGAGGGAGGGCAGAAGTCACCTTGACTTCTTAGCAATCAGAATGGCTTCAAGGACACTCCCGGAGTCCACAGGCATCTAATGCAGATCCTAGTGCAGGAGGTATTTTTTATTACAACTCAAATTTCCATACAAAAGGATATATTTAATCCAAATTTATTGCAGTCACGGGCTCTTTGATCTGTCTGGCTTAGCTACATTTCTTAAGTAGACTTGAGTGAGAAGTGATTTCACTTAGTCATTAAAAATCACCTATGGTGAAGGCTAAGTATCCACACACCATCATGTATTCATTCAGTGAAACTTCATGTAGTTTTAGTGCCACTGGGAGCGGTGTAATGTCACAAAAGGGGTCATCCCTGCCCTCAGAGAAGGCATGGCCCAGCATTCAGCAAACGAGTCACTGGAGTTATTCAAGTGGTTTTATCCTTCACGTGAAGCTTTGCTTAATTGGAGGCAGATACCTTCACGGGAAGACAAGAGGAAAGATTTCTTCTTCTTTTTGTTAAGTTTATTTATTTTAAGAGGGAGAGAGTGAGCAAGCAGGGGAGTGGCAGAGAGAGAAAGAGAGAGAGAGAGAGAGAGAGAGAGAGAGTTCCAAGCAGGCTCCGCACTGCCAGTGCAGAGCCTGACACCGGGCTCAAACCCACAAACCATGAGCTCAGGACCTGAGCCAAGACCAATAGTCAGAAGCTTAACTGACGGAGCCACTCAGGTGCCCCGAGGAAAGATTTCTTTGGCACCCACTGTGTACACAGAGTTCTGTTACATTAGTCCATTGAATCCTGACAACTCTACCATATCACAGGTTGAAGAAACTGAGGCCTGGCGAGATTAAATAGCTGGCCCGGGCCATGTATTAGTCAGTGGTGGCTCTGAGGTTCCACTGAAGGTCTGAAAGTGCCCGAAGGCCATGCCCTTTCCGCTCCACCACCCTGGTGATGTGAATGCCCACTAAGGCCATTCCAAGAACATCCAAGGACCACAAAACTGCACGGAGTTGCCATGTCCAAACAAACTCCACTGGGATCCATTTACGGCTTCTTGAAGGTCAACCGTCATCCAGTAAGTTGAAAAAAACAACACACACACACACACACACACACACACACACACACACACCCCATTAAGTTGAAAAGAAAAATGGACACAAAGAACAGTCTACTTATCTACTTATTTACCCGTCCAAGGACATGGTTGATGATGTCTATCCCAGGCCTCTCCCTGCCCTTAGGAGGGATTTGGGGGAGCAAGGGTTCTTTTGGCTTCCCCCAGAAAGTAGCAGAGGAAGGGTGTTGATTCCAGCAATCGTGCTTAGAGAGGCACGCAGGCCCCAAGGGGACAGAGAGACAAGAGCAAGAAAAGGTACCTGTGGCGGTGTGAGGAGCTCCCAGGTGGACACGCCATCTATGGGCTCAGGGGAGCAGCCCTGCCTCCGTGGCCACAGTCCTACTTCCATCCCAGCTGCAGGTGACCCTCAGCGAGGCCATCCGCGGACCAGCTGAAAGCTGAGCCTGGAAGTGGCCATCAAGCCCGCAACGCCCCCTCTCTTCACCCTCCAGCATCCCGCCTCCACGTGGGTTTTCGTTTGCTGGAAACATCTCTCCCTGGACACCTCCCTCGGAATCCTCGACTTATTACACAAATCCACTGCCGGGCACGGTGATTAGGAATTCCATCCAGCGCTTCATTTGTAAGCTCTGAATAGTCTCTCCTAACCAGGCTTCTGCCACGGCTGAGAGTTTTATGATTCTGAGAATAGGAATCACTTTGCACCCACAGCGTCTGGGAGGCAGATATCCTGACTTCCCTGCATTCGCCCAGAGAAAGTTCCCATCCTCTTCTGGGGGGTTGGAAAGCGTTTAGCTACACACGCCATCACCACTGTTCTCGTGAAGGGTTTAGGATGCTGCAGGCAAGAACTCTGGGGGGACGATCCCCACTCCCATGAGCTGTGTTCTGGCTCAGATCCCTCTCAAGACTTGAGAAGTGATGTTCATCATCCAGAGTGTTCGAAAGCTCCTGGAAAAATCAGCAAAAGTGCTTTCTCGCCTCCTCGGCTCCTTTCCCGGGTGGGGGTGGGCGTAAGCCCTTGGAAGCCCCCTCTCGGCCCACATGGACCCAGGCTCTGGGCTCCTAGGGACTCTCACTCGGGGCGGCGAAAATGGCTCCCTCTGCCTGGGCCCGGCTTTCAGGGACATCTGTGAAGTCGTGTCAAGCTGACTGAAAGGAAACCTCTCCTTCGGGTATGACTCAAGAAAAGCATTTCACCCAGAAGGAAGATGTGGGGGCGAAAACAAATCAATGAAGGATTTGCAGATAGATGTTCTTTGGGCCCGAGTACAATTTACAAAATGCAATGCAAAAGAAGATAAATCTTCTCCCCCTCTCTGCCAGCCTAGAGCAGATTCCTGAACAAAAACAACTCTTTGCAACAGAACCTTAGGCTCAGCTCGAAGTGAGTTTCCTCAAAAGGCACAGGGAAGGGGACACGAATTCCTGAAATCTACAAGCGTTTTAACCCAGCAGCATGAAAGCAGGGAAGGGGAGACCCAAGGCCAGGGACCGGCGCCGTGTTCCTGCCGGGACAATTTATAGAAAAAAAGTTGGATGGAACGAGTTTTCCAATAACACGGGGGTAGAGCTGCCCGGCCATCTTCAGGCCAACCGAACGGCCAGTCGTCGATTTGAGAAAAGCCAGTCAAGTCAGGGGTCAGCCCTTTTAATGATGCCCTGAGGGAAGGGACCCCGCAAGGAGAAAATGGTTTTGCAGGAGCCCAGGCTTGAAGAAACACTTTTCCCCTGGCTCCTCCGAACCACTTTGGCAGCCAGGTGAAGCCAGGACCAAAACAAACACGTTGGGAGCCACCTCCAGCCCCCCCATCCCCTCCCCTTCTTCCGAACCCCATGAAAACTTGATTGGTCTCAACTAAACACAAGCTGGGAAATTGGAGGGGAGGCGGAGGGGAAGGGGGAGAGACAGGGGGGCCAGGCAGTGCCCATGCAGGCGGTGGTATTACTGATTCAGAGCCGCACAAGCCCCAGAGTGCCATCCACAAGGATCATACCTCCTGCTGATCCCGGGGGAAATTCTCCAAGATCCATGGCTGGGAGTTTAGGAGAGTCTCTCTAAGCCACCGGGAAGGAGCGGAGCACTGCAGCTCCTCAGAATGATGGACCAGGGCGAGCTTTAATTAACAGGGTCTGATGCCTCTTCTTTTTTGGTAACTGAGCAGATTTAAAGGGCTAGAGTCCCAATTCGGAGGGTGCCGGTTGTGGCTCTTCCTGCTGCCTTGCTGCTTCTCCGGCCGCCGCTCCGGCTGCTGGAACAGCTTCCTGCAGACCTCTCACTCCGGCTCGGACTCGCGGCTCTGGAGGTGGGAAAGTGCAGCGGGTGACGCAGGGGGCGGGGGGGCTCGGGCCGTGTGGTTTGGACCAGAACCTCGGAGCTGTGGACCTAGGCACTGCCCGCCCCAGGGAGAGCCCTTGTTTTGCATGCTGTCTCCCGGACCAGGAAGGAAGGTGGGGCTCTTTGGGTGCAGGTGGCCTCGGGGGTGTCCTCTCCAGACGTGGAGCTGGATGGACAGTGCCTGGGGAAAGTAGGAAGTGTGGTCTCTGCTTTGTGCTCCTCTCCCGAGAGCACTGCTGAGTGACAGCCATCATGTGAACTGCACACACACGCCTTCCCGTGTACACACACGCACCTGGCCATGGACACACACACACCTGCCCATGCACACACACACACACCTGCCCATGCACACACATGCCTGCCCATGCACACACACACACACCTGCGCATGCACACACACACACCTGCCCATGCACACACACACACATGCCTACCCATGCACACACACACGCCTGCCCATGTACACACACGTGCCTGCCTATGTACACACTTACACATGCTCATGTACACACACACACACACACCTACCCATGTACACACACGCCTGCCCATGCATGTACACACACATACTTGCCCATGTACACACACACACCTACTCATGCACACACATGCCTGCCCATGCACACACACACACCTGCCCATGCACACATATACATGCCTGCCCACGGACACACACACGCCTGCCCATGTACACACACATACACACACACCTACCCATGTATGCACACACGCCTGCCTATGCATGTACACACACATGATTGCCCTGCACACACACTTGCCTGTGTACACATACATGCCTGCCCGTATAAACACACATGCCTACCCATGCACACACACACCCGCCCATGCACACACATGTCTACTCATGTACACACACATGCCTGCCTATGTCCACATCTCTGCCTACTCATATAGACACACTTGCCTATACACACACACACACACACACACACACCTGCCCAGGCACACACATATAGCTGCCCAGGTACACACACCTGTCCCCCTTCCAGACATCCAGAGCCAAAGGCACATGGACTACAGCCAGCCGGATGCCGTACACCTGTATTTTACAGGTAGATCATCAAGAGAAGTAGTTGTGCCACAGAGCATGGCCAAGAGGGGAGGTGGAGGCAAGATGGCAGAAGGAGGCGGGGAAAAGCAAACCCGTGTGGGGAGCCGCCCACCTCCCTGGCTGCCTTTCCTAGAGCAGGGCTTGTGTCCATTCATTTCAAGACCATCACCTCCAGGGAACCCCTCCCTCCACAACCTCTTTCTACTTGCTCCTGCTAGTCTATCCGTGAAGCCTCGTCTCCGGCAAGACCTCAGTGTCTCAGCCTCATCCTAGTTCACTGTATGTTTGGCATCCAGACAACAGAGTTGACTTTTCTTGGGATGCTTCTTTAGCCAATAAATACAGTAGTACCTTATGTGATATCTTAATACCACTTTCTCCTGGTAAGCACACAAGATAAATCTGGCCAAGTGGGGCTCACTAGACTCTGTTCTGCCTTGGAGTGAGTGCCAAGGCGTGTTCAGAGGGAGCCGGGCTTTGAGACGGGGGTGAACATCAGACCCCTTCCGGCTCTGCTATGAGCACAAGTCCGACCCCTTCCCCTCTTGAGCCTGGATTTTCTCATTTGTAAAATGTCGCTAAGCCAGCAATGCTCTTCACACAGAAGAGAAGCAAAAAGGGGGACGCAGTCACTTTTAGAAAACACGTTCCATTAACACCAAGCTTGACCAGATCTTGGCTGACGGGGACAGCACACTGCAGAGGGCATGCGCTAAAAAAATCTTGAGAAACGCTGTGCAGAAAAATCTCCAAGGGCCTCGGCGTCAATGAGGGATGGAGTGGGTTGGATACACTGTCCCTGATCACAGACTCTGCTCCGAGAGATAGAGCCTGCACGCAGCCAGTTCAGACTAGCAAAGGTCAGAAAGAGGTGGCACTTTCTATTCCAGCTGAGCCTTAGGCAAGATCACGGAACAATACGGTCTCCACAAAAATCTCTCTGTGCCCACTTTACCCTTGCCCTGCACATCTCATTCCCTGAGATGCCCAGAGCCAAAGAACCCGCTATGCCCCATTTAGACATCAGTTCCATGTGAATTCTTGTCCTCAGTCTCCCTGGGAGACTTGCATATGACATCTTCTCTTGCCTTTAAAGAAAACGGGCAAGGGGAGTGGTCAGATCAGGGCCGGGGGTGGAGGTGGGAGATGTGTGCCTGGCACCAACCCCAAGGCCCCATGGCACCTCATGGGCATCTCCAAGGAGGTGGTCTCTGGAGTCAAGAGAGGCTGGCACAATAGAGAGATGCCCGTGAAGAACCACTTGACAAGGAAATGTCTGAATGGGGAATGGAATTGCAAATTCTGTTCTTTCCAGCCAGCCCCTCAAACCCTTGGGGTCTCTTTCCTGGTTTCCAGTCATAAAATCAAGTCCCACATTTTTTAGACTGACAGCAAAGAGAATGCTCACATGGGGGAGGGACAGTGGCCTCAACACCCCTTCGCATGGGGCTGTCTTGGAGTCCTTGCCCCACATTATCACAGCTGCCGCCATGATGGCCTCACAAGACTCTATGCCTGGAATGCCACAGCTCAAATCTTTCCTCAACTCTCTCCACGGCTCCTCAGAACACAAGGGCACCTGGGTGGCTCAGTTGGTTAAATGTCCAACTTTGGCTCAGGTCACGATCTCAAGGTCCATGAGTTGGAGCCCTGAATCGGGCTCTGTGCTGACAGCGTGGAGTCTGGAGTCTACTTCTGTGTCTCCTCCCCTGCTCATGCTCTTTCTCTGCCCCTCCCCTGCTCATGCTGTCTCTTTCTCTCAAAAATTAATAAACATTAAAAATTTTTTTCTAAGAACAAAGAGCTATGAACCCAGAGATTTACCAGGAAGCTAGGTCCCCTGGAAGAGGCAACAGGCTTTCTCAGCCCTGCGAGGGCCCAGCTGAGTAGGAGAGGGCAGGTCTACTCTGCCATCTACCACCAGAAAGTGCCCTTGAGAAGACCCTGACCTCTCAAAGTCCAAACTGAAGGGAGTATGGCCCAGAGAGGAGAAGGAACTCTCTCCCCTCCTGTGGAAGCTCTGCCATTAGCATCCCTTTGGCCCAAATGATGGCCTGCCTCTCCTCCAGTGATTGACAGATGGGAATGTCCACATTCTTCATGCCTATCTGTAAGAGCTTAACTTTATCAGACTTCTTCAATATAAGCTTATCAGAATACAACCCAGGAGGCTCAATCTCTGTATAAGGTAGGAGTGATTTTGTGGAGTCTCGAAATTGGCCTGTCCACAAATCTGCCTTTGTGAATCTGGGTATTCCCTGTGGCCACTCAGCCTTGGCCACCTACAGACTCTCTGTGAGTCTGGGGCTAATTTCTCCAGACCACTCTTCGCAGGCACCCCTGCCCACTGGCTTTCCCGTTGGTTCAGCCAGAGAAGGCCTCTAGGAAGATGGGGAGGCCAGAGAGGAGAATACTACAGAGGGATGACTCCTGTCCCCAATTTCCCTTTGGTATGGCTAAGACCAACATCACTACCCGCTTAGAGGTACAATACCAGCTTTGCCCACCTCATAGAGATACCAGTAGCAGCTGGGCTAGGCCCCTCAATGATTAGATCACCACTGTGCCACACACCACCCCCACCCTGGATCCCCTCAGCCATGGCAGTCTTGCTGGGTCGATGCCTCCCTCCAGGGTCTGAGCACCAGTCCGCTTGGGCCCCTCCTAGCCCAGGAGAGACCATCTCTTCTCTCCTATTCCCCCAGCCCCTTGGATGGTAGCTGTTCTCGCAATTATTAATTCTTGGGGTTATTTCAACTTTCCAATTCCTGTGTAACTAGTCCTGTGTATTGAACGCCATCTGTTTGAAACATCTAGTGTCGTTTTGTTTTCCTGGCTGGACATGAATTTTCCTTGGAGATCCCAAATTTGAGTGTTCCGATAGTCATGATCAAGTCATAATCTGAACATCCTGGCACTTATTGTGCATTCGAGAATATAAATGTTAACATTTTCAGATTAAAAGAAATCACAAGAAAGAGTAAAGTATTAAGATCTCTCTGCAGGTTGAAGCCCGTTGGCACATCCTTATATTACATAGTTATCATTTATTACACCAAATTTTTACATATCAAAAAGAAAAAATATTCCTGGTCTAATTTTAGATCTACTGAATTCAAAACAAAAGAATCTTAAGGCCAACTTAGGAAGTCAACAGCGAGAAAATGGAATTGAACACCAGCCCAGCAGAGGACTCTGGGTAACTTTACACATTCTATTCTGATTATTTAGCTGTGTTAGGTGTGTTAGGTAAATGGTAATGTGTTTCGCTAATATTTTGGAACTTGGACAGTGTAGGCTATTAGGGTATTTGAGGATCTTAATTCATCTCTCGTTTCATCCTTTTGGGGGTCTGTGGTCTGAGAATAGCCCACTGAGAACAAAAGACCCCTAGGCAGAGCTTAGACAAGGTGTCCTAGTCCAGGAGGTCAAAGGGAGGATCTGGTGTCTTCTCCTCCACACTGAACGCATGATGATGAGACCTGAGAGCAAATTCTTGTCTGACATCTGCCCAGACTCAGAAAGACAGGGATGGCAGAAAGAGGCAGCCGCCAAGGGGCTGGCAAGGCTTGCTTTAAGCAGTGTCCTGTCCAGGTGGGCTGTCTGCAAAAAGACAGGAAGAGCAAAAGAGTGACCATGTGCGGCATGAACTTTCTGAGCACAGGGACCAGAGCTGCCCACTTGTATAGTTCCCAGTCTCAGACCAATGATTACTAAGTCCTCTTGCTTTGGGAAGGCTGTTGTAGAGAGAGGAAGGCAAAAAGGCAAAACCACAGAGCGCAAAATTATCCCCCCTCCTACAGGGGACAGGGCTAAGAATGTGGAGAGAGGGAGCAAATTGTCTTTGCACTCCCTCACATCATGTCTACCTCTTTCCACTGTTCCAGAACCCACATCAAGTCTTCTCCAAAGTGTGCTACCCTACAGATCTGGTCCTTCACAGACCGCCCCCTCCCCAATCCCATTGACACCAGCTTCACTGAAGCCATTTGCTCTCTCCTCTGGTCTTCTACAAGAAATTTCTAAGTAATTCCCCCTGCCTCCATCTATCCATAAACAGTGCCCAGTGTCCTGCTAGGCACCAGAGACAAAGCCCAGCCCTTGAGGAGCTCAGGAGATTGCAGAAAAACAAATACCAAACAATTACAAAGGACAATGAGGGCAAACAACAATAGATACACAGTGCTGCTGCCAGTTCTCGTCATGAGATTTGAGGAAGGCTCCTGAGGTTGGTGGTGAAGCCAGGACCTGGAAACTAAGTAGATGCTGATGACGTGATGGGGGAGAGATTGTTTCCAACAGAACAGGCTCTAGGGCACCAGGCACCAGGCAAGGCCAGGGAATGGAAGAAAGCCAGTTCGGCCTTGCTCAAGAGGAGAGATGGTCCATGGTCAGATGCAAAAGTAAGCAGAAGGCACCCATGAGGCTTAGGACTTCACGGTCAAGGACAAAGGAAGCTCCTATAGGGCTAAGCTGGATTGTGTCATAGTGAGGAAGGCCCCTTTATAAAAGATCCTTCATCAAAATGAGATAGCTAAGGAATCTGTTGTATAATCCAAGCAATGAAGGAAAATTGAACAAAGGTGTACAATTGGAGTACAATGGAATCAATCTTTCTAAAATATAAAACATTTGTTATCCATGGTGTTTGGGATAAAATCAAACTCCCTAATCTACCTAAAAGGTCCTTCATAAGCTGCTGGCATCAATGTACCTTTTGTAACCTGTTCTTCCAGAAGCCTTCCTCATCTTCACCAGCTACGGCCACGTGAGACCACTTGTAACTCCCATAAGAGACCATCCTTACACAACTCTGGGCCTTAGTACATGCGGTTCCGCAGCCTCAAATATCCTTCCTTGCTGCCTCAGTGAACTCCTACTTATCTGCCAAGACCCTACTCAGATGTCACATTCTCTGGGAGACTTTCTATAAGGACCGCCTTTTCCCCTTTCCCCCACTCAAGCAGAGAAGGTACCTACTTTCCCTGTAGCAATTCCCATACTACACAGCCATTTTTTCCTCCTATATGATTGTCTTTCACTCTACAAGGGTAACAGGTGTTCTTTACCTTCCTGTACTTAATGCCTGGTGCGGGGCGATCCCACAACAAGCTCTGGTTCAAATGAACTGGAGAATATACTTCCACGCTGACAAGCTAAGTGAGCTTCACTCCCTGGTGAAAAATGCAAAATTTGTAAAAGTCACACCTGTGAAGTTCTAATAAAATGTCAACAATCTGTAGCCACTCATGGCCTATTACCAAGGGAAGGTCTGCTCAATAAGTAAATAGTTGTCTTACTTGTTAGAATAATACACAAGTAATGATTTCTTAATTTTTTTATTTTTCTCACATTAGTCAAACTGTCCAGAGTTGTCTCACTGAGACCCTCCCCACAGAATTAGGCTACGCAACCCTAACGCAAGGATAGTAGGCCTCCCAGAGGCAACCACTTCTCTAGTCTTGCTCATGAGTTGCTAAATCATAGGAAAGGAGTTTTTGAAGAAAAGGTATTCCTTTCCATGAATATGGAATATTGGCGCATGAGATTCAGAGCCACCAGCTTACAAAACCACCAAAGTCACAGCACTGACTTAAAGGTAAAAAGATATCCACCTCATCCCATGGGTGGTAAAATGGCAATGAAAATCCCTACACCCACTGCCCCATGAGATTTTTGTGTACACATGGAATCAATTGCATGAACAAGATCTCCCTTGGGTACCAGATGCAACTTCCTGGTCAGCTCTATGCCCTGTCCTCTGACATATGGGTCGGCCTCTCCAGCCATGTTTATCTGGCAGATGTGCCTTTGGTACAGGTGTTGCTCCATGCCCTCTCCTCCCTGATGGCTGGGCACAGAGCTTTGCCTTCCTGAATCCCCCATGAATCCGGGTGTTGCCCCGTGGCCGTGAAGTTCAAGGGTTCAGGGGATTTGCAAATAGCAGAAAAAGAACAAACAGATGCTCCCTGATTCATTCTCTCCAACCATCCCAGATACCTCTCCCTCCAGTTCTTGCCTTCTTCCTTCCTTCTCTCTATCCCACTTCCTACTGAGAGGGTAGCACTCTTGTGCCAGAGAAAGACCTTATGAGAGGACAGTTCAAAGCATGAACTGGACTGAAGGATAAAACTGTCATTAGTGAAATCTGTTCCTGAGGACTGGGGAGCTCTGGGCCATTGGAGACCCCTCTAAGTCCTGACACAGAGGTACAGCCTGGGCAGACATTGGGTCCCCATGCTCACTGGCTAATGCAGCAGCCTGGGGAAGCAGGGGAGCATCCCTGGGTGAATTTCCTGGAGGTAATGAGAGGCTCACAAACAGCTTGATGGATAGCCTTGCTCCATCCACCTGACCTTGGGTACCAGCACAGCTGGCCGTGCCATCTGAGTCTCTCAGAGTACAGCAGCCCCAGCAGGGTGCTCTGGATAATGCATATTGTGAGTGGCAGTGTCATTTCCTTAAATCACATTGCTGTCACTCGGCAAGGCCGTCTACTGATGCTCAAAGGCCCAACTTCCTCTCCTTATCTCATAGCCGGAGGAGATGCCAAACTCAACAATAAAACCATTGGCTTCTAAGAAAACAAATCAGTCAGACAAGCCTTATATACAGACATAAGCTGAGGCTGGAAGGAGTAAAGCAGAGTGATGTCCACAGTCCCAAACACAGTCACTGTGGAGAGAGCGCTACAGTCAAGCAGCAAAGTCTGGGCCAAGGGCAGCCCTGTCGGGGGTATGTGAACAGCCACCAACCAGCCCTGCAACCAGGGTCTTTCCTGGCCAAGAGATAGGAGCTATGAATGGAAGCTTGGGTGGGAAATGAAATGGGAGCTGCCCAAAGCATCCACTCCCTTCCTCCAATCAAAAGACCCCCATGTGGTTCACTCCAGCTGGGCCACTTACAGTCCATTGTGAGGTTGGACTGGATTTATGCTTTCCCTGGCCAGAGTCCTTGTTAATTTCCATGGAACATCTACACAATCAATACATGCTCATCATTGAAAGAAAGCACAGAGAAGTAGTCTCCCCAAATGGCGTCATCCAAGGGTCACTGCCATTAAAGTTTATTTCCATTCGTCGCCAACAAAAGCCTGGCAAAAGCTTCCCTCCCCACCACCTGCTTCTTTATTCGCTAAGGTGACTGGACTCTGAGTCTCTCCCAAAGGACCGAGCTGGGGCAGATGCTGGGCCGCAGGGGCCCAAATTGGGCAGGCTGTCCTTGGAAGCCGAGACTGGATCCCATGCTTTCTTCTCAGGTTAGAGAACTAGCACATTTTAAAAGGTAAAGACCATCATGGAGCCAGCCACCATATTTTCCAGGGACTTAGAAAACTAAAAATCCAAGAACGACCCAGCGGGGAGGGAAGAAGATCACCACGAGCCTAAAGGAAAAGCATGGAGGAATCTGGGATGGCAGAATTGGAATTGGTTGGGAATGGGATAGATCTCATTTCTTACTGAGTCTCACCTGGCTGTTAGTTACAGCAAACTGCCCCCCAACTCCCACGGCCAAAGGGTAAATGTTCATACGGTCTCCCTCCCACTCTGGGAGGGGGGACACCAGAAGCGTGAGTAATCCAAAGTACAGAAAACCCGTGATGTGAGGCTCTGTTGGGTCTTTGTATTGCCATAAATGGGTAGATTATCTTTTTATTGTGTCTTGTGTGCAGTTGGACTCAGAGACACAGCTAAAAGCCAGGGCAAAATAGGACTAGTATTACTTTGCAAAATAAGAAAACCTGTTCCTATTATGGTATATTATCTTCCCCCAGTCCACCTGGACCACTAAGTCCCATCAACAGTAATACTAATATGAGAAGGAGGAGGAGGAGGAGAAGGAAAAGGAGGAGGAGAGAAGGAGAAGATGGGCAAAATTCCTTCCTTGAATTCATACAGCAGTGGCCAAGTAGCAACATTAGGCATATCCACCCCAAGGGCATCCCATTACTAGCCCATTCACTCATGCTAATCCCTCATATTCCTAGCTTTTTCCTCTTGCCCTCCATTCAGTATGGCCAACCCCTGCAGCTAAACTTTTCTTAGCATTCCTAAACCCATCTGAGATTATTCATTGAACAAACCCACTCAAGACTCTCTGATTGAAGCTGCCCCAAGTAATCGTGTAGCCTGAACAACTTCAGCTTTGGGAAGTACACCACTCAAGTAAAATTAGAGCAATATCGCCAGCTTCTGTCTTCAGCCATAGGAAGAACAGTCACTGCTAGTTTGGCTTACGAATCCTCTTGGATTCCTAAATTTTAGTCCTTGAGATAGATGCCATCACATAGGAAAGTTGTTGAAGACAAAAACCACCAGGGGTGCCTGGGTGGCTCAGTTGGTTAAGCATCTGGCTAAGACTCAGTTAATGATCTCATGGTTCGTGGGTTCAAGCCCCACATCAGGCTCTGGGCTAAAAGCTCAGAGCCTGGAGCCTGCTTCTGATTCTGTGTCTCCCTCTCTCTCTGCCTTTCTCCTGCTTGCTCTCTGTCTCTCTCTTAAAATAAATAAACATTAAAAAAAATTTTTTAAAGACAGAAACCACCAGTGTCCTACTTCTCAAACTGAGACCCATATCTGAGAATCTCCTGAACAGAAATTATGGTGATACCACATATGTCAACCCCTGACTTTTTGAGGCTTTCTGAGAACCCCTAATCCCTCTCGATGTCTCCCCATCTGCCCAGAGTCCCAGGGGAATATCCACAGATACTCTCAGTCCAGTTAATGCTTTAGAGTCCAGCTACCAAATCCAAATATCCTGGACAAAGCACAGAAGGGTATCTCAGATGCCTTTCTCTGGTATTCCCAGAACTTGATAAAGAAGAGAGAATTCAAGGAGTCAGAGTGCTGATGGACATGCCCCTGGATAACTTTTATTTGTTCTTTATGGCTGAAGTCAGACATCACCTCATCCAGGAAGTCTTCTGTCATACACGAGGTTAGGCTCCTATTCTCTGTGACCTCAAAGCATCATGTACATCTCACCTAGATTTACTATACTATATTGTAAGTTCCCAGACACCTCTCTGCTCCCAAAGACACACTAGATTACATGCTTCTGAGCCTAGAGAATGTGTCTTACTGGTCCCTTTGGAAGGTTGTAGCAGGGACCTTCTGCACTGGCAAGTGGCCTAGACACCCCCAACCCCAAATTTGAGTTTTAAGACCTAGCTAGTGCCTATCTGTACCAAGATTAACATATTTCTGCTCACCCGCACCCCTAATTGCTGTGGCTAGGGGAAATGAGAAGTGGGAATTGAAAACAGCTCTCCAAGTCCAAACCAATAGAAGAGGGTTTTGTAATGTCACAGTCAAGGTCGTGAAAGAGACAGACACTCTTCCAGCATAATAAAGTCCAAAAATTATGCTAGCAGTAAGACATGAATCTTGTATGTAGATCATTGAAGTCCGTGGGCAGGAGATTAACACTTGCAGTATAAGTGATTTGTTGTTTAAAGTCATTTGGGATGATGATCATAGAGTAAAAGAAAAAAAAGAAAGTTTTATACACAGAAAAGGGTCCCCTCCCTTCTCTGCTCTGACTTCTAGGCTCCAAGTCTCCCTCTCATTCTGAGCAGCAGTAAAATGAATGGGGACTTTAACACAATGAGATGCTGGGATACCCCAACCAAGGAGTCCCAGCCTGGGAAAGGAAGAAAACAACATGAAGCCGAATGAACATAAAAAACAGGCCTACGTGGGAGATCTGGTCAACCAAGAGGACCAACACCCTCAAGTTTTGGGCAGGAAGGACCCATACTTGGTATGATGCAGGAGTTTGAGCTAATTAGTTTGAAGGAACAATGCCCACCCCCTCAACCCATTACCATCCCAGTTCTGTATAGCTTAGATTCTATCACGAGGATCTGGATTGAAGAACACACTGAACTTTCCTCGAGGTCATGTGTGTGTTATACCTGTGTGTGCACATGTGAACATGCAATTGGCTGGTGAAGTAAGAGAAAGGATTAGCCCTCCTTCCCCTGGTCAACAGGAGGCACCTAGGATGTTTATAGGGCCATGGACATTGGAGGTACGAGGACACCTGGAGGAGAGTATCCAGCCACAAGGGAGTCCACAGTCTAGTCAGTGGGGGAACTCAGAAGTCATTTTAGGCATTAACAATATAGTATACAAAGTGCTACAGAGAAGTGCCAGGATGTTTGAGGACACAGAGAAAGGGCACTTAGGGCTTAGGAAAGCTTTCTGGAGAAGGTGATATCTATGTTGAGCTCTGAAGATCAAGTAGAAGTTAACCAGAAGCATGTCCCTAAAATACCCCAATCCCCATGCTTGGAGAACAGCTGCAAGCCCTCCTGTAGGTCTAAAATAAGGAGACCAGTGTGGAGTCACACACATCTCGGATGCGTGAGACCCTGTTTATTTCCCTCGTGGGTCCCCAGGGCTCATAGACCCTCTCACTTACCTATATTCCTGGTGGCGGTTCCAGATACTTTCCCTGGAGCTGCCAAAGTGGTCCCGATGCTGTTAGCAGGGCTGAGGAGATGGATTTGCAGTGTCCACACAGCCGGGGAGCCCTCCCACCCCAGAGCCAGCCCTGGCCTGGCCCCTTGGAGCCCACTGAAGTCGTGCCAGACACTGGCTAGGCTGCCTGCTCAGACTGCAAGAGGGAGAAGTGTGCTGTGAGCATCCTGGAGCCCGGCCAGGCCTCTCTGGCAAGGCAGGCAGGTGGAGGAGGAGCTGGAGAGAGCCTTGTAAAAACTCCAGAGAATCGGATTAACTCCCAAGGAGCCATAGAACCAGCGGGCTAACCGCCACCTCTAGGTCCACTGCAGAGCTCCCCCAGGATGGTGGGGGTACATGTCCTTCACCGGTCCTCAGGATATACCCCTAATTAACTTCACCTTGCTGCTTAAATTTGAGTTGGACCCCTATTCAGCAACACACCCTGGGTAGAGTCCTCTGCTATGGAACTGTTATCTTTCTTTAAGCTTTTTTTTTTAAATATAATTTTTATTGAGGTGAAATTCGCGTAACATAAAACTAATCATTTTAAAGTGGACAGTTCAGCGGCATTTAATACATCCACAATGTTGTGCAATCACCGCCTCTATCTAGTTGCAGACTATTTTCATCACCACGAAAGGAAACCCTATCCCTACTAAGTAGTCACATTCCATTCCTCTCTACCCCCAGCACCTGACAACCACAGTTTGTGTTCTATCTCTATGGATTTGTCCTATTCTATTCTGGATATCTCATTTAAATGTTATCATACAATCTGTGACATTTTGGGTCCAATTTCTCTCACTTACCAAAGTGTCCTCAGGGTTCATCCACATCGTCACGCATATTAGGACTTCCTTCCTTTTTACGATCAAATAATATTTCTTGTGTATATACACCATGATTTGTTGATGGATGTTTGGGTTGTTTCTACCTTTGGCTCTTGTGGACAGTGCTGCTGTAAATATCTGTTTGAGTACTTGTTTTCGATTCTTTGGGGTATAGGTCTAAGAGTGGAATGGTTAGGTCATGTGGTAATTATATGTTTAACTTAACTTAAACCTACGTTTGTTTCCCACAGTGGTCGAACCATTTTCCATTCCTATCTGCAGTGTACAAGAGTTCCAATTTCTGCAGATTCTCTACAAAACATCTTCCCCTCCCCCTTAATAGCCATTATTGCGGCGGTGAAGTGCTATCTTATTGGGGTTTTGACTTGCATTTCTTTAATGACTAATGATTTTGAGCATATTTTCATGTGTTTGTTGGCCATTTATATATCTTCTTTGGAGAACTGTCTACTCAAACCTTTTTGTCCATTTTTAAATTAGGTTGTCTTCTTGCTATTGAGTTACAAGAATTGTTTATATGTTCTAGATATAAGACCCTGATCAGACATATGACTTCCAAATATTTTCTCCCATTCTGTAGTTTGTCTTTTCACTTACTTAATAATGTTCTTTTTTTTTTTCCTTTGAGGATCCAAAACACATTTTTAAACTAAGTTTTTAAATTTTTATTCCAGTATAGTTAACATACAGTTTTATAGTACTTTCAGGTGTATGATTCTATACTTATCATGATAAGTGTACTCTTTAATCCCCATCACCTATTTCGGCCTTTCCTACTTCCCATCTCCCCTCTGGTAACTGTCAGTTTTTTCTCTGTAGTTAGGAGTCTCTTTCTTACTTTGGTTTCTCTCTCTCCCTCTTATTTTTTTTCCTTTGCCCATTGTTTCTTAAATTCCACATGTAACCGAAATCACATGGTATTTGTCTTTCTTTGACTGACTTATTTCACTTAGCAAAGTACTCTGTAGCTCCACCCATGTTGTTGCAAATGGCAAGATTTCACGATTTTTATGGCTTAATAACGCTCTTTGATGTATAAAAGTTTTAAATTTTGATGAAGTACAATTTATCTGTTTTTCTTTTGTTGCTTGTACTTTTTATGTCATATCTAAAAATCCACTGCCAAATCTGAGGTGATGAATATTTGCCCCTATGTTTTCTTCTATGAGTCTCATGGTTTTAGTCCTTATAATTATGTCTTTGATCCATTTTGAGTTAATTTTTGCTTATGGTGTGAGGTAGGGGTCCAGCTTTATTCTTTTTCAGTAAATTTCCAGTTGTCCCAGCACCATTTGTTGAAAAGATATTCTTTTCCCATTGAATGATCTTGACATCTGTTTCAAAATACATTGGCCATGGATGTATGGATTTATTTCTGGATCCTCAATTCTATTCCATTGATATAGCTATCTATCCTGCACCAGTACCACACTGTTCTGATTACTGTAGCTTTATAATGTTATAAAATTTCTTTCCTTAATCTTGTCTGAACTCAGTCAAACAAGTGACCTGAATCGGTATTCCTTTTCCTAACTGGGTATCTCATAAGCAACCCCTTAGTCTCAAATGTCATTTGAAAATCTGGAGTACGGCTCTAATTCTGAAATCAGGATAAAAGTAGAGTGGGGGAAGAAGGATAACCATAAGAAACAGTGTAAAAGTTTTTTCTTTCAGTGGGAGGATAGGCAAGATGATTGAAGGTGAGTGGGAGATACAGTCTTCCAGATACGGACTGAACAAGCCACAGGGATGAAAGATACAGTATAAAGAATGTTGTCAATGATATTGTAGTAGCATTGTATGGTGACAGATGGTAGCCACACTTGTAGCGAGCATAGCATGATGTATAGACTTGTCAAATCCCTATGTTGCACACTCAAAATTAAGGTAGCATCGTGTGTCAACTCTACTTCAATAAATAAACAAACAAACAAACATATAAAACCTACGCATTCAATTCTTTGTAAAAAGAAGGGGCAAATGCAGTGAAAAGAATATGGGCATGAGTGGGCTATGTAGTGTTGGGTAACTTAATCCTCTCTGGCTCTTGGTTTTGTCATGTGCAAAAGGGGCTGTTGTGAGAACTGCGTATGGGCAGTAAAGCACATAAAGCATTTGGCCCAGAGTATCTCCTCAATAAATAGCACAGCACGTAATTGAGAAACAACCACGGAAACATGGCCCACCCTGACTACTGCATCATCCGACATGATCTACCTACTCTGGCAGGATGTGTACTGAGCGTAGATTTCTTGACTGCTTTTAATCACTCATGGGCACACCCTGAGTCAGGCCGGGCAGTAGAAGAGACAACTTTCATTTTTTTATGTCCTTACTTCCTACGCTGTAAATGAGCTCCTTGATTAATTCATGTTTAAAAAGCGCTTTGTGGGATATCATAATAGTGAGTAAAGCTTTCTGTAAGTCCACAAATAACGTCACCAGAAGCTTAGGGACCAGGGAAGGCAAATTCATATCCAGAATGAGGTTCTATTTAATGATAACCAATCACCGTTCTCACCCTGAGGAAAGGGATCCAATATCATTAATCATCCTACACTTCGATTAAAGAAACAGGCAAGACAGAGCTTATAGGGTTTTCTAAATGCTCCCCAGAATTTCTTTCATGTGAAATGCCTCTAGATGGTCAGGTTAGGTCCCTAAGAAGAGACAGATGTGTTTAATTGGAATCTCCTTTGGAGAGGGACCCCAAAGAGGGAGCTCTTAGTAAGAGCCTGGAAACCTTCAGGTCTGTAGGGTGACTGGCCTGACCCAAATGCTGCAGATAGGCTGCTAGCAATCAGCAGGTGCTTATCCCCCAGCCTCCATGAGGAATGAGGAAACATACCCACCTCATCGCCGGGCACGGGCCAGGGCCGGTGCTCTTTCTGGAGGCTGAGTGGCTCTCTGCACCACCTTTGCCAAAGTGGAGCCCATGTGGTCCCCTGCCTCTGTGGGTCACTTGCTTCCAAAGGGAAGTTTGTCCAGGGAGCGTGTGATGACAGAACTTCAGTCACCTGCCTGCCTCCCACTGCAAGGGTCTCTGGGGAAGCTTGTTCCCAAGCTTTATGTTGGGGAGGCACTGACATATCAGGTGAGGAATTCTCCCAACACAGGTTGGGTGGTCGAAAGACCCGAATGTTAACAAGAATGACAGTTGTCCACCACTTGGGTGTCATGATGAGGTCCTATTTAATCCTGGTTAACAGAATACTGCTCTTCTCCCAATCCCACCACAGCGAAGGCAAGGGAAATGAGCTGATAGAAAGACTGCCTTCCCTAGCCCTAACAACCATAGTCACAGAAATCCCCCCACCTGCCGCCTGCGCCTGGCATTTACTAGACATTTCATCCTTGTGGAATGAATGAATGGACAAATGAAACAATGCAGAAAGATCTTACCCATCTCAGGCACAACATCTGCAACATTTGGGATTCAGCCCCCCAGGACCCCTCATGTTCCTGGGCTGCCATCTTCCTACTCTTACCTGCCCCCCCCCAACCCATAGGCCAGATCTGAAAGACTGACCTTTGCCTTGTTTCCAGTTTTTCATTGGAACATAGGTCCCTGTCGCCTGAAAACCCTTGCTAAGCTTCCCATAAGAGGTGGGACCTGCTGCCTGTATCCCTGCCTGTTGACCAGCTGTTGACTCAAGTCCAGACTTCAACAGATTCACATCTGGCAACATATTGGGAGAGATGCTACTAGTCTGACTTTGATCTTACTTGCTGCAGGGAACCCTACTGTCTGTCCCATTTGCTGGGCCAGGGGCCATGCCGGCCCCAAACAAACTCATGCACCCATGATTCATGCCTGAATCAGCCCCCGTGTCCATCAACCAAAGCTGCCAAACTCCCAAGATGCCCACCTGACTTGCAATGCTCCCTACTAAACTTCAAAGTAATTTTTCCTACTATCTAATGTACTCCCTAGTCCCCTTTCAGCTGAGTATCCCAAGGCTAAAACTGAAAAAAAATGGTTCTAGGCTTTCCAGTTTTATCACTCACTCCTTCATGGGTATTTTTGGCTGAAACATCAGGGTCAAAATGTTAATTACATGGTTTTCATGCAAATAGAGAATGAACGCACGTCAAAGATTTATTCAACTTATTAATGAGAGAATCACAGGGTTAAGTAAAGCTGATTCAAAATGCGTTTGAGGAACTGGGTATTTATAGGTTTTTGAAAAAAGCATGTTAGAAAAAAGTTGTTAGGTTAGAAATAAAATTGGTTAATGTCCTGATAGTGCAAGTAAGACATTTGGAGTTATCTTTTTTGCCAGACAGAAATCAATTGCATCTCCACCAGGAAAAAATCATCGAGTTAACATGTAACTTCCACAACGTCTGGGCTTTTAATCAATGATGAATAGTGAGTCAAACAAAGGTACATTCCCTATAATTAAATAATGCTTTGGGGCCTGTTCAACAATGCCCCTGTGTGACATTGAAAGAAGATGTTGTTCTTTCTTTGCCTTATTTCCAAGATTTAGATGTTTTTCTTAACTCTGTGTATGGATTGTAAAGGTCTCCTTAGGACTGAGGAAAGCTAGGCTCTCAGGGAAATGAGAGCACAGGCCTGCCGTGTTCAAAAGCCCATAGTGGCATCCCCTGTCCCCAGGCTCTGGTCCATGCAGACCCCCGAACACACCAGCCTCTTCCATCCTTGACTTTGCCTGAGCTTCGCTATTCTGAATCTGAAACATTCTCCCCCTCTTTGTTCATCTGGGTTGCTCCTGGGCTTACTTCATGACACGCGTTAGGGGATACTTGCTCCAGCCATCCTTTCTGGACCCTCCCAAATCTGGGAGATCAAATCCTCCCAATATAGTATTTATAGTGGTAATTCTGACAACACTACCAATTACTGGGTTCTTAACATATGCCTGTGTTCATCCTAAATCATTTATTGATTTATTGGCCTTATCTAACTTAAATCTTCGCATTAAAAGTTTGAACAAAGATAACTTTATCCCATTTTCCAAATCACCATCACGCAGCTGGAAAGTGATGGAGGCAAATTCAAACACACATCTTTCGGATACATAACTATTGTTCCTCCCCTCTAGAATGGTTTACTTTTCACACCGCTTAAGCAGATCTTCATGAATTCCCTGAGGAAATGAGTTTTGTGACACATGTGCCCTGCACAAAATGTCCAAGATTATTTTAAAATTGGACAAGCCTGGCTGCCACAAAGAAATATGAAGAACATGGAAGAAGGGCATCTGTTAATTCCAGAACTCCTGGGAATTCTGGAGTGACCTTGGCTGGCAAAATCCAGCCCTTGGGCAAAGTGGACTGTGTGAGTCACCTCTTGAGTCAAGTCACCTCTCAAGTCCCTCAAGATAGTGGAATTCTGGACTTGCTCATAACACATCTCAGCCTGAGCCTTCCAGCATCTTGGAGGCTTGGACAACCGGCCCCCTCAGCCTTCAAATGCTATCAATCTGAATCACTCAGGGCTGCTGTTCCAGCTTCTCTTCAAACTATACATTCATTCACTCCACACAAAGTGTGCTGAGCACTTACCATGTGACCGATGCCATCCTAGGTGGAGAAAGTTAGCAGATCAGACAGAGACATCTTCTGCTGGAGATTATGTTCTATTATAGAGAGAAAATAACCAAGTAAGTGCATGCGTGTGAATTACAGTTAGAATAAGTGCTACAAAGGAAAGATGCAGGTCCTGAGAACATGGAAGAGAAAAGACCCATTGAGCTGAGACCTAAAGGGCAGAAGAAGCAAAGAACGAGTGGGGATTAGAGTTAGGGAAGAGACATGTGTAGCAACGAGTTCACAGGAGAATTAGAAAAGACCTCACTTGTTCCTAGACGTCTTCACCCGCTCTTCCTCTTATCGCCTCGCCAAGGGTCATCTCTATGTCTGCTGGTTCCTCCCAGGACGTGTCCTTCTCCAAATCCTCCTCTATGCAATCTCCCTATTACACTTGAATCCACAAAGCATTTTTCATACATCCTTACTGTCCTCACTAATTTCTAAGCTCTGTTAAAGGCAAGGATTGTATAGTATTTATCTTAATATCCCCAGGGCCTAGCACATTGCCTGGAACACAAAAGGCAAGTGATAAATGAATAAATGGATGGTTGAATGAATGAGAGCATAACTCCAGGACATCCATAATCAGCACATGCCATAAGCAGCTCGGCCATTCTGGGCAGATTTATCTCACTGAGGGTATCAAACCCAGAGGAAGCCCCTGCCATCTCAAAGCCTAGTGAGGGTACCTGTCTGCCGGTCTTTCAGTACTGCCCCACCACTGACTCGCCCTCATCGGTGTAGTGTCCTGACCCCTTCGTGTGCAGGGATGAATTGCAAGTGTATCAAAAATAATTCGGTAGCAAAAATAAAAGAGTTTGCAAATAATCTGATTAAAATAATAAATTATAGGACGTGTATTATAGTTTTAATTTGCATGTCCCTAAAGACTAATGTATGATTTTTTATTCATAAGCTTCTTTGCCATCTATATGAGTTCTTGGCGAAATATGTGTTCATATATTTTACTCATTTTAATGCATTGCTTGTTTGCTTTTTATTGAGTTTTGAAAGTTCTTTGTATATTCTGGATACAAGACTTATGTAACATATATGCTTTGCAAATATTTTCTCCCACAAATACATTTCTGTGCCTTGTCTTTTCATTCTTTTAACAGTATTTTACAGACAAATGAATTTTTAAAATTTTGATGAACTCTATCGATCTGCACTTCTATGGATCATGTTTTACCAAAAGCATTTAATACATTTTTGCTTCTGTGAAAAATCGTTTTCACTTAGTGTGATGTCTTATTATTTCTCTTAGCTCAATGTCTTATTTAACTTAGCAGAATGTCTTCCAGGGCCATCCATGTTCAATTTATTGAATAGACTAGACTAGCCTTTCTTCACTGAATCGACTTGGCGCATTTGTTGAAAATTAATTATCCATAGAAGTGCAGATGTATTTCTGGACTTTCCATTCCATGCCATTGACATTTTATTACTTTTATGTCAATAACACACTGTCTTACTTACTGTTGCTTTATAGGAAGATGTGAAGTCATAGTATTAGTTTTCTAACTTTTCCCCCCCAATATGGATGCCTTTTATTTCTTTTAATTCCCTTATTGTGTCCAGAACCTCCAGTACAGTGTTGATTAGAATGGTGAAAGTGGACATTTAATCTTGTTCCTAAAATTAGGGGAAAATACAGAATGCCCTTTATCAGATTGAAGATGCTACCCTCCATTCCTAGTTTTCTGAAGGTTTTTTAAGGAATGGATGTTGGATTTTGTAAATATTTTACTGTGTCTATTAAGGTTGAATTAACACTGGTTGATTTTTAATTGTTAAAATCGCCCTTCATTCTTGGGATAATCTCCATTTGTTTATCCTTTTTATAAATATTGTTACATTTTATTTGCCAAATATCTGTTTAGAATTTTTGCTTCTATATGCATGAGGGATATTGGCCTGTGGTTTGTTGATTTCACTTTTTTTTTTTTTTTAAACAATATCTTTGTCTTGTTTTAATACAGGGTGACGTGTTAGGACATATGCCCTCCCTTTTGATTGGAAAAACTTGTATGGGACTGGTATTATTTTTTCATTAAATGTTTAGTAGAATTTGCCAATGAAGATAATTAGGACCAGAAATTTATTTGTGTTAATGTCTGAATCTACAAATTCAATTTCTCCACTAGATATAAGGGTTTTCAGACTATTCCTTTTTAAGTGAGTTTAGATAGTTTGTATCTTTCAAGGAATTTGTGGTTCATTTATATTGTCAAATTTATTGGCAAAAAAGCCTAATATTAATAATATTTACTAACACCCATTTACTGTCTGTAGAATCTCTAATTTTGTTACCTCTCTCATTCTTGATACTGGAAATATAGGTCTTCTCTCTTTTTCTCTTGGTCAGTTGGGCTAGATGTCTGTCAATTTTATTGATCTTATTAAAGGACAAATTTTATTTCACTGATATTCTCTATTGTTTTCTGTTTTTTATTTTACTGATTTTTTACTTTGATCTTATTATTTTCTTTTAACTTGCTTTGGGTTAATTTTGCTCCATATTTTCTGAGGTCTTAAAGGTGGAAGCTAGAGTTATTGATTTAAGACCTTTTTTCTTCTCTAATATAAGTGTTATTTATACATGTTCCTATAAGTACTGCTTGAGTGGCATCCCATAAATTTTGATACGTTG
Organism: Paguma larvata; assembly: GCA_030068075.1. Taxonomy (NCBI): domain Eukaryota; kingdom Metazoa; phylum Chordata; class Mammalia; order Carnivora; family Viverridae; genus Paguma; species Paguma larvata. The sequence goes on along the minus strand of CM057825.1, from coordinate 135,561,463 downwards.
TATTTTGATTTTAATTCCACTCAGCATGCTCTCTAATTTCACTTTTTATTTCTTCTTTGACCCATGGTTCATTTAAAGGTGTGTTATTTGATGCTAAGCAAAATGTCAGAGGAAGACAAATACTATATGATTTCATTCATATGTGGAATTAAAGAAACAAAACAATCAAAGGGAAGAAATGAGAGACAGAAAGCAAGAAACAGACTCTTAATTATAGGGAATAAAATTATGGTTACTAGAAGGGAGGTGAAATAGGTGATGGGGATTAAGGAGTGCACTTGTGATGAGCACCGGGTGTTGTATGGAAGTGTTGAATCACTATATTGTACACCTGAAACTAATATTGTACTGTACGTTAACTACCTAGAATTAAAATAAAAACTTAAAAATGTGTCGTTTGGTTTTCAAATATTTGGAGATTTTAAAGAGATCTTTCTGTTATTTATTTAGAATTTAATTTGGTTTCTAATCTAATTCCACTGCAGTCATAAAACATATTTCTATTTAGAAATCATTTGAAAACTATTGAGACTTTATATGTTCTATAAATGTCATGTAGGTCAACCTGGCTGACAGTGTTGTTCAAATCTTCCATATCTTTACTTTCTGTCTAATGGCTTTTTTCAAATATTGATATAGGGTATTGAACCTCTCCATTATAATTGTGGATTTGTCTATTTGTTTTTGCTCCAGATATTTTGAAGTCTTATTATTAGAAGTATAAATACTTAGAATCATTATGTCCTCTTGATGAAATCAACATTTTTTAGTCACTGGGAATATTCTTTGCTCTGAAATCTATTTTTACTGATATCACTATAGCACTCCAGCTTCTCTGACTTTTTATTGGGATGTTTAGACCATTTATATTTAGTATGATTACATTATGCTTAGGTGTCAAGTCTATCTTCTTGTTATTTTTTTTATTTTTTCTATTTGTTCCTTAGTCACTTTCCACCCCCTTTCCTTTATCTTCTTGTGTATTAAGTGAATATTTTTGTATGATTCCATTTTATCTCCTTTGTTGTCTTCATTTCATTATTTTAGTATTTGCTTCAAGGTTTATAGAATATATTTTTAACTTATGACAGTCTAGCTTCAAGTGATGCTATATCACTTCACATATAATGTAAGAATATTATAGAAATATTCTTCCATTTCTCCACTCCCAACCTTTGGGCTATCGTTGTCATACACTTTACTTTCCCATGTTATAAATCCAATACTCCATTATTATTTTTGTTTAAACAGTCGATATATTTTAAATACATTTAAATAATGGGAAAAAATGTACTTCTTCATTTCTTCGTGTAGATTTGTATTTCCAACCAGTATCACTTTCCATCTTCCTGAAAGAATTCCTTAAACATATCATGTATTGGGAGTCTCCTGATGATTAATTCATTCAATTTCCTATATTCAAAGAACTTTTCTATTGCTTTCATTTTTGAAAGATATTTTGCTTCTAGTGTGAAATGTATTTTTTGTTTGTTTTTTACTCTTTTAATATTTTTGAGATGTTATTCCACTGTCCTCTCGCTACTTTGCTCCTAACAAGAAATCCATTGTCATCCTTATCTTGTTCTTTTATATATATCTTTTTACCCTGGCTGCTTTTAAGATTTTCTTTTTATCACTGGTTTTGAGCACTTTATGATATGCCTTGGTGTGTGTGTGTGTGTGTGTGTGTGTGTGTGTGTGTGTTTGCTAACTTTCTTCTGCTTTTTGCATCTGTGAGTTTGTAGCTTTCACTTCATTTGCCATTAATTTCATCAAATGTATTCTTCATCCAAGATATTGTGGATTTTATTTCTTGAAGTTTGATTTAGGTCTTTAAAGTTATATCCCCTATGTCTCCATTTAACTTCGTGAATATATGGAATACCATCAAAACAATTGCTTCAATATCCTATCTGCTAATTTTAACATCTTCGTCAACTCTGTGTTGGTTTTGATTTTTCTTCTCATTATGGGCCATGTTTCCCTGCTTCTTTGCATGTCTGATAATTCTTTATTGGATACCAGATATTATCAATTTTACCTTGTTGGGTGACAGCTATTTTTAAATTATTATAAATATTCTTGAGGATTTTTTTCCCAAGACACAACTATTTTGTAACAGTTTTATATATTTGGGTCTTTACTTTAGGATGTGTCAGGGGGAGGGATAGAGAGAGAGACTAGAGTTAATTATTCTATTAAGAAAAGACCTTCTTTGTACTCCATCCAATGTCCCAGGAATCATGTGTTTTTCTATTCTGGCTGGTAGGAGTTAACTTTATTCTCAGCCTGTGTGAGTGTCAAACATTGTTACCTCTCATCCTTTCAGATGGTTCTCTTACTAGTCTTGAGTAGTTTCCCCTCATGCAAGCATTAATCAGTATTCAGCTCAATAGTTGGGGGCTGCCCTCTGCAGCTCACAGGATTCCTGTGGGGTTTCTCCTCCCTAATGCTCAGTCTTCGAATTCTAGCCTCCTTCATCCCACTCCCCCTCCTCAGACTGTCAGTTAGGTCTTCTCAACTGAGAAGTATGTCAGACTCTGTCTGGCTCTCTCTTCCTTGAAACACTATCTGGGTACTCTCTCAAACGAGTAAGCTGAGCAATTGTAAGGCTCACCTCATTTTTTTTTTCATCTCTTAGGAATAACTGTCATTTTTTGTCTGGTGTCCAGTGTCTTGAAATGTTTTTTTATATAGTTTGTCTGTCTTTTTGTTTGTTTGAGGCTGGGTAGTAAATCAGGTCCCTGTTACTCCACCTTAACCAGAAGTGAAAGTCTATAGTTTCTTCAGCAAGAAAGAAAATGGTGGTCTCTTATACCTGGCCCGCAAGACAGGCATATAAATGTACAGGCATACGACTCTCCTACCTATGTCACCACTTTTGATATACCATTAATAGTTGTGAGCATGAATCATCACAGAATTTATTTTGAAATTTTTCACTATTTTAATTAAAGCATTTTTAAATGTATGCATAAATCTCATTTAAAAATAAAGAATTAAAGAAAATTTAATTGGTCCTGTCTACATACACATTGTGCATAAGCTAAATTGATCCATGGTCATTTTGCTTAATTTAAAACTTAACTGTGGGGCTCCTGAGTGGCTCAGTCTGTTAAAGCGTCCGACTTGGGCTCAGGTCATGATCCCATCGTTCATGGGTTCTAGCCACATGTTGGGCTCTGTAATGATGGCTCAGAGCCTGGATCCTGCTTCAGAGTCTGTGTCTCCCTCTCTCTCTCTATCCCTCCCCCAGTCGTACTCTGTCTGTCCGTCTCTCTCTCAAAGATAAATTTTAAAAAGTAAAGAATAAAAATAAATAAAAGTTAACTGTTACTGGACCAAATGTAGATATAATACAATGCAAATGGAACTCTCAACAAATATACTATAATAGTAACATACATAAATCTGTAAATTATCTGTATTATACACTTTTTATACCAAGATAAAGTTTATTTATGAGGTTTCTTATTGTATATAGGTCTTTAAAAAGTGATTTTAAAAATAAAACTTAATGTTTTAAAATTTTCATTACTGCCATTTATTTTTCCTTCATATCCTTCTTTCATTCATCCATTCATAACAAATATTCATTGATTGCCTACTGTGTAGATTTTTCTTACTAAACATCAAATTTAATGATTTTAATAGCTACTTTAACAATATATTTAATAATATATACTTTTATAATATAAAATTATAAAATAGATCTGGAGCAAAATTTATTTTCTTCTGTAAGAAATGTTAAAAGGCTCAAAATCCAGGGACATTCATGGGAGTGTGGTACACAGGTATACATTATGCAATATGTGTGTAGTGTATTTAAATGCAATCATCATAGATGTGGATCTGTCTCTATTTGCTCTGTGATGTGGCCCAGCAATTGACAAATGTCTGCAGGGGGTAGATAAACTGAAGAGAATAGTATGAATAAAGAGAAGAGGAGTAGGCACCAGGCAAGGACCAAAATAGGAGGTTATAAAGGTATGACACATAGGACAAAGATGAAGGAAAAGCTTCTTCTGGGCTTTGAGACCAGGAAAGAAAATACCCCTAATGGGAGATGAGAAAGTAGAGATCAGTGGGAAGGGCAGTTGGAGACTGAGTTCAAGGACGAGTACCTTAGAAGTTGCTGGTGGTCAAAGGGCTTAAAGACCACTCCCTTTTTTCTCCAGGATTCCGGTCGATAAAAGAACACACACCGTGGGTGGCCAAATGGATACCAGAGAATTATTCTCATCAATGGTCCAGACAGTACCTAGTGATCTCAAAGAACAGAGCTTTCTGCTAAACTCTGTTGTACGTGTGCCTTGGACAAGATTCCTGGTGGGTCTCCTCTTATACTGCCAGCTTCATGGGCGACCACAGGCCTGCCGCACATACCCAGTTACTTCTCAAAACTGGCCACTGTTCTGACCCAGGTGCATTTACTCATGGGAGCCGGAAGCTGAGGATAAGCTCATGGATTCTCTTGTACATCCGTGAGACAGACGGTTCAGATAGATGTGGTAGAAAAAAAAAATCTATCTATCTATTTATAACTCTATCTATATCTATTTGCTCTGAAGCACAGTGACTCGACTCCCAATGATTTGGATCAAGGACGGTTGGGTTCTGTGGGTATGTCAGCCACTCCCTGCCCTACTGAAGAAGCAAATAGGTGGTGGGAATGGGTGTGGAGGTTTCCACCCCAATACTCCTCCAGGACACAGACCAGAGGGTGTCCCCTTTTTGGAAACATGCAGAAAAAAAGAAAAATCATTCTACTTTTACCAAAAAGAATCACCATAGCTTCTCTAGCTTCAACTCAAGACACACTTGTTGAGTACCTCTGGTCCCGGCCCTCCTGGGCTCTGATTTCTGACACAATCTGATCTGTAAATATTCTTAGCAGATGTAAGCAGGCAGAGTTTGTAGCTCTTTATTTTTGCTCACATTTTCTTTATAAGATTTTTCTCACAGCTTAAGCTTGATGTCCTATGAAGCGTGAGGGATCAGACCGAGGACAGTGAAGCTCGAGGAAGAGTCTCTCTATTAAAGTGGCTGAATCCCATCAAGCTGGCTCACCTGCCCAAACTGCAGAACTAGATGTTGCTTCTTGGCTGTTTGCCTCAAGGGAGCCTCTTGAAAAAGCCTTTATTCGATGTTCCTGAAAACTGGAAAGAACAGAAAGACAGAGGGGAGGGGAGGGGACAATAGAGTGTGCTCTAGGGGGTCAATGAGAACGGGAGGAAAGACCTAACGGGGAGGTGCCCTGTCCAGGCGCAGATCCATGTTGCAGCACCAACCTGCAGCCCCCTGACTGGCTTTCTCATGGCATGATCTGGCTCCATTCACTTCAGGGTCCCCACACAGACCCTTCCTCAGCGCCTCCATTCCAGGGCTGCCGGGATATGTACTCCTATGTCTTCATTGTACACCTGGGTAAAAGGAAGCCCACACACACCTGTGAACTCGAATGCAGCCAGGCCTTCTGGCTCCTAGCCAGGGCTCTCTGGATGGCCCAGTGGAGATCATCTCAGATACAGATAACTCTCTTCTGAGTCTTTGCTTTTTTAAGCAAAGGATTGCAAGTAAAGCTTCAAGAGATTAGGGACTGAAGAAAGATTGAAAAAGAGATCATGACTTCTCCCTGCCAAACAGAGAAAGACCTTCCATACTGGTAGAGTGTACTGGAGTTCTCCAGAAATGGTTTTGTCTACAGTGTGAATTTTTGCGTAGATCTAATACCCAAGAGCCCCTGAGGGCTTGGGAATCGGGCAGGTAGGAGACCTCTAGAAAACACACTATGACTGCAATTATGCAAAGATAAAACAAAATAAAAACTGTGAAGGCAAAAAAAAAAAAAAACTGGCAGAAAGTGGAACAAAATGTTAGGAGGGAAGGTTACATAGTACAATGACTCTGGAGTCAATTAGACGTGGATTTGAATCTCAGCTCTGCCACTTACCGGCTGTGCTGCCTTGGGCATGTTGCCTAACTTCTCTGAAACAATTTCTTTTTCTATACTAAGAAATAATAGCACGTATCTCAAAGAATTATTGTGAAAATTACATTACATAAGGTATGCTATTACACAGAAGAACGCTTAGTACTTAAAATAATGCTCAAAAATGGAAACCTATTGACCAGTGTGGTGAGACTATGGTGACTTTTTCTATTTTTTTTGTATCATCCACATTTTTTTTACAATGAAGATATATTATATATGCTGAATCACAGCTTGGCAGCCTGACAGCAGTTCTTTCCAGCCAGGCTCGTTCAGTGAGGCTCCTCACAAGGGTCTTCGGGTCTGCTGAGTACAAACAGTGCCTCCTTCTGCTTGAGGAGCCTCTGCTCTGTGCAGAGTTGGCCGTGATGGGGACCGACTGGAATCATGAGCGTCAGAGGAGAAGAAAGTAAGGCCACGACAGGCGACTGCATTGTTTTCTTCTTGCTAAGTGACCAGAGACCCTGCAAGAACACCAAGCATCATTTTTGTGCCAGGAGAACACATCGAGATGTTCTCCCAGGCAGTAGCCCACTTAAGATGCCATACGTTACATTTCCGTCCTGCAAACATCACAAAACGGGTAGAATTTTCCTCTTAACTAAGCTATGGGGCAAACCTAGAGGCCAAACCCTAGGCTTCAGCTGTCAAAGGCAGCTTCTCCAGTGCCCCATCATGCTCCCAGCCTCACCCCTCTGGGCAGGCACCAGGGCTGGGCAGTAGGCACTATCACCACAGCTTTTCAAATTATGACTCGTACGCAGCAGAGATCGCAGACAGGAAAGAGACAAGTAGAGATCTACCATCTTCTCTGCTAGCCTTCAACAGTGGAACTATATGTGTTCCCAAGAGGGTAAAGCAATAACTCATGGAATTTAGAACTAAGGATGACCTTACGGTTCTAAGTCTTGATTCCCATATAAAGTTCGATTTACTGACATACCCAAAGTCAGAGAGGATTCAGGGAGTGATTGTGGTCAACTCAACCAGCAGAGGCAGAACTAGAAGCCAAGCCTCCTAATTCTCAGGTGGTAACGCTTCCTCTAAAGATGGATTTTGCTTTCCCCACAATTGCTTAGGTTATTGGTCCCAGAGAGTACCACCTTCTCAGACGTGTTTATTACTGGAGCTGCCATACGAATTGGGAGAGGGCCCCCTCTTGGTTGCACATTGAGTGAGAATCGGAAGCAAAGCCTTGCCATCTGTGTTGTCCTGGAGTTGCTGTCTCTCATAGCCACAGACTCCTTTGGACCTCTAGTTAAAGCCGGCATGGCGAGGGCACCATGCCAGCCTCCAGGACGGCTCCCGTGGCTCCAGCAGTGGGACGGGTGATCAGAATGAGAACTCTGACTTTCTTCCGGCTGCTCATTATCTGTGAACAGATGAATCCTTCAAGTACCATGGCAATGATCAGAAAACAGACTGGCTGCCAAGCTTCAGAAGAGTCATGTTTCTACATGGACTCCTGCTGGTACTGCTATCCAGGATGTATGGGCATTGGCATGTTCCGTCCTTGGAAAGTCATCATCTCCATCACAGATGACTTACATTTCCAGACACTAAACCAGGGGGGGACAGTAAGATTTTAGTCGAACATTATTTATCTGCCATACAATTCACCCATTTAAAGCATGCAATTCAATGCTCTTTAATATATTCACAGAGTTTTTCAACCATCATCTCAACCTAAATTTAGAGTATTTGTATCATCCCTCCAAAAAGAGTCCTCATTCCCGAGGCGTAATCCCTATTGCCCTCTGTCTCCCCCAGCCCCGGGCAACCACTAATCTTTTTCTGTCTCTATAGATTTGCCTACTCTGGACATTTCATAGAAATGGAATCTTATAATATGTGATCCATTGTGATTGGCCTCTTTCACTTAGCAATCATGTTTCCAAGGTTCATCCACGCTGGCCATTAATTCTTTTGTTTGTTTTAAGTAGGCTTCACACTCAGCATGGAATCCAATGTAGGGCTTGAACTCACAATTCTGAGATCAAGAGTAGGATGCTTAACCAACTGAGCCACCCAGGCACCCCCAGTTAATTCTTCCTTTATATAGTTCTTGCATCGTCTTTTCCAGATCTTACAGTGCCTTGTGGGCTGTCCTCAAATGTTCTGGTTACTGTTGAAATTAAAATGAAAGTAAATTTTATTTATCCAAGCTTCTAGTGAGCTAATGTGGGTAGCATTGTATTATTACCAAGTTGAGGTAAATCAATTTGTATCTCTCTGTCAACAGACACTAGAAACATTGACTTCAGAAATGTTGAGCTGTGTTTTGCGGTTGTAATTTTCTGGTCATAGATAAATCTACGGCTTATGGCAAGAAACAATTATCCCCAAGATAACAGAGCCATAAAGCTTGAGAAAATTCCCTATTTCAACAGATGAATTTTCATGCGTTTCAGGGACGCACTACACTGCCCTCTACTGAGGAGTATGCCCGGAAGACTAAAAATCAGAAGAATGTGAAGAGACACCAGAGGGCCGGAGAAAATGTTTCTGACAAACTCACCTTTATTTGTTCATTGTTTGAATAGCATTTAAAGGTCACCTCCACTGTGTCGGGCACTGTGCTGGTAGGAATACAAACACAGAGCAATGATTCTTGTCCTTCAGGAACTCCTTGTTAGAGGACAAGTTCGTTCACTCACATGCTGGGACGGCTGCTCAACACAACCTCCCCGACCTCAAATTCACTGGGCCTGAACACTGTTCAGAACTCTTGTCTCTGGTGCCATGTCAAAGGCAACCCAAAGACATAACAGAATCCAGGTTCTTACAGTGTGTCACTAGACGGGCATACCTCACAGATATGGCCAGTTTGGTTCCAGACCATTGAATATTTTTTGTTTCCCAGGGCACATAAAAGTTATGTTTACACTATACTATAGTCTGTGAAGCGTGCAAAGGCATTATGTCTTGAAAAGATGTATGCGACTTGATTTAAAAATACTTTCATGATCGCTGATCACAAAACACCATAAAAACATGATAATAATGAAAAAGTTTGAAACACTGTGAAAATTACCGACACGGAGACACGAATGGGCCAGCTAGATGTAGGGTTACTGCAATCTTCATTTTGTAAAAAAATGAGCATCTGCCAAATGCGATAAAGCAAAGCTCAAGAAAACAAAGGATGCCTGTACAATAAAAAAAAAATATTATACCTGTGAAGAAATAGGAAACTACGATGGCAAGTCAAGAGAAAAAAAGGCAGTCGATAAAAAAGATCCGCATTTAGGATTCAAGAGGAAATGACTTTAAACTAAGTGATAAATGTGTTAAAGGGTTTTACCAGAAAAATGGATATGAGAGACGAAGAACCTCAGAAAAGATATGAAAAATCTAAAAATGTACCAAATAGAAACCTTAGAACTGAAAGATACAATATATGAAAATTTTAAAAATTCATAGCAGGTGATTAACAGAATACTGAATGAGGGAAGAAGAATAAAAGTTATTGATTTAAAGACAAATAAGTAGAAATTACCCAAAATGAATAAAAGAGAGTATTAAAAAAGAGAGAGAGAAATAGAATCTCAGTATCAGTAATACCAAATACTGTGATAATATCAAACCACCTAATATATGTGTAATTAGAGTCTCAGAAGAAGGTAAGAGAAGAAGGAATAAAAAAATATTTGAGAGCAATAGTAGCTAAAATTTTTCCAAATTTAATTGTAGCATCAAACGTTATTTATAAGAAGCTTAACAAGTCTCCAAAAAGAATCAATGCCAAAAACAAACAAAAACAACTATGCCTATGGGGCACCTGGGTGGCTTGGTCAATTAAGTGTCTGGCTCTTGATCTCAGCTCAGGTCTTTATCTCAGGGTCGGGAGTTCAATTCCCACATCGGGCTCTGTACTGGGCATGAAGCTTACTTAATTTAAAAAATAATAAAGTAATTAATTTTAAGAATTGTAATGCCTAAAGCAAACATGAAAACCTGTCGGTGTATATTAATTCCGGGTTGTGGGTATTGGTGTTATTATTTATTCTTTGTGCATTTCTAGATTTAAAAACTTTCTGTTAAACATCTTCAGGGACACACACCCGGCTGCTCAGAGGAGCATGTGACTCTCAATCTTGGGGTAATGAGTTCGAGCCCCACATTAGATGTAAAGATCACGAAAAATAAATAAATGAATACATTTCCTTAAAAATTTCCAGTTATTTCCATTTCAGAGTCCCCGTGTATAAGCTAATTTGTCTTAAACCATCTTCCCAAAATAACAACTTATGTGAATAATTTTTAAGAACATTTGTATGAAAACATTCAAAGAACGACACCTAAATTAGCCTTTCTTTTAATTACCATAATGAGGAATTAGTTAAAAATATTTTTTTTGCATTTGCGATGAGAACAAAATTTATTAACAAATATTCTCAGGACTTTTCTCTTCTTTTTTACCTACCGAAGACAATTTTGTCTTTCGTCTCTGCCCCTACCTTACAAAAGGAGCTTTGGGGGTGTAAAATCAGGAGAATGGGCAGAAAGACACCAGAACTGGGGAGGTAAAATGCTCAGAGAAAAGTCGGGGTAAAGAGCGAAGAATTCGGGGTTTCAAGAATGGGTGACTTCGGAGGAGCCAGAGTGTTAGGGCCCTGCAGCAGAAAGAGAAAGGGACAATTCAGGAACTGCGGCCATGGGTTATGAGAAGATCCATTATCGTATATTTTTTAAAGTTTTTAACGTTTATTTATTTTTTAGAGACAGAGAGACCGAGTGTGAGCGGGGGAGGAGCAGACAGAGAGGGAGACACAGAATCTGAAGCAGGCTCCAGGCTCCAAGCTGTCCGCACGGAGCCTCACGCGGTGCTCGAACTCACGAACCGTGAGATCACAGTCTGAGCCGAAGTTGGACACTTAATTAACCGACTGAGCCACCCAGGCGCCTCCTCCCCCCTTTTCTTTTGTTTAAAATTTTTTTAATGTTTCATATTTTTTAAGTGATGTTAGTAAACATTGAAATTACGTTTTAGTTGCAGACTACCGTTTCTTCGTCAGTACTTAGGGCCTCAAGATTTATTTAAGTTACATGCTCATAAATTACTGAAATTTATTTCCCTGTTGTTTCCTGAAGAAACCCTGAGAGTGGGGAGGACATGTCATTACATTGTCATTGCTGAGTTGCTTGGGGGAGGGGGAGGGGGTTATGTCACTTAAATACGGTGACAGTAGAAGTGATGGACTCTAGAATCTTCAGAATACTTTGAACTTGAAGTCTACAAATATAAGGTATAACTGCTTAAACATCCAAGCTCTTCGCCATATCTTTCAAAGGGTGACATCCTCTCCACCTACTAAATAGATGTGTGTACACATATACATATATATATCTAATATATATTATATATAATTGTAATCCATACACTTTATCATGTCTATGTTAACTACTATTATAAACATTCAGACATTTAAGATCAATCCCCCCCATTCCTGATTCTTGCTCTACACAGTAAATACTTTCACCGTTTTGTAGCCGTGTATGTACATGTGTTTACCTTCACATGACAGAATTGCATATTTCCGCTGCTATTTCTTTCTTTTTTTATTTTTTTAACGTTTATTTATTTTTGGCAGAGAGACAGTGCATGAGCAGGGGAAGGGCAGAGAAAGGGGGAGACACAGAATCCGAAGCAGGCTCCAGGCTCTGAGCCGTCAGCACAGAGCCTGACGCGGGGCTCGAACCCACAGACCGCGAGATCATGACCTGAGTCAGCTGACCTGAGTCAGCTGCTCAACCGACTGAGCCACCCAGGCACTCCTCCACTGCTATTTCTTGATTTTTCAGTTTTAAGTATCAACTATAGACTTCCTAATAGGGGAGAAGAGGACTTACTGTTCTTACAAACCTTCCCTCATCCTCTTAATACAGTTTTTGGTTCAATCAACATTCAGTGCCAAATTAAATAGTATTTGTGGCTAAGTGGTGTACTATGAAAATGATTTCTCTCTTATACAATATGTTCTCTAGAGTTAATGATTGTCTCATTATTTGATTTGTTTGTTTTCTATATCTGTCAGTCGTTGTACATAATCGTATAACCCTGGCTAGGAGTTATTCTAGGTGGCAAATGGGGAGCAGGGACTGAGACATCAGTGCCAACAGGGCATTTGTTTGTACTTAACCTCCTGTTTTCATGACAACACTCTGGCCCGGTGTCCCTGCGTCCAGATTCCACTTAGATCGAGCTCTCCAAAGAGCCACACCGCAGTGTCCCGTGAAGGCGAGCAGTCACCAAAGTTGTAGGGTTTGGGAGGGGATATGGAGATTCAAATTCTTCTTGTGCTTTCCACCTCCTCCTATCTTGAACCCAAGCTCGCTCTCACTTCCAGAGGCACCCGTGGCCTTCCGGAGTTCAGACAGGCAACTCCAGGTTGCATTTAGCCTTTCCCCTCTGCAAGTTTGAGTTTCATTTTCCCCCCAATCTTCTTTTACATTCATTCTTCTTTTCAGATTTCCAAATTCGTTTCTATCATGACTTTTCCTGAAAACTGACCAATCTAGTACTAGGAACCTTCTCTGACTGTTTCCCGATCTGTCAGATGAAAGAGTCATGTTCTCCTCTGCAGCACCTGGATGCAAATCCTGCCACATCCTTGTGTCACACACATCATCACACATTCACCTTTTGCCTGTGAGAATCTCTGAGAGCTTACAGCCAGAGCTGGGAATGTGCCGGAAATGCTAGTGCTTGACCTGGGCTGACAGTCAAGGCGGAAATGCATTGGTTTTTTGGTGATCCACGGAAAATTTCACAGAAAAAAAAGTGTTTCATATTTTTTTCATTACTGCTCCTTTTTCCAAGAGTCCTAGAAACAAATCCAGGCACCCACAAAGGCGATGAAGGATGAAGAAGAGAAGAAAGATAAGCAAGGGAGAGAAAGGGGAAATGGGGGAGGGAAACAGTAGGCCCGCTATTTTCCTGCTACGTCCTTACTTTCCATTAGGGTGTCCTTGTCCCTTGTACACGTGACCATGCCCCAAGTGGGTAGACCCCACATCAAGGTGAACTCCCTGGATGTTCCTTTCAGGCTCAGGCTAAAACTCCACAATACGAAGGTAAATATTATGACAGCAAACTAATCACTCTCCTTGATTTGGTGGGACACAAATTTCATGTGCCTTTGACTCTTCTTTCCCTTCTCCCTGATGAGTCTATTTCCATTCCACAGGCTCAGTTTGCTGATGGATTGTGAAACTTACAAGACTAACCCCAGTGAGTTCTTTGAAGTAGATCAAAACACAGCGTTGGTAAAAGCGGATGTCATCTGGGCTCCCTGCTTCACGGTTGGCCACATAATTTACTTCCATAATATGAGTCTTCATTTGGTAGTTCAGATTGCTTTGCCTCTGTCTGCGAGTGAATTTCCTGCTCCCTTGGAGAAGAGCTCAGCCACTCCCCTGTCTTACTACCTCTTTCCGCACACACACGGAGTGGGGAAGGGCTGGCCCCATGGCTCTCAGGTCATGGAAGAAAAGTGGGTGGTGAGGCTAGTCATCCCAGGCCACGACAATATGGAAATTGAAGTAAAAAGTTCGCACAAGACACCTTGGCGAAGAAAATGGGTTATAAACGAGTCGCAGTTGGGAGCTGAGAATAGAGAGGAGGGCAATAACTTCAGTCTTACGGGGCATTAAAGAAAAGTCAGTCTCGTTTACCACCAGTTGCCACTTTCTGCCGATGGCTTAGTGGAGAGATTTTAGAGGGCCTGGGGTTTAGGATGAAAATCCACCCAAATAGCCATGCTGGGGCTCCCTCCCATCCTAGCGCACCTCCTAGAGGTCTCCCTGGGAGCCATATGTGCTTAGGCAAACCTGGAGAAAGCGGCGGGCATGAAGCAGAAGCCTCACTTCTGTCAAGCTCCTCCAGAATTTGTCCAAACATTTTTCAGGCTACCATCATACCCAAAGCCTCTGAGATACCTCCCCCCCCACTGTCCTCCTACGACCGTACCCAGAATCCTCAGCACAACACCATCCCAAACAGTGTCTCGGTACCATATTCCAAAATATTCCATCTTTCCCAGATCCGGGGGATCTGATGCCAGGCCATGATAAAAATGGTTTTAAACCATTACTCAGGATCACCATGAATTTTTCCCAGGAAAATAAGCTTGCAACGAATTGATGGGAGTGTGGGAGGAAAGAGATGCCAAGCACCATACTGTTAATCTAAGAAAATTTACAAGGATAGCAGATAGCCGCATGAGGTGCTACAAAACACAGCGTGAACCAATCAAAATCTTTCACTAATTGAACAAAAGACAAAACTCCCAAGTCATCGAGATTGAAGTATCCCTTGGATAAGTCTTACCTGCTCAGTGGCATGGGATAAGTGGACAAAAATAAGTAAGGATATAAAAGAAATTAACATTGTAATAAAAAAACCTACACCTTATGGGTACATATTAAACTTTACCCCTGATAATAGGAAATCTATTTTCTCAAGCACACGTGGAATAGTCATAAGAACGGATCATACTGTATAACAAGAAAATATCAGTAAATAATAATAAACTTCATATGGAAAAACAGGCATTCAATAATATCCAGGAAATCACCACAAAATAAAAACTACGAAAGTCAACTAGCCCTATCAAATATTAAAATATACCACAAAGCTTTGATAATTAAAACAGTGCAGTGCTGGTGCATGAATAGAAAAGCAGACCAGTGGAGTAAAATAGCATATTCAGAAATAGATACAAATACATGTGGAATTTCAATGTATAATGAAAGTGACATCCCAAATCACTAGGACAAAAATGGACTTTTCTTCAACGTTTTTATTTGGAGAGGCTGATTAATTTGTTGAAGGTTTTTTCAGCATATTTGGAGATGATTATATGATACTTTTCATTCACATTTCTTAATGTGGTGCACTCATACTATGAATTTTTAAAAATTGAACCAACCTTGCATTCCTGAAATAAATCCCACTTGGCCATTGTGTATCATCTCCTTAACGTGGTGTTAGATCCTTGTTGCTAATATTTTATAGAGAGCATTTGAATGAGTATTCATAAATGATTTATGCCTGTAATTTTTTATTTGTATTATCTTTACCAAGTTTTAATATCAATGTTATCCTTCATACAAATAATTAGAAAAAATATTTAAAGGCAAATTTACACCCTAGATTTTTCTTTAATCTTCGTAGAATGCCTAATAGTCTATTGGAATATATTGGACTTTCCTGGATGGCTTCTTTGTATCTGAAATATATCCTGTATTATTTATTTTCTCATTCCTTGTCTGACTATTCTAGTTTTAGCTTCTTATTCTGCATAGTATCTGGTCTCACTGGTATTAGTTATAACTATGTAATTTCTCTTTTCACCAAATTACCTATTTCCTTTGGGGGTTTTTTTCTTGTTCTATTTATTCATCTTGATCCTTTTCTTATATTTGGAGATCCTTAATAGTTAATATTAATTAATTATTAATTATTAATTATTATCTATTAATATCCTTAATAGATCCTTAATCCTTAATCCCTTATGAAAAAGGGCTATGTTGCTTGATAAGGAAGGCTGATCTTATTTCTTCTGACATTGGTTGGTTTGTACGTCTGGCCTACCTTTCCCAGATGACTCTGGTAACAGGGACAACAGAATAACCCAAACTCTTCACTTTAAGTGCTTGGGTGTGGCTCAGACAGGCTTTCTGGGTCCTCCCAGGGGCCCCCATAAGGAGAGTTTTACAACAGGATTGTGACTTTAGGGTAGTCCAATTACATAGCCTAATCGGTAAAAACTTTTAAAATTTGCACACGACCTCAACATACGTATACTTATTCAATTTTAAATTATAAGTTCAACTTGTTTGTACTAGTTTCTTATATATTTGAAAATACACAAGTAGAAATTATAAAAGGATCTGCCAAAAATTCAGTAAATACGATTAAGTAATTTAAAAAATGTATTTATAATGCTCTAAAAATATTTTTCCTGGGGCACTTGGATGGCTCAGTCAGTTAAGCCTCTGACTCTTGATTTTGACTCAGGTCATGACCTCACCATTCTGAGACTGAGCCCCCATGTTGGGCTCCACACTGGGCATGGAGCCCGCTCAAGATTCTCTCTCCTTCTGCCCCCTCCCGCTCACTCTGTCTCTCAAAATTAATTAATTAAAATTTTCTTTGCTACCTATGATAGATGATCACAGCAAGGAAACTGAAGGTGTACATCTGATGCAATTATTAGTATTCTCACCTGGTGGTGAGTGCTGGCTTTGCTATATTCTGGTGGTGGATTTTCCTTTTATGATTGGTATTATCTTTGATCTGTGATTTCTTTGACGAAAACATTTGAAACCACTTGTTCATTTTGTAAGGGTTATATGACCTTAAACTAGAAAATATAATGCATATACCCATTCAACAAGCCATTAGCAAACCACAGTATGCCACAGGGTTCTGAAAGTGAGTAGCTGAGTGAGGGCGCTGAAGACCTTTGCTGTTCTTATTCCCAAATTTTCCCTCAGGAGTCTTTGTGGGGCATCTATGACCCATAACCTGCCAGGCACAGACAGAAAATGAGGGTACTGGGTTCAGTACACATTGTAAATACTAACAGAGCTTAACTTGTTACTTTCATAAAAATTGATATAAATTAAACTCCTTCTTACAGCCTAGTGGATTTCTCTGAACCTCATCTTGGAAGCTGGTGTCCCTCTTTGGAGACCAGAACTGTGGAAGGCCAACACTCACGTGAGGAACCCTACTCTTCTCAAGCAAATTATTACATTACATTTCACCTTTGATCAAAGTCTGATTCTTCTCCCCCTCTCTGCCCCCCTCCCCATCCACACACTAAGCCAGACTCAGCCACGAAAATGCTTTAGGAAAAAACTAACAACAGGGACCCCGACATGGGGCCCACACTCTTCAGTTTTCCACCTACCTCACGGCTCTCTACAGTCCTAGGCTTATTCACATTTTTGCATTTTCTCCTCTTGCTTCCAAGTTCAGTTCATCCAGTTTTAACCAGCGCATTGTTTCCAGGTGCTCACACATCCATTCATATATTCAGCAAACACTGATTGAGCACCTACTATAGGCTGGTCATCCTGAGATATCATTCTAAGGGTAATGAAGCCAGACAAAGTCTCTGCTCTTACAGAGATTACACTCTAGATGAGAAGAAGGTGATGGAGGTGATGATGACAAAATGAAAAATTAGGAGAGGAGACACAGTGATGGTAGGAGGGGTTCCTCTAGATCAGTTGGGCAAAAAAGGCCTTTTGAGAGGTGAAATTTGAACAGAGACCTGAATGCCATAAGGGAGAAAGTTATGTATCTTGGGAAAGACATTCCAGGCAGGGAAAGCGGCAAGTGCCAAATCCCTGAATTGGGGCTATGCCTGGTGTGTCTGAGGAGAGGCAAGGAGGCCAGTTGAAAGGAGAGCTGTAAGAAATGCCATCCAAGAGGCTGCTTGTTTAAGGGAACAGATCCCATAAAGTCTTGAACACAACGGTAGAAAGTTTGGGTTTTATGTTGACTGACATGAAAAGTCATTCAGAACATCTTCAGCCAAAAAGTTGATATGGTTCAACTTACCTTCTAAAAAGTTCACTCTGATTGCTCTGCAGAAAAGTACACTTTGGGGCAAGGATGGAAAAAAGGAAACCAGTTACCATATTTTTTAAATTCTAAGACACTTACTCTTTTAACCTTTTTTTTTTTTAATGTTTATTTATTTTGAAAGAGAGATAGGTAGATTGCGGGGGAGAGGCAGAGAGGAAGACACAGAATCTGAAGCAGGCTCCAGGCTCTAAACTGTCAGCACAGAGCCTGACATGGGGCTTGAACCACAAACTGTGACGTCATTACCTGAATTCAGATGCTTAACCGACTGAGCCACCCAGACGCCCCCATTTTAACCTTTTTAAAGTCAATGTATGTCCTCTCTTGGCTGGTGGCACAGATGGTATAATTGCCCTGCCCCAAACCCACCCAGATATTAAAAGTGCCTGCATATACCTCCAAACAAGTGTCAACAGCTTATAAGAAGAATCTGACAGCCATAGAAAGTAAAGGGCTGAGGAAAAGGGGAGTGGATGGGATGAATCAGAGATGCTTAACACCATTTTCAAGCAAGAATAAAAAGTGGGCTGGCTCAAATGGCTTTTCTGCAGAAACTGACAAGTTGATCTTAAAATTCATATGAAAATTCAAAACGACCCAAAATAGACATAGCAATCTTTAAAAAGAACAGTTCGAGGAATTATATCTCCTGATTTTAAAACTTATTACAATGTTAACATCGTGTATTTTGCCAGTAAGTGGTACTGGCATAAAAATAGACAGATAGATCAATGGAAGGGAATTGACATACTGCTCCCCACCCCAAATCTCTACATTGACAGTCAACTGATTTTCATCAAAGATGTCAAGAAAATTCAATGAAAGCAGAATATTTTTTTCGACAAATGATGTTGGGAAAATTGTGTATCACAAGAAAAAAAGATAAATTTGGGGCATTTCCTAACACTATATACAAAAATTAAATGAATCAAAGATCTAAATGTAAGAGCTCAAACTCGAAAATTCTTAGAAGATACAGGAGAAAACCTTCATGATCTTGGGCTAGGCAATGTTTTCTCAAGTAGGACACCAAAAAGTACAAGCAACTAAATACAAAATAGATACATTGGCCTTCATCAAAATTAAAAATTTTTGTGCTACACATGGTACCATTAGTAAGGTAAAAAGACAACACATGAAATGGAAGAAAATGTTTGAAAACCATATGGCTGATAAGGAACTTGTGTCCAGAATATTTTTTATTAAGTTTTTAATTTACATTCCAGTATCATTAACATACAGTGTTATATTGGTTTGTACAGGTGTACCTGTACAATATAGTGATTCAACAATTCCATACATTAACTCGGTGGTCATCAAGGTAAGTGTACTTTTAATCCCCTTCATCTGTTTACCCACCCACCCCCCACCTATCTCTCCTCTGGTAACCACCAATTTGTTCTCTATATTTGTTCTCTATTGTTAAGAGTCTGTTCTCTATAGTTAAGAGTCTTGATCTCTCTCTCTCCCTCTCCCTCTCTCTCTCTCTCGCTCTCCCTCCCCCCTTTTCCTTTGCTCATTTGTTTTCTTAAATTCCACACAGGAGTGAAATCATGTGGCATTTGTCTTTCTCTGACTGACTTGTATCGCTTAGCATTATACTCTCTAGCTCCATTCAAGTCATTGAAAATGGCAAGATTTCATTCCTTTTTGTGGCTAAATAATATTCCATTATAATATATGTTACATCTTCTTTATCCATTCATCTATTGATGGGCACTTGGGCTGCTTTCATAATTTGGCTATTGTAAATAATACTTGGGTAAATAGGGGTGCATGTAATCCCTTGAATTAGTGTTTTTGTATTCTTTGGGTAGATACCCAGTAGTGTCACTGCTGGATCATACGGTCATTCTAGTTTTAACTTTTTGAGGAATCTCCAAACTCTTTTCCACAGTGGCTGCACCAGTTTGCATTCCCACCAACAACGCACAAGTGTTCTCTTTTCTCCACATCCTGTTCTTTCCTGTGTTGTTGATTTTAGCTATTCTGTCAGGCGTGAGGTGATACCTCATTGTCATTTTGATTTGCATTTCCCTGATGATGAGTGATGTTGAGTATCTTTTCATGTGTCTGCTAGCCATCTGTATGTCTTCTTTGGAGAAATATTTGTCATGTCTTCTGCCCACTTTTTAATTGCATTATTTGATTTGGGGGTGTTGAGTTTTATAAGTTTTTTACATATATTGGATACTAACCCTTAATCAGATATGTCATTTGTAAATATCTTGTTGATTGTTTTCTTGGGTGTGCAGAAGCTTTTTATTTTGATATAGGCCTAATAGTTTGTTTTTGCTTTTGTTTCCCTTGCCTCAGGCGACATATCTAGAAAGCAGTTGCTATGGCAATCTCAAAGAAGTTTCTGCCTATGTTCTCTTTTAGGGTTTTCATGGTTTCAGGTCTCACATTTAGGTCTTTAATTCATTTTAATTTTTTTTCATTTTAAATTTATTTTTGTGTATGGTGTAAGAAAGTGATTCTCTTTCTTTTGTATGTTGCTGTCCAGTTTTCCCAACACCATTTATTAAAGAGACTTCTTCTCACCAGATATTATTTCCTACTTTGTCAAAGATTAATTGACCATATAGTTGTGGGTTTTGTTTCTACTGATCTATGTGTCTATTTTTGTGCCAATACCATACTGTCTTGATCACAACTTTGAAATATAACTCGAAGTCTGGAATTGTGGTGCCTCCAGCTTTGCTTTGCTTTTTCAAAGTTGCTTCGGTTATTCGGAGTCTTATGGTTGCATACAAATTTTAGGATTATTTGTTCTAGTTCTGTAAAAAATGCTGGTGGTATTTTGATAGGGATTGCATTAAACGCGTAGATTGCTTTGGGTAGTACAGACATTTTAACAATATTTGTTCTTCCAGTCCATGAACATGAAATGCCTTTATATTTCTTTGTGTCTTCTTCAATTTCTTTTACCAGTGTTCTATGGTTTTCAGAGTACTTTCAGCTCTTTGGTTAAGTTTATTTCTAAGTATCTTATTATTTTTGGTGCATTTGTAAATGAGATTGTTTTCTTACTTTCTTTTTCTGCTGCTCCATTACTGGTATATAGAAATGTAACAGATTTCTATACATTGATTTTGTATCCTGTGACTTTACTGAATTCATGTGTCAGTTCTAACAATTTTTTGGTGGAGTCTTTCGGTTTTCCTATATAGAGTATCATGTCATCTGCAAATTGTGAAGGCTTTACTTCTTCCTTACTGATTTAGATGCCTTTGATTTCTTTTTGTGTCTGATTGCTGTGGCTAGGACTTCCAGTATTATGCTGAATAAAAGTGGTGAGAGTGGGCATCCTAGTCTTGCTTCTGACCTTAGGGGAAAGGCTCTCCATTTTTCCCCATTAAGGTTGATGTTAGCTGTGGGTTTTTCACAGATGGTCTTTGTTATGTTGAGATACGTTCCCTCTAAACCCGTGAGGGTTTTTTAAAATCATGAATGGATGTCGTACTTTGTCAAATGCTTTTTCTATTGAAATGATCATAATGGTTCTTATCCTTTTTCTTATTGATTCGATGTATTATGTTGATTGATTTACAAGTATTGAACCACCTTGCAACACAGGAATAAATCCCACTTGACTGTGGTGAATGATTTAATGTTTTGTTGGATTCAGTTTGCTAGTATTTTGTTGAGGATTTTTGCATCCATGTTCATCAGAGATATTGGCCTGCAGTTCTCTTTTATAGCTATGCCTTTATCTGGTTTTGGTATCAGGACAACACGGGCCTCATAGAATGAATTGGAAGTTTTCCTCCCTTTTTTATTTTTGGAATAGTGTGAGAAGAGGTATGAACTTAAATGTTTGGTAGAATTTGCCTGTGAAGCCATCTAATCCTGGACTTTTGTTTGTTTGGAGTTTTTAAATTACTGGTTCAATTTCCTTGCAGGTAATCAGTCTGTTGAAATTTTCTATTATTTCCTGTTTCCGTTTTGGTAGTTTGTATGTTTCTAGGAATTTGTCTACTTCTTCTACTGTCTAGTTTGTTGGAATATAGTTTT
Organism: Paguma larvata; assembly: GCA_030068075.1. Lineage (NCBI taxonomy): Eukaryota > Metazoa > Chordata > Mammalia > Carnivora > Viverridae > Paguma > Paguma larvata. Next base: position 135,539,849 of record CM057825.1, on the reverse strand, counting down.
TCATAATATTCTCATATAGTTGTTTGCATTTTTGTGGTGTTGGTTGTTATTTCTCCTCTCTCATTTGTAATTTTATTTATTTGAGTCCTTTCTCTTTTTTTCTTGGTAAGTATAGCTGGAGGTTTATCAATTTTATAGAATGTTTTTTCAAAGAACCAGTTTCTAGTTTCACTGATCTATTGTTAGTTCAGTTTCTATATAATGTATTTATGCTCTAATCTTTATTATTTCCTTCCTTCTGCTGGTTTTAGGTTTTGTTTGTTGTTCTTTTTCTGGTTCTTTTAGGCGTAAGGTTAGGTTATTTATTCTAGAATTTTCCTGCTTCTCTTTTAAAATTTTTTTTAAGTTTATGTATTTTGAGAGAGAGAGGAAAAGAGAGAGCAGGGGAGGGGCAGAGAGAGTGAGAGTGAGATAGAGAGAGAGAGAGGAAGAGAGAGAATCTCAAGCAGGCTCTGGGCTAGAGCCTGCTGCGGGGCTCAATCCTATGAACCGTGAGATCAAGACCTGAGCAGAAACCAAGAGTTGGATGCTTAACTAACTGAGCCACCCAGGGGCCCCTTCCTGCTTCTTGAGGTAGGCCTGTATTGCTATAAACTTCCCTCTTAGAACTTCTTCCGCTGTAGCCCAGAGGTTTTGGACCATTTTCATTTCATTTGTTTCCATGTACTTTTTATTTCTCCTTTTCCTCCCTGATTGACTCACTCATTGTTTAGTAGCGCGTTATTTAACTACCATGTGCTTGTGGTCTTTCAGAGTTTTGCTTGTGGTTGACTTCTAGCTTCATAGCACTGTGGTCAGAAATTATGCATGGTATATTTCGATCTTCTTGAATCTAGTGAGGCTTGTTTTGTAGACCCATATGTGATATATTCTGGAAAACGTCCCATGTGCTTTTGAAAAGAATGTGTATTCTGCTGTTTTAGAATGGAATGCTCTGAATATACTCGTTAAATCCATCTGTTCCAGTGTGTCATTCAAAGTCATTGTTTCCTTGTTGATTTTCAGTTTAGACGATTTGTTCATTGACATAAGTAGGATGTTAAAGTCCTCTACTATTATTAATTAGTTCGTTTGTTATTAACTGTTTTATGTATTTGGTGCCTTTTATGTTGCGTGCATAAATATTTGGAATTGTTTTATCTTCTTTTTGGATTATCCCCTTTATTATTATATAGTGTCCTTCTTTGTCTCTTGTCTTTGTGTTAAGGGCTATTTTTTCTCAATATACGTATTGCTACTATGACTTTCTTTTGATATTGCATGATAGATGTTTCTCCATCCCCTCGCTTTCAATCTGCAGGTGGCTTTAGGTCTAAAGTGAGTCTGTTGTAGGCGACATATACCTGAGACTTCTTTTTTATCCATTCTGTCACCCTATGTCTTTTGATTGGAATGTTTGGTCCATTTACATTCAAAGTAATTATCGATAGATATGTACTTATTGTCATCTTATTACTTGTTCTGTGGTTGTTTCTGAAGATTTTTCTCTGATCCTTTCTTGTTTTTCTTTCATGGTTTTCTGGTTTTCTTTAATGATGTATTTGGATTTCTTTCTCTTTATTCTTTTCATATTCATTAGTGCTTTTTGGATATAATTACCACAGGTTTGCATATAACCTTTTCTGCATACGGCAATCTATATTAAGTTGATGGTTGTTTCAGTTTGAACCCATTCTCTACTTCTCTCCTTCCCACATTTTGGTATATGGTGTCCTATTTTGCATCCTTTTATTTTGTGAGTTCTTTGACTTTTTTTTTACAAAAATATTCATTTTTACTTCTTTAGGGTTTACTACCTTCATGCTGTCACTTTTGGTCTCTCCTTTCCACTCAAAAAGTCCTTTTTAATATTCCTTGCAGGGCTGGTATAGTGGTCAGGAACTTCTTTAGTTTTTGTTTGTTTGGGAAACTCTTTCTCTCTTTCTATTCTGAACGATAGCCTCGCTGGATAGAGTATTCTTGGCTGCAGATTTTTCCCACTCAGCACTTTAAATATCTCATTCCCCTCCCTTCTGGCTTGGAAAGTTTCTGCTAAAAAATCTGTTGATAGCCTTATGGGGTTTTCCTTGTATGTAACTGTCTTCTTTTGTCTCGGTACTTTTAATATTTTTTCTTTACCACAATATCTTGCCATTTTAAAAACAATGTCTCTTGCTGTGGGCCTGCTTTTGTTGATTTGTTGGGGGTTCTCTGCCTCCGGATATAGGTTTCCTTCCCCAGATTAGGGAAGTTTTCAGCCCCTTTTCTGTCTCTTCTTCTGGGACTTCTATAATATGAACAGTATTACATTTGATGGAGTCACTGAGTTCCCTAAGTCTATTCTCATTTTGCATAATTCTTTTTTCTCTCTTTTGTTCAGCTTGATTACCTTCCAGTACTCTTCTAGGTCATTAATCTGTTCATCTGCTTCTTTCAGCCTGCTATTTATTCCATCCAGCATGTTTCTCATTTCATCTCTTGAGGCCTGGATCTCTGCTATTTGATTCCTTATCTCTGTGTTAAGGGTCCCACCGAGGTGCTCCACTCTTTTCTCAAGTCCAGCGAGTATCTTTATGATCATTACCTTGAATTCTCTCTCTGGCATATTACTTGTATCCATTTCACTCAGGTCTCTTGCTGTGGTTTGGTCTTGGTCTTTCATTTGGGACATATTCCTCTGTATCCGCGTTTTGTCTAACACTCTGTGTGTTGGGAACATCAGCAAAGTCTCTTGCTCTTGAAGGTAAGGGCTTTATGATGAAGTCCTGCCATGCCCTGTGGTGTGCCATGTTCCTTGTTCCCCAGGATCTGGAGCTTCGGGCGCTGTCTCGTATGTGTATTGTGTGTGCCCTGCTATTGAGTCCTAGTCTTGTCGTCTACAGAGGCTCTCTTTGCCTGTTGTGAGCAGTATTTCGTACCCATTGGGTGGGACACCTTTTAACAATGTGTGCGCTTGTCTGCTTACCAAATGAGACCTGCTGCTGCTGACACTGGCACTGAGATCTCACAAAACGCACAGGTCAAGAGACAAGGCATTGGTGGGTTTGTGCTGGTCTATTGGTGGAGGGGCCCTGCAGCACCAGGACTGAAAAGGGAGGATCTGCTGAAGCACAGGGGGATGGGCTTGGTGCAAACAAGTTAGGTAGTGAGTGTTGGTACCATGCTCATTCCCACAAGAGGCCATGTTTATGCTGGGGGGGCAGGCACGGGAAATGGTGCCTGCCAGCTCCTTTGTTCCTGGAAAGGTCTCTCTGTGATCCCTGCCTCTCCGGGACATGCTCTGAGATGAGTAAGTCACTTCCCCTACTGTCTTCTCCTGGTGTTTGTCAAACTGCTGCTTCCATGCTGTATCTCCACTGGCTGTTTGTCCTGCTGTCTCTTTACGTGTGGAGACTCAGTTCCTTCTTGCCTTCCTGGCTCTCCCAGAGCCAAGCCTGCTGATTTTTAAAATTCCAGGCTTTCGGGCACCTGCGTGGCTCAGTCGGTAAGCAGTTAAGCGTCTGACTTCAGCTCAGGTCATGATCTCACAGTTTGTGAATTCAAGCCCTGCATCGGGCTCTGTGCTGTCAGCTCGGAGCCTGGAGCCTGCTTCGGATTCTGTGTCTCCCTCTCTCTCTGCCTCTCCCCTGCTTGTGCTTTCCCTCAAAAATAAATAAACATTAAATATATATATATATATAATTTAATTTTAAATTAAGGCTTTAAATTTAATTTTTAAATTTCTCGCTGGTCATAAGAACTCGTGAGATTTGGCCCATCTCAATTTCAAAGCCAACGTTCTGGGGATTCGCCTTCCCCATGTGGACTTCCTGGTGTGAGTCTGTGTTTTGCCCTTCTCCACACACCAGCCGATGGTCATGGTCCATTTCATTCCCAAACTGTGCCTTTGCCCTTCCTCCCTCCTTTGACGTGGCCTCGTCTCTTCCCTTTAGAGTCTGGGGAGCTGGCTCTGCCAGTCTTCAGGTCCTTTTATGGGTTATTTACCCACAAATAGTGAGCGCAGGGTCCTCCTACTCTGCCAGCTTCCCAGCCGCTGTGTCCAGAATATTTTGAGAACACTTGCAACTCAATAATGAAAAGATAAACAAGTCAATTAAAAATGCACTCAGTTCTTTCCCCCTGAGAAATCAGAAAATGACCAATAAACACACAGAAAGACGCTCAATAGCATGAGTTCTCAGGGAAGTGCAAATCCCAGCTGCATTGAGATATTACTTCACACCCCTTGGGATGACTACAATCAGAAGGATTGAAAATAACTGTTGAGTCGAATGTGGAGAAGCCAGAACCCTCGTAAATTGCCAGCGAGTACGGAAAATGGTGCGGCCACTTTAGAAAACAGTCTGGTAGCTCCTCAGAATGCTAAATGTAGAGTTACCATTTGACCCAGAAATTCCACCTCTAAGCGTATATCAGAGAAAAATGAGAAAGTACAGAGATTTCTACGTAAATGCTCATAGTAGTCTTATTCTTAATCGTTCTACTGTTACTCCATCAAAAAGTGGGGGAAACCCAAATGTCTCTCAAATGGTGAATGGATAATGTGGATAATGTGGGATGTTCATATAACGAAATAGTATTCAGTAATAAAAGGCAACAAAGTACTGATAGTTTGCTACGATGTGAATGAACCTCAAAAACATGCTCGGTGGGGGGAAAATCCAGATATATAAAGACTACATATTGTTTGACTCCATTTATACTGAATGTCCAGAAAGGGCAAATTGATAAGAGACAGAATGTAAATCAGTGGCCGCCTACAACTGAAGGGGAGAATGGGGAGTGGGTGTGAACAGGCAGATTTCTTTGGGGCTGATGGGAATATTGTGCAATGAATTGTGGCAACGGTTGCCCAATTCTGTAAATATACTAAACGTCATTAATTATGCATTTTAAATAGACGGGTTTTATGTTATGTAAATTACATTGGAATAAAACCATTTTTTGACGTAGACAGGGTCCGTACAATTGCAACGCCAGTCGAAAAGCCCGGCCCCAATGGCCCGTATTCTTTTATGGATTCTCGTTAAAAACGCTGCATCGCCTGCACTTTTAATGGTTCACAAACTTGTGGAAAAATCATACACATTGATGATTTTGAGTTAAAAAGTGATTCAGAAGAGGAGACTCTGAATATGATGAATATTATTCACTAAATAATGTGTTTCTCGAAATGTGGTTCCTGCAGTAGCAGCATCAGCTCTGCCTGGGAACTTTACTTCGTAACAATGTAAATTTTGAGGCCCCACTGAATCAGATGTCCTAAATCAGAAACTCTGGGGCTGGACCCAGGGATCTGTATTTTAACAAACCCTCCAAGTGATACTGATGCAGGCTCCAGTTTGAGAATCAATGCCTTATTGAATCATTTCATTTATAGTTTTCTTTTCATGTATGCATAAGAGAGAGGATTAAAGATATTTCAAAAAATTCCTTAAAATATCTTTGTGTAGGTATAAAAAGAATAATTCTAAGTCTTCTTTTGAATGTTTATTTATTTTAGAGAGAGAGAGAGGGAGGGAGGGAGGGAGGGAGGGAGACAGAAGACCTGAAGCAGGCTCTGCGCTGACAGTAAAGAGTTGGACGCGGGACTTGAACCCATGAGCCACAAAATCATGACCTGAGCTGAAGTCAGACGCTTAGCCAACTGAGTCACCCAGGCACCCTAAGAATTCTAAGTCTTTTTTTTTTTTCTTTCTTTAATGTTAATATTTACTTTTGAGAGAGAGAGTTCGAGCAGAGAAGGGGGAGAGAGACAGAGGGAGACACAGAATCCGAAGCAGGCTCCGGGCTCTGAGTTGTCAGCACAGAGCCTGACACGGGGCTTGAAACCATGCACTGCGAGATCATGACCTGAGCCCAAGTCGGATGCTCAACCAGCTGCGTCACCGCGGTGCCCTAAGAATTCTAAGTCTTAAGGAAGCATTGCTTCATCACTTCTCTAATGCCACCTGAAGAGATAAATGGTGGGTCTGCCAGTGCACGAGGTCTCGGGTGGATGAAATCTGTAGGCGGGCTGTTGTAGCTGACACACAGGGCCGAGGACTGGTCGGCCACGGCACAGCTACTCCGCAGACGGACCCTGAGGTCATACCTGAATGTGTAGCCTCACCCCCTTTGCTCGCCATCATTCACTCTGGGCTTGAGACTTCTCTGGAGCCCCAGTGAGGAGAAGGGCTCCCCCATTTTAGCATCTCTCGCATCAAGGCTGCAGAAGCCTACAGCAGTTTCTCAACATCTCTGGTCAGGTTCTTCCTCCGCCCCTACATCCCCGCCCAACACACACCTCACCTTGTCCTTCCTTAGGCTCATTTCAAAGGAAATTAGGGACAGGAAAAGCAAATGTGAGTTTAGTCTGATGTCTTGAACAAGAACACCCTATACGTTTCGAGGAATAAATGGTTGTGACATAACAACAAACAAACAAAAAAAAAAACAAGAAAGCAAACAAAATAAATAAAACATAGAACCCTGCTACCAAATCTGGAAGAAAAAAAAAAAGGAACAGAGCAGAAAAAAGGAAACTGCTACCCAAAACTCACTTAACAATTGTAGAATAAAAAGAGTGGCAAATTAAATCTAACAAGAGAGTAAGAGTTGCAGCCACCTAGAGTTTATCCCAGGAAGGCAAGACTGTTGAATCACAATGTCTAAGATTATGAAATGTCACAAAAACTGGGTCCAATAAGAATATCATACCACATTTTCAAAAGAAGCCTCAAAAGATCTGTGCTGTTTAATACTTATTTCTAATAAAACACAATAACTAGAATTAAAAGCATTCTCCTTTAGCGTGATAAAGATTTTACATCTTGGGGCGCCTGGGTGGCTCAGTTAGTTAAGCATCTGACTTTGGCTCAGGTCATGATCTCACAGTTTGTGAATTTGAGCCCTGCGTAGGGCACTGTCCTGACAGCCTTGAGCCTGGAGCCTGCTTCAGTTTCTGTGTGTCTCTCTCTGCCCCTCCTCCACCACCACTCACTCTCTCTCTCTCAAAAATAAATAAACATGAAGAAAAATTTTAAAGACACAGACACAAATGCATAACCATAGTAAATATTATCACATATTGTCATAGGAGTATTAGTATTTACTAATTATTATTAGTATTACCAAATACCTAAAAATTCCAAATGTATCAAATACAAAATGAAAGTCAACAAGAGTAAAGAATGAACTTTTAAAATTAACAATTTTTTGTTTATAAAACATAGAGGGTAGGGAGAGAAACTATTCAAAATGATAACAAGAAAAATCTCAAATAAACTTAAAAAAATTTTTTTCGTTCAGATAATTAGCAGTGTTGAGGTTGGATGCATTTTTGACGTTGAATTGTCTTTAACTGTTTGATTTTTACTAAAAAGTGTTAAGTATACTCTTTAAAAAGTCAAGGAGTTCTACAAAGCTCACCCCAATCCCGATCTTCAATTTCCTGACACACGGCTACGTTGCAGGTTGATGTTAAAAAGACCACTGGACACCTAATGGACACGCGGCTATTACTTACAGCTGAGCCAAACCTGAGCTCCCGATCTTCCGGAGTGACTGCAGAGAACCGCAGGAGCAAAGGCAGCAGTGGGCTTATATAGACTACAGCAAGTTAGCGTGTAGAAGCTTGTTGTTAACCAATTACAGACGTTAGTTTTGGCGTGAACAAATCACTGCACAGTGCCTTGTTCTAAGATGACCAATCACCGGCATTACAAAAGTAAACAAGCTACTGGAGGTCTCGTGAGACCCTGAGATATCACGAGACTTTGAGATATCACGAGACCCTGAGGTCTCAGGAGACCTTGTGATATCCTGAGACCTCATAATAGGCTACTGCTTGGTTTCTCAATGTCAGGTGTGTTTATGGGCCTCGTACTGTGAAAGATGAGGATTTGGTCTCCGTCCTGCCCCAGCCCCAACACTCCCACATGGCCCTCCCATCCCTGATGACTTGAGGGTAACTCCATTCCATGTACACAGATATTCCCTGTCATATATTATGAACCCTTTTTCTTTTAGAAGCAACTTCTATTTCCCCTGGAGTTAATACACTTCTGGGATTTATTTTTCATTACACTTTTGAAAAAATTCATAGACTATTTATTAGAGAAGTTTTAGGTTTACAGAAAAAAAGGAGTGGAAAGAGTGGAAAGAGTTCCCTGCTACCCCCTACTATCTCCAATAGTAGATAAAACAGGAAATAGTTGCACACATTATTGTATATCTTAAAAGTCCAAGTGCATCAAAAATAAATCTTGCTATGAAATTCAATGTTGGGCATTCTTATGCACTGAAGTGGGTTTCCCAAAAATTCACATATTGAAGCCCCAACCCGTAGTGTAACCATATGTAACTATATTTCAAGATCGGGCCTGTAGGGAGTAATTAAGTTAAATGAGGTCATATAGGGCCTAATCCAATTGGCCTGGGGTCCTTATAAGAGGGGAAGAGACACCTGAGCTCTTTCTCTGTGCATACACTCAGATGAGAACAGAAGAAGGAAGCCAAGAAGAGAGGCCTCCCCAGAAACTAACTCTAGGGCACCCTAGTGTTGGGCTCCCCAGCCTCCAGAGCAGTGAGAAAATAAACTTCTGTTGCATAAGCCATTTGGTCTGTGGTGTCTTGTTATTTCTGGCAGCTCGAGCACATAACACAGAAGTCATTTTCCCTTTTCAAAGGTATCGATCGCTCCATTTTCTTCCAGTAACCAGTCTTCTATGGAGAAATTCGTAGCCATTTTTTTTCTCCGAAAACCTCCGGGATCTTATTTTTACCTTCCAGGTTCTGAAATTTCACAGTGAAAATTTTCCCATCTAAAATTTCAGCCCTCTCCTTTCTTGCTTAGTTTTACTCGTTTCTATCGTTGCGTTTTGTCTGCTTAACTAGTCTGTGCTTCGTGAGGACAAGGACTTTGGTCTGTCTCTTCACCGTCGTGTTCCCAAAGCTAGACCGATGCCTGCTGTGGAGCAGGTCCTCGGGAAGCATCTGCTGGGAGAAGAAGGAATGAAAGACCAACGGTGTGGGCCTACTTGCATTTGTGTCGCTAGTTCTGGGAATTCTTCGGAACTCTTCCTTTCATTATATCCATTCTTCTTTTTCTCTGTTCTCTACCTCTAGAACTTCCATTATTGGGATATTGGAGTTTCTTCGAATTAGTCCTTGAATTTTCTTATTTTTTTCTCTCTATTTTCAAACTCCTTTTGTTTTACTTTGTGGCAGGTCTCCTAATTTTATCTTCCAAACATTCCATTAAGTCAGTCATATCTTCTATTTTGCTTCTAATTTCCAAGCATTCCTTTTTGTTCTGAGTCTCCTCCTCGTCCTTCTTCCCCTTCCCCTTCCTCTTCTCCTTCTTCTTCTTAAGTTATTTATTTATCTGAGAGAGAGAGAGCGCATGTGCAAGTGGGGGACGGACAGAGGTAGAGGAGAGAAAGAGAGAGAGAGAGAGAGAGAGAGAGAGAGAGAGAGAGAGAATCTCAAGCAGACTCCACACTGCCAGTGCAGAACCCAATGCAGAGCTCAAATTCGTGAACCCCGAGATCACCACCTTGAGCCGAGGTTGGACACTTAACCTAATGAGCCACCGGGTGACCCCTTCTTTTTTAAAACAGCATCCTGTTCTATTCCTGCTTAATGAATGTATCATGCATGCTCTCTTCTCTGAGATTATTAGTAATTGTTCTTTTTAAAGTCTTCTTTTTCCTGAATTGTCTGTTTCCTCTGAGGTGCTTGCTGATTGTTTGTTTGCATTATAATTTTTCCGGAGAGAGCATTTCCTTAGCCCATCAGATGGGACTTGGTGTTCTACGCACGATTAGAAGCTGGGGGGCTAAGAAGCTGGCTGGAACCTGGGAACTCTGAGACTGTGACCTAACATGGGAGGCGGTCTGGGTGGGCCAGCTCATTGGAAGTACCGCGATGTCAGGATCTTAAGTCTTTTTCCCTGAGATGGTTGGGATCCTTAGCAGGACGTTGCCTGTAATATTGGAGTATTATTAGTAATAGTAAGAGAAGAAGGCTGGGGATGAGTCTCTGCATTCATTCATTTTATTTCAATACAGTTCACCTGCCTTAGATAGACTAGTGTCCCCCCCAACCACCACAACACACTTCTCAGATAGTAAACCTCCAGTTGTCTGCTGGGGTGGAGGAAGTTGTGGGGGGTACATCAGGGTGGAGGTGTAGAAGTGAGGATGCAATTGCTTTTTTTTTTAACTCTTTATGTTGAAATAATTTTAAATTTATACCAAAGTTGCTAAAACAGGGTCGTCAGTTCTTGCGTAGGCTTCACTCAGCTTCCCCTGATGTTAACATGTTACAAAACCCTAGTACAGTGATCAAAACCAGAATATTGGCATTGATACAATACTAGCAACTCAACTGTAGACCTTGTTCAGATTTTAACGGTTTTCCAGGCACTCAATTGTTTTCTTTTCTTTTTTGATGTGTAACCATATGAATTGAATGATACGTATAGATTGGCGTAACCACCGCAGCAATCAGGATCCAGACCAGTTCTGTCGCCCTACAAAACTCCCTCATGCTCCTTCTTTAAAATCACACCCTCTTTCCGCGCCTAAACCTGGCAAACACTGCTCTGTCCCCCGACACTATAATTTGTCATTTTTAGAATGTTATATAAGGGAATCATATGGTACGTAACCTTTCGAGTTTGACTTTTCTCACTTAATGGAATGTCCTTGAGATGAACCCCATCCGTCGCACGCATCAGTAGTGCCTCCTGTATTTTCCCGAGCAGTACTCCGCTACGTAGATGGACCCCAGTTCATGTGACCATTCGTCTATTGAAGGGCGCTTAGGTTTTTCACAGGTTTTTGGCAATTACAAAGAAAGGTTTTGTAAACATCTACATAGAAGCTTGAGTATGAACATACATTACTATTTTCGCAGGAGTAAAATTGCTGGGTCATACGAACACTGAGATCAACTATTGAAGAATACCGACGAACTTTGCCTAAGTGGCTGTGTCATTTCGCATTCCCACCAGCAGTGTGTGAGAGTTCCAGATTCTCCATACCCCACCATCGCTTGCTTTTGCCAGTATTTTTCATTTGGGTGATTTCTAACAGACCTACAGTGATATCTCATTGCGGCTTGAATTTGCATTTCCCCAGTGGCTAATGCTATTGACAATTTTTCATATGCTTACTTTTTTCCCCTCATATCGACTTTGGTGAAATATCTGTTCCAGTAAATAAATCTATGTGCTTTTTCCCTGTTAACCTTTCTTAGGTTAATTCTTAGATCAGCCACGGAACCTAAGAGGGCAGAAGAAAGTCTTTTCTTCTCTACAGTGTCATTGGGTAGAGTATTTTATAAATATCAGTTAAGTCAAGTTGACTAATAGTGTTAAGTTCTTGTACATTCTTACTGATTTTCTGTCTACTCAATTTAAATATATGTTAAATATGTGAGAAAATGTCAACTTAGATCTTGATTTATTACATAACACTAAAATGAGCTACAGATTGATGAAAGAGTGAAATAAAATTCTAAACCTCAAAACATGAAAACATTAAAGTAAAATATGGACGAATACACTCATGATCTTCATGTGGGCAAACACTTCCTAAGTCTAAAATCATGAAAATAAATAGAAGTTAAAAAAATAGGTAGATAGATAGATGATAGATTGCTTTTGCTTGTGTGTTTTTACTTTGGAATAATTTTAGATTTGCAGACAAGTTGCAAAGATAGTACGAAGAGTTTCCATATACCCCTCATCCGTTTTTCCCCAATGTCATCATCATACATTATCACGGTACTTTGATCAAAAGTGAAAAAATGATATTGGTACATTTCTATTAACTAAACTCTAGATTTTACCAGTTGTGTTTTTACTAATGCCTTTTTTTTTTCTGTTCAGGATCCAATATATCTAAGTGAAGGCACATTGTTTTTAGAAGAGTCAAATTTTGACTATGTAAAAATCATTCGATTTCTTGTTTTAAAATGCGAGAGCAAAATAGGAAATTGACAAGCTGAAAAAAAGATTCTTAAGGAAACAAAAGATCAATAGCTTTCAAAATGAATTGGTTTGGTTTTGGTCTGCTTTGCTTTGCTTTTTTTAATTTGAGAGAGAGAGAGAGAGAGAGAGAGAGAGAGTGCGACCATGGGAGAGAGGCAGAGGGGAGAGAGAGAGAGAGAGAGAGAGAGAATCTTAAGCAGGATCCACACTCAGCACGGAGCCCAACACGGGGCTGGATCCCACCTCCCTGGGATCATGACCTGAGCTGATATCAAGAGTCGGATGCTCAACTGACCGAACCACCCTGGTGCCCCAAAATGAATTGTTTCTTAAAGTCAATATGTAAAATACTAACCCAACCCACCAGTAAAAAATAATCAAAGAACATGAATAGATAATTTAAAAAAAGAAATGTTATTTATATATATTATATATAACATAAATATATTATAAATATATATGCATAAATATATTAATTATACATATAATGCAGTCATTAAGAATAAGGGTTTTTTAAGTTTATTTATGTATTCTGAGAGGGGGAGGAATAACAGAGAGAGAGGGGAGAGAGAATCCCAAGCATGAATCCAACATGGAGCTCAATCCCAAAAACTGTGACATCTTGACCTGAACCAAAATCAAGAGTCAGATGCTTAACTGACTGAGCCACCTGGTGCCCCTAAACATAGGTTTTTGAAGACTTTTTGATTGCACTGGGGCACCTGTGTGGCTCAGTCGGTTGAGCATCAAACTCTTGATTTTGGCTCAGGCCATGATCTCACAGTTCGTGAGATCAAATCCCACATCAGGCTCTGCGCCGACAGCATGGAACCTACTTGAGATTCTCTCTCTCCCACTCTTTGCTCCTCCCCCACTCATCCATACTCTCTCTCTCTCTCTAAAAATAAATAAACATAAAAAATAATATTTGATAGCATGCAAAAAGTGTTCATAATAAATTTAAATGGAAAACATAGACTCAAAATTATTCCAATGTTTTTTTAAATTTTTTAATGTTTATTTATTTTCGAGAGAGAGAGAGAGAGAGAGACAGAGCACGAGTAGGGGAGGGGCAGAGAGACAGAAACACAGAATGTGAAGCAGGCTCCAGGCTCTGAGCTGTCAGCACAGAGCCGTACGTGGGCTCAAACTCACAGATTTTGAGATCATGACCTGAGCCGAAGTCACACGCTTAACTGACTGAGCCACTCAGATGCCCCTATTCCAATTTTTAAAGAACATTTATATTTGGGTTATTGAATTATAAATAACAACATTTATTGTCTTCTTTGTGTTTTTTCATTTTATCAAAATATTCTACAATTAATATGATTTTTAAACACCAAATATTTCCTTTTAAAAAGTTTTAATTTCTGCATAACTTCCATGTGGCTTAGGGGACTGAAAATATGTCTCTCTGGTTCCAGGATCATTTTTGGTCCCAATGTTCTTGTCTGTTGGGATCCTTCCTGCTGTGCAAATGATTACCTGCATAGATTTTCTTTTGAATCAAAAGGAAATGTTTTCAAAAGTTCTTAGGAGATCAATCCAGAAGAACTGAATTAATTTTCTAAAGAAAGAGAATTAAAGGGCTAACTGAGTTTGATGATTTCTCCCTCTCGCTCTCTCTCTCTCTCTCTCTCTCTCTCTTTCTCTTACCTTATCTCTACCCCTCCTCCCTTTCCCTCTCTTTGTGTCCAGACTTGGAGCAAAGATCCGGGCCAAGCCTAGCAGACTAGCCTGTTTGATAGGAAAGAGAATATGTAGTGTTAAGGAGACCTAGGGAAAGCCAGGGAGAAATTTCTGAACCATGAAAAAATGCAGGACTTCAAAGGGCCGTCTGAGGACAACTCATGTCCCAGGAGTGGGGCTGGACTGAACTGGGCTGCGCTAAATCTTTACAATATCCTGGAAAAACGATTTTGCTCCACGTCGCTTAAAAACACATAAAGAAAGGTGCCTGGATGGTTCAGTTGTTAAGTGTCCGATGCTCGATTTCGGCTCAGGTCATGATTTCACTCTTTGTGAGTTTGAGCCCTGCACTGGGGTCCACACTGACAGCGTGGATCCTGCTTGGGATTCTCTCTCCTTCTCTCTTTGCCCTCTTTCAAAACACACACACACACACACAAAGAGCCTTTACAGATAATTTGCTGAGTGACTGCAAAATTTACCTTCCAAATTTGGGGAAGTCCCCATGTATAGGTCTTATCAGCCTTTGGTTCTCTCTTTGAGTGTTTCTCAAAGTAGCCTGCAGAGCATCGGAATTAGAATCTTCTAGGATGCCAGTTCAAAACACTTGAGAACCCCGCCCTCAATCTACCAAAGGGGAATCTCTGGGCAGTGCAACCTGAGAAACCAGACCTTAGTACACACCAAGAAGTCTAACACACGTTAGGCTGAGAGTCATTTCTTCATAGTCTGCTATTATCCATAAATGGAGGAAAAAGGCTAGTCAGATGTAGAGAGAATTTCATTTTTAACGCATCATTCAGTATGTATCTCTACTCCATATTCTGTGTCAGGTAATGAGTCTAGTCCTATGAGATCACAGTCTAAGAGGAAAAGACATATCTGCCCATGGTGGGGAGAAATTAATTTTCCTTGGGAAGGTTGCATTAGTGAAGATGTATTCCGCTGCAAGCTATAGAATATCCAGCCAAAAGTGCTTTAAATTACAGATATTTAATTATCTATTAAATCAAAACATGTAAGGGAAAAAGATTCCGTATTTGGCGAGCGGGTCAATAGAATCATCGAGGCTCTTGCCCCCTTAGCAGGCTGCCTGAGTGGAAAAAATGTCACCTCCTTTGTCTTAGCCATTATATTTAAGTCAACCTGAGGTCACATTATTATTATTTTTTTTTTTTTTGGCAGCCATATCAACTCTGACTCCTATGATGTCAACTAATAGCTTTTTGTTTTTCCATGGACTGCTTCTTAGCCATTTCCCTCTGATTGTTTGTTTTGCACAGGTTTGGTTTTCTTTTGCTGGGGCTTTTTTAATTTAAAATTTTTAATTTAATTTGAAAATGAACTTTTCCAAGACTGATCCCCTGCAGGATAACCTTGCAGAAAGGGCTATCGTGCACCTATAAAGCTGCACAGAAACTAACTACAGCTCAGTGCTTAAGGCAATCCATCCCATTCAACCCGATGGCTTAGACCTCAACCTTCTGATCGTGCGGTAAAAGAAGTGGGTGCGTCTTCCACTGTGAGCTCTTAAGTAGTAAATCCTGTCACTGGCAGCAGCAAAGGCTGACCCTCAGCCTCCTGATCATGTCAGGGCAGGGGCTGATGCCCATCGACCCCAACACACATCTTGAGCTGGTAGGATGGGCTCAACTCTAAGATTCTATCATGTCATATGGTTCTTTTACCCTGGCCTCTGATTATGTGTGTGTGTTGTGCCTTAAGCTTTTCTAATCATGCGGCTTTAAAAACAGTACAGTGAGATGGAGACCTAGTTTCCAGAACAGAGTACAGGAAAGGAGAGGAGAGAGCTACAAGGGAAGAGAGCCTCAGAAAACCACTGGTTTCCCCAGAGAATTTAATCAAATATTGATAAGCCCATTAGTGTGGGGAAACCGCCTCAGGCCAGGGAAAGAACCATCCAAAAGGATCTGAGCGAGCAGTGCCTGGCGCTTACACAGACACTAGAATAATGCCTGTTCCTGCTACTCAGATGGGAAAACTTCATCATCTTGGGCATTAGGCAGGGAGTTCAGGAAAGTCTTGCCTCAATAGTGAGACTCATTACCCTGGACCGAACACTGCTCTGATTCTACTTAGCAAATCTTAAAATAAAGACCCTAAAAGATCGATCTGTTCCCAAATTACCTGCCAGCAGAAAAAAAGTAAAAAATATAGGAATATAACACTATCCAGCACTTAATAAGGTTAATGTTTAAAATATCTTGCATCCAATCAAAGACTACAGAACAAAGATTACAAAAAGAAATAGGAAAATAGGACTCATAAGGAGGAGAAAGGAGAATCAATTGAAACTTGTGCCAACTAATATAACATTGTGTGTTAATTATATTTTAATAAAAAAAGCAGACTTTTCAAAAAGAAAAAAACTATCCTAGATCCGACAAAGATGTTAGAATTGTCAGACAGAGACATTAGAAGTCATTATAGTTGTATTCCATAAGTTCAAAAGGTTACGTAGAGATATGGGATATATTTTTTTTTAATCCTAGAGATGAAAAATGCAGTGGATCCATTAATGGCAGATTAGACATAATAGAAAAAAAGAATACACCTTGAAAACTTAGCAAGAGAAAGTATTCAAATGACACACACAGAGAAAAAAAAAGAATAAAAAAAAATACAGCCTTAGTAAGCCGTGGGACAAATTCAAGTGACTAAAAATACACGTAATCGTATGTGAGGGAAGAGACAAAAAATGTTAAATGTTTGAAGAAAATAATAGCTGAAAAATTTGCAACTGTGATAAAAAAACCAAACAAACTTATAATAAGAAGAAACACGAAGAAAATGGGCAGAGGATTGGCAAAGACACTTTTCCAAGGAAGACATACAGATGGCAAACAGAGGCATGGAGAAGGTGCTCAACGTTACTAATCAGGGAAATACAAATTGAAACCATAACGAGACATCACCTCCCGCTTCTTAGACTGGCTATCATCAAAGACAAGCAATAACGAGTTCTGGCAAAGCTGTGGAGTAGAGGGAACCCTTATGCACTGTTGGTGGGAACGCAAATTGGTACAGCTACTACAGAAAACAGTATGGAAGTTCTTCAAAAAATTAAAAGTAGAACAACATATGCTCCAGCAATCCAACTTCTGGTTATACATCTTAAGGAAATGAAATCACTGTCTTGAAAAGATACCTTCTCTTGTATGTTCATTGCAGAATTATTTACAATAGCTAAGACATGGAAACAATCTAAATACCTGTAGGCAGATGAATGGATATATAAAGTGGATTACAGATGAATGTCTAACATAGATATACATATATGCATAAACAGGTGTATATATATATAGGGATATTATACATGTATATAATATATATAGAGAGATATCATTCATCCATGAGAAAAAAGAATATCTTGCCATTTTTAACAACATAGATGGACCTTGAAGACATTATGCTAAGTGAAATAAATCAGATACAGAAGATAAATACCATACAATATCACTAATATATGGAAAACTGAAATATACACACACGCACACACACACAAAAGCACATACACACACACACACACACACACACACACAGAGCAAAAACATAATCAAAGGAAACAAACCAAAAACCAAGCTCATAGATATAGAGAACAGATTGGTGGTTGCCAGAGACAGAGAGTAGGGAGTGAGCAAAATGAGTAAAGGGGACCAAAAGGTATCAATTTCCAGTCATAAAACAAGTAAGTCACAAGAATGTATACAGCATGAGGAGATATAGCATGAGAAGATAGAGCATGGTGACTATAGTTAATAATACTGCAGGAGCACCTGGGTGGCTCAGCTGGTTAAGCGTCCGACTTCGGCTCAGCTCATAATGTCACATCTTGTGGGTTCAAACCCCTCATCGGCCTTTGTGCTGACAGGTCAGAGCCTGGAGCCTGCTTCAGATTCTGTCTCCCTCTCTCTCTGCCCCTCCCCCGCTCACATTCTCTCTCTCTCTCTCTCTCTCTCTCTCTCTCTCTCTCTCAAAAATAAACATTAAAAATTTTTTAAAAATAGAAAATAAAGATAATACTCTATTCTATATTTGAAAGTTGCCAAAAGAGTAGGTCTTAAAAGTTCAAATCACACACAAAAAATTTAACTACGTAAGAGTGAAGGGTATTCACTAAAATTATTGCGATGATCATTTCACAACATATACAAATATTGAATTACTATGTTATACACTTGAACTAATATAATGCTATGTCAATTATTTAAATTATGTTAATTAATTAATTTTATTTCTTAAATATTAATTATTTAATTAATTTAAGTCTATAAATTGAATTATTGAAATTATTTAAAAATAAATGCATAAATATGAACTAAGAGTAAAATCTGAAAAAATATGTGAAAGATAAGTCTAATAAAACCACAAACCATCGCTGAAAGAAATTATAGGAGACATGAGAGATATATGTTGTTTGTGTGCCGTGAATATGTCAACTCTCCCCAAATTGATCTACAGATTCAATGCAATCCCTGTTGAAATCCCAACAGAAATGGAAGAGCCAATTCTCAAATTCATTGCGGAATTGCAAAGGGCCATGAATAGCCAAAACAGAAGAACCAAGTTGGAGGACTAACACATCTCAATTTCAAAATTTATTATAAAGATACAATAAACAAAATACAGTGATCCTGGAGTAAAGATAGACAAATACATGAATGGAATTGAAATGATTCCAGAAATAGACCCACATATATACGGACAACTGATTATTTGAGAAAGATGCAAAGCCAATTCAAGCAAGAAAAGGTAGTGTTTTCAACAAACTGTGCTAAAAAAAAATTGGATATCTGTATGTGAACGGAAGAAGAGAGAGGGGAAGGAGAGAGAAAGAGAGAACTTTGATCCCTATGTTGCCCCCTATGCAGTAAGTAATTCAAAATGCATTGGACACCTAAATGTAAAATCTACGTCTATAAAACTTCTTACAGAAGCATAGCAGAAAACTCTTGTGACCTAGCATCAGGCAGAGGTTTCCTAAATACAACCCCCAAAACACAAGCTATAAGAGAACAAAAAGATAAATTACTCTATCAACATTAAAAACTTTCTGGGGGCCTCTGGGTGGCTCAGTCAGTTGAGCGTCTGACTCTTGATTTTGGCTCAGGTCACGATCCCAGGTTGTGGAATCGAGCCTGCATTGGGCTTTGCGCTAAGCTTGGAGACTGCTTTAGATTTTCTCTCTTCCTCTGCCCCTCTCCTCCACTCTGTCTCTCTAAAAAAAAACCACAACAACAACAAACAAAAACAAAAGCAAAACAAAACAAAAAAAACTTTTGCTCTTCAAAAGATACTGTTAATAAGAGAAAGGAAAAAATAATCCACAGACTGAAAGATAATATTCTCTTCAAAAGACACTGTTAATAAGAGAAAAGAAAAAAGAATCCACAGACTGAAAGAAAGATACTATTCACAGAGCCTGTATTTACAAAGTACTTGTACCCAGAATATACAGAGAACTCTCAAAAGTCAACAATGAGCAAACAACCCATGGTTTAAAAATGTTTATTTTCTTAAAAAAAATTTTTTTAATGTTTATTTATTTTTGAGAGAGAACGAGAGTGGAGGAGGGGCAGAGAGAGGGGGAGACACAGAATCTGAAGAAGGTTCCGGGCTCTGAGCTATCAGCACAGAGCCCCACCCAGGGCTTGAACTCACAAAGTGTGACCTGAGCTAAAGTCAAATGCTTAACCGACTGAGCCACCCAAGAGCCCATAAAATATTTATTTTCAAGAAAGAAAACACAAGCAGGGGAGAGGCGGGGGGAAGAGGATCTGAAGCAGGCTCTGTGCTGACAGCCCCAAGCCCGATGCAGGGCTCAAATTCACAAACTACGCGATCGTGACCTGAGCCGGGGCTGGACACTCAGATGACTGAGCCACCCAGGTGCCCCAGCAAACAACCCACTTGTTAAAAATAGGTAACAGACCTGAACTTCATTAAAGAAGACATGTGGGGGGCGCCTGGCTGGCTCGGGTGGAGAAGCATGCGACTCTTGATCTCAGGGTTGTGGGTTCAAGCCCGATATTGGGTGTAGAGATTACTTAAATTTTAAAAAAATTTAAAAAAAAAACAAACGAGACGACACGTGGATTGCAAGCATGCAGATAAAATGATGCTAAGACATCATTAATCACTACTGAAAGGCAGATGAAAACTTTGGTGAGCTACCACTACACACCTAATAAAACGCCAAAAACAACTACGTACAGGTACAGATGTGGAGGAAACAAAACTTGTATGCCGCTGGTAGAAATTCGAGATGGAAAGGATTTGGGCATTTTCCTTGAAAGTTAATATATACCTTCTTGATGATCCAGCCTTTCCATTTCTAGGTATTTCCCCACAAGAAGAGATAGCCTATGTCCATACGAAGATTCGTATATTGAATGCTCATAATATCTTTGTTTGTAATCGCCCCAGACTGAAAACAATCCAAACTAGTGGAAGGAAAAACAAATTGTGGTATATCCATATAATGGAATACTACCAGCAATCAAAAGGAACGATGATGTATTCAACAACATGGATGGATCTCAAAATAAATGTACCAGTAGAAGCAGCCAGGTCAAAAAAAAAAAAAAAAAAAAAAAGGAGTACGTCTCATCCCATAGGATTCCATTTATATAAAACACTATAAAATGCAAACAAACCTTTAATGACAGAAAGCAGGATAGTGGTTATCTGGGCGGGAGGAGAAGGACAGGTTATAACGGAATACAATAAAATTTTGGCAGGTGACGGACATGTCCACTCTCTTGATTGAGGTGATAGTTCTGTGGATGTATATATATGTCTTATTTATCCTATTGTATCTTTATAAATATGTGCAACTTATTAGAGGTCAGTTATATCTCAATAAATTCATTCACAGCAGTTTTAAAAGGCCCTCCGTTTGAGGATCAGAGCACCCTTCTTGGAGTCTCAAGCTCTCGGCAGGCCCAGTGTGTACCACTTGGCCATTAACCCTCATGTGCACGTGTCTGTCTTGAGAAAACTGGGGGGGGGGGGGGCTGGTGCCTGACAGAATGCAGAGTCCTGTGGGTTCCAAACAGCCTGCTCCTCAAGTTCTCAAGGTGGAAGGAGTGGCTGCCTGGCTCAGGAAGCCTGGGCTCCTGGTTTTCTTTGGGGACCAATGACGTCGAATGTGCCAGAAATACAAGAGGAGGTGAGCCCTTGTCATATGGGCGATGGAGGCGCCCGGTGTGTTGATCTGAAGAGGGAAGAAGGAAACCGCAGTGAACCGATTCGGCTGCTCTGCTCTTCCCAGAGGTGAGAACCAGGACGAGGGGGTGGCAACCACTGGGAGACGGTTCCTGCGGCTCAACCAAAAGAATCTCTCGTTCGTGGTGTTATTCCTACGAAGTGTGTCCCTCTGAGCAGTGGTAAGGTCTCCATCACAAGAGGCTTTCCACTCTGGAAGGGACGAACCTAGGTTTAGGATTCTGTAGAAATCATCAAAGCGCTGACCGGGAGTTGGGTGCCAGGACTTCAAGGGTCCTTTCCAACCCTTTAAATCTTTGATTTCCTGCCTAAAATCCCCATGTGTTTTGTGTGCTGTGGTTACTAGACAAGTTCATATTACATTTACGTTGGAGAGATTCCATAGACTTAAGAGAATCTCTCTCCTCCCTCCACCTCTCTCTCTCTCTCTCTCTCTCTCTCTCCCTCTCTCCCTCACCTTCTTTCTTGCTAACACACACGCATCCACACCTCAACTTCAAATATT
The DNA here is from genome assembly GCA_030068075.1 of Paguma larvata. Lineage (NCBI taxonomy): Eukaryota > Metazoa > Chordata > Mammalia > Carnivora > Viverridae > Paguma > Paguma larvata. Next base: position 135,518,445 of record CM057825.1, on the reverse strand, counting down.
CAATTCCCTGAGTAACTCATCTGCAAACAATTCCAGAACATTGGGACATTATTAACGCTCATCACACTGACTTGCTTTCCATTTTAAGTCTGGAAAGTTACTCTGGCAGAGACGTACCTGCCACTCACCCAGAGCCAGGAGCTTGAGGAGCAGATGAGAGGAGCCGCTAGCCCTAAGCCAGGGAGGACTACAGCAGGGGCTCTTCCCAAAGCTGTAACAGAGCCAAGCCCACCAGCGTCCCGATGCCCAGACCCACCCCCTGTTCCAAACGGAAGGGAACACTCTGCCCATCTCAGGATGGTCAAGGCTCCATAATTGCTAGGACTCTCGACCAAGACCTTCCCGTAGACATCTCCCCACGGGGAAAAGACCAGAGGAAACTGATAGAAATTGATCACGAACCGGAACACAAAATGTCTTAGTATTTCCTTCAGAAATAACTAAATGGCTTTCAATTAATTTATGGAATCGATCTATTTGTGTGAGGAGAACCAAGGTACTCTCTCTCAGAGGGGCACTTTGGTTTCGTTGGCGTAAAAGGACAGAGACCAAAATCCCTCCCTCCCCAATGTTCTCACATTTTGTTCCGTGGCAGCGATGAGATGATCAGATTCAGAGGGCGGCTGGGAATCAAATTAGAAAAACATCAGATAATTCTGGGGCATTTTATGCCATCTAATTTCCATTTGTACCTGAAAGGAAATGAACATCTTAACAGCCCAGGAGAGGGAAGCTGTCAGATGGGACTGCCAGGCTGGGAGAAACCAGTGGGCTCTCTGAGTCAAGGCGGGGGGCCGCGGGGCTGCAGGCTCCCCCGGAGCTCTGGTGGCCTGGGAAGGGCCACCCCACAGAGTCCACAAAGACCTGTGACGGCCAGGGCAGTCAGAAGGGGAGGCTGGAATGGACTGCTCTGCCAGAACTTCTTTCTGTCCCTCAGCATTCTGGGGACAGCTGTGGAGACCCCAAAGCTGACAAGTCACAGGGCCTTCCCTGGTATGTTTGTCCAGTGCAAATCTAACCACGGGAAGTCTGCCTTGGTTTCTCTAGTAGCACTCGAGGCAGGTCTGGCTGACAATGGATGACCCCGTACCCACACTGTTGAGGCCACACGCCCCTGACCCAGGCTGTGTACTTCCAGCCTCGCTGGGCCTCCCCGATGGGATCCTGGCTCTCCCATGTCCTTTCAGGCTCCTGCCATTACCTCACATGCCCACTCCTCAGCCCAACCTTGCATCCACTCTTGGGCTTCCCTCCCTCGGTGGTTCATTTTATGTGTCAACGTGACTGGTCACGGGGTGTCCAGACTCGTGACTTCCGGGTGTGTCTGTAAATGTGTTTCTGGATAAGATTAGCATTTGAATCAGCCGACTGACTGAAGAAGATGGCCCTCCCTCTGTGGGCAACACCATCCAACCCCAGAGAGGCTGAAGAGAACTAAAGGCAGAGGAAGGAAGAATTCACCCTCCTCCCTTTTCTTCTGCCTCACTGTTGAGCTGGGATTTCTCATCTCCTCTTCTGCCCTTGGACTGGGATTCACATCAGCCCCCTTTGTTCCTAGGCCTTCGGACTCAGACTGAATTGCACCGCCAGCTTTCCTGGGTCTCCAGCTTGCAGGCAGCAGATCATGGGACATCTTAGTCCCCGTAATTGTATGAGCTAGTTACTCTTCATCATCTATCTATCTTCTATCTATCATCTATCTATGTATCTATTATCATTCATCTCTCTATCTATTATCTATCTATCTATCTATCTATCTATCTATCTATCTATCTATCATCTCCTATTGGCTTTCTTTCTCTTGAGAACCCTGACTGATACACCTACCCTGCAGGCCCATGTCGCTGACCTCCTCCGGTGGTGTCCCAAAGCCAAGGTCTCCAAAACAGGTTGCATACACATGACACTGGCAGAAACCATCGCTCCCATCTGCCCTGGTTTTGTTGAGTCATGTGTGAGCATGGAAAGTTAGCAGGGCGTTTCTTTCTGAAGCCCAGTGTTGAAACGTCTCCTTTAAAAAAAATTCCAGGTATATCTCTTCGGATATACCTGGATACAAATTCACAATGAAAGCCAAGGGTCCCGCACAAGAAGGAAAGGATGGATGGGTTGCCAGATCCTTCGTGACAGAGATAGAAGCAGTGTGCCCTGGTTTTGACTCAAAAACCTCAAAATACACATGATCCATCAGAGCCCCTGGGGCCACTGGTTCCAACATGTGAGTGATCCCAGTGACACGCAGCGCAGACCCCCTATCAAGTCACTTGCCCAACAAAGTGCCACCTAGAAGCTGCTGCTATGTGTGGATGTGGGGGAGCTCCCTGGAGTCCCACATACACCCAATATCCTTGCAATCAAACCTTCTCTGAGTAAACTTTGTGATGTCTCTCTCGATCCGATGGGGGTCCCCCAAATGTGGGCAATGATCAGGTGGAAGCCAGTGGCGTGGGTGGTAAGAGACTCACCCAAAGCATAGCAAGCAGAGTCTACTGAATACACCGCATGGGAGTGGCAGGCAGGACAGCAGAGGAGAGACTGTCTGCAGAGCCAGGGGCTGAGGGCTGTTTTTAAGGTAAGGAGGTGTGGGGACTGTATGGAATTTTTCCTTTCTTGGTAAGCGTGCCTGGTCGTGAGTAGCCCATTGGTCAGTTAGGGCCCATGGAGACTTTGAGGTGGGTCACCCGATGGGCCTATCTCCCCCTCGTGTCTTCGAGCCTTTTACCTTTATCTTCACCACAGATAATAACACCTGCAGAAGATAAGTGAGGTTTCTGAAGCCAGAGGACGAAGTGAAAAGTCCTCTCTGGTGCCTTCCGAGGACAGCCCTGCCCCTGTCCCCGAATGTGTGTTGCTATGGTAACAGAAGGAGGGACACCAAAGGTGGGGATAGTGACATCTTCAATAGGAAATGGGGTTGGGAGGTTTGGTGAGTCATCTTCGAGGTGGGCCTTCGAGGTGGGCCTCTTTTAGAGAGCTAGCAGGGTGTTGCACGATCCCAAGGGCTAGTGAGAAAACCTCTGAAAAGTTTTCAGGCACGTGAGTCTCCTTCTCTGCATCAGTCGGCTTCTGCCACCGTGGCCACGAGCAACTCCCACAGGCCAAGAGCCTCTAGCCACACAGTTCTGTGCATTGTTCCCGCTACATGTTGACTTGGCCGTGGCTCTGGCCCACGTGACTTCTTCATTCTCCGGGAGACGGGCTGAAGAAGGGAAGGGGGCTGTCGTCTGGGATGGGCCCCTTCCTCGGCAAAGCAGGGGCAGGGAGAGAGCTGGCAGAAACACTCAGTTCTTGAAACTTCTGCCGGGATACGCCATCTGTCCCGTCGGCTCGCACTGCCAGGGGCCAAAGGAAGTGGGAGAGCCACACCGGAAGTGAGCGGGACGGGACGGAAGTCGGCTCCTCCCACGGGGGGGCGCCAGAAAGGGTGCTCACGTGACGGGCCCAGAGAGAGGCGGCGGAAGTGCAGGACAAATACTACAGACCCTGGGGCGGAGGAGGGGGCAGGGCGGTGGGTGGTCACTTAAAAGTGGATCCCGGGCTGCTGACACCACATATCAGGACAAAAATATCAAAGACACTAATACATTTCGAAGAACGCAGCAATATAGATACTGTGACTCATTTACAACGTTCTCATTGCAGATTGCTGTGACTTGAAAGGATAAATTGGTCCTGTTCGAACTCAGAACACCATCGAGGGCTTTTCGAAATCAAAAGAGGTGCCAAGAAGGCCTTTTGAAAGAGGCCATTAATAACGGACACGGCAAGTTACCCCTGACTTATTAAAAAAGAGAATGATTTTATAAATGAGTCCATTAAAAAGTATTCATGAGGTATTAGGGCTCGGAGAACTAGTTGAACAGGAGGGGAGGGAAGAGAATTAGGGCAGTTAGAACTCCGTTATTTTGTGAGCTTGCCAAGAGAAAGAATCCCTACCGCCGTTCACGGGCGGATAGCCCATGCGGCTGTGCGGGGGGCCTGCGCAGAGCTGAGCACTGCCGGGAGGAAGGTGACGGGGGGACAGTCCCTGCGGGGGGCTCGCATCTGATTTAAACCAATACAGTGCCAGCCCGTGTGCAACAGGCGATACTAGCACATACAAAGAAGGGGCAGTCCCCTCGGGTGGGGGCACAGCGGGCCTCTGAAGGGCCATATCTCTTGGCTGTGTCCTGAGACGTGACTAGGCAGGTGGAGAAACGGGGAAAGCGGAGGGGGTGCCCAAGGTGAAGGGTACGGCAATGGCAAAGGTAAAACTGCTGTGCCTTTAAGGGCAGGGCTGCCGCTAGCTGTGCAAGGCGTATGTACAAAGCAGAAAAGACACCACCTTTGTATAGTTTTAAAAAGTCAGGTAGGAATTTTGTTGTGAGCTCCCCGAAGTGTACCTGTGAGGGCACTTTTGATGGGAAGGCCTCTGTTCTTTTGTGTAAATTAGCATAGGTCCCTGCCGTGACCCTCCTCACAATGCAGCGGCTTATTCAAGTGCACAACCGGAACACCTGTACATGAAGGGCCTTGTTGGCAGGACTCCAAGGAGGTGGTGTTGCTAAAACATAAAGTATACGTGGCTGGCTTGGCCCTGAGTGTTAGGGGATGGTGAAGGGAGGGGGAAGCAGTGGCAAGACATGTGGGTAGAAGGTGCCTAGAGGGGTGCCTAGGTAGCAGTCGGTTAAGTGACCGACTCTTGATTTCGGCTCAGGTCATGATGTCGGGGTTCGTGAGATCCGAGTGGGGCTCTGCACTGACAGCAGGAGCCTGCTCGGGATTCTCTCTGTGAGAAACCAGCCCATGGACCCAGTCAAAGGAGGGATATGGAGACAACGTTCTTGCAAGAGCAGGTGTCTGGCGGATAGGCTCACTCCGGGCAGTCGCAGCAGACAATTTATCTCCGAGCCTGCAAGTCCCTCCCCTTGGTTCCTGATTGGCTGAGCACCGCAGAGCTTACGGCCTTTCCCCGACATCGCCTGTGCCCACGTAAGGCAAAAAGTAGTCTGATTGGAACAAATGTACCTTCCGTGAGGAGAGGCAGAGACTTTCGGTCCCTCCTCCCTTTGTTCTTTGGCACATGCTCTTTTCAAAGCCCAAGAAAATAAGCCCTCGAATGGGAGGAGGAAAGAAGAACCAGGAAGTGAGGTGTTTAAGGGGTTGGGGCTCCGTTGTGTGTGTGTGTGGTGGGGGAGGGGGTCGGGTATCTATTTCCAACGGGTCGTAAACACGCTGTTAACCAGACCGCTCTTATTTGGTATCTCTGAAACTGAATCACGTCCCTCACTTCTCACACCTCTCTCCCTCTCTCTCTCTGCTGCTCCCCAACTCACGCTTGCGTGCGTGCTCTCGCTCTCTCTCTCTCAAAATAAATAAATATTAAAACATAAACTGTCTGTTTGGTGAATGTTTTATAGTAGACTAGCAGAAGTCTTAGGCATACGAGGTATAAATTCGCGTGCATGTCGTGGGGGCGCCTGCTAGACTTTTTTCTCATAAGGATGCGTGATCAATACTAGTCTGGAGACCCCCCCCCCCACCGCGTCCTGGAGGCAGTGAGGAGACGTGCAAAGGCCCAACAGAGCGGGGAGAAAGGCCTGACCCCAGGTGGTGGCCGCAGTCACCGGTGCTGGCAAAGCCACCGAGGATGCGGCTGGGGTCTTGACTTGTCAGGTGGGGGGGCCCTTCGGGAAGCCTCCAAGCACAGACTGGATGAGTGTGGGGAGCGGGCGGGCCTCTCGGGCAGCCGGAAGAGCAGGCTTCTGGTTCAGAGGAGAAGCAGAGTGGGCAAAACACCCGAGAGGGCCAGTGGGGACAGCTGGGGTTGCGGTGGGTAGGGGATGGAGAGAGAAAGGAAGAGAGAGAGAGAGAAGACAAAGAATGACCTCGGCAGGCGCAGGAGTGGGCAGAGGGGCGGGCACCCCAGGCGTAAGGGAGAGTCAAGAGGGCTGAGGGCAGGTGGGGTGGGTCAGGTTGGGGGTGCCTGTGGACCTCACGGAGCCAGATGTGGCCACACGGCTGGGAGCAGAGCCAGGCTGGAGTCACTCAGCAGGGGAACAGTAGGAGATGACAAAGGGGGTCTCGTCACCTTGCCTTTTTCTCCTCAGACTGGGAGCAACAAAACTCACTTTTAGAGAGCGATTTCCAGCTGTTGTTTGAGGGAGATGGTGAGGGATTCAGAAACAGAATTTCTTTTTCTTTTTTTTTTTTATTTTGAAGGGGGGAGAGGGAGAGAGAGAGAGAGAGAGAGAGAGAGAGAGAGAGAGAATTGCAAGCAGGCTCCATGCTGTCAGCAGAGAGCCCAATGCGGGGCGGGAACTCATGACTCACGAGATCATGACCTGAGCTGAAATCAGGAGTTGGAAGCTTAAGGGACTGAGCCCACCAGGCACCCCACAATGGAGAATGGCTTTGATGGCTTTTTTCAACAGAGGGAGGATGGTGGGGAGCACAGGCGCCCCAGGGAGAGAGCGCCTGCCCACCCCCTGGCTGCCCCGAGAACTGCCTCAGAATCCCATCAGGCCCAGAAGTGCTCCTTAATGTGATAAAGTCGACGAGCATCGGACACCAACACTTGATTTTCTTTGGAGGCGTGTTATGTGAGGCAATGTCGTTTTGGCCCTTTCCAATTTTCCACTAAAACTAAATAAACACTCACGAGCTTTAGTAAACAGAACGCGGGCAAGAGTGTTCAGGGATGACGGTTGCCGGGTTGCTGTGATCGCTTTTGGTTTTTAATGAAATATGGTTTAGTCCTCCCCTCGCCTCCACTCTGCCCTGCGGCAAACACCACTGACATCCCTCCCCTCCTCCCAACCCCCCATCCCCCTACCCCCCCACCGGCCCCCCCCCCCCGGGGGGGCTGCGAGCTTTGTAACCTGATACATTATTACATCAGCATCCCTTCCTCTGGCTGACTCTTGGAGGGGATGCTGGGAAGAGCAGCCAAAGCAATAACCAATTTGAGATTGTGAGTCATGAATTGTCATAATTAGGAGGCAGACAGAGTGCGCTGCCGTTACTCTCTTTGCGGCCTGTTCCCTGTAAAAGCTTCGAGAATTAAAATAATAGGCTTTTAAAATAAGAGCCCGGCTTGGGCTCTACTTAATGGCTTGCACCCGGCGCATTAGTGGCAGACAGACCCAGACAGACTTGTGGCCGACCGGTCCCGGAGAGGCCAGATTGCAATGCCACCTCCACGGTCCCCTCCGGGCAAAGGAGCCGCAAGAATTCCAGAAGAGGAGACCCTCATTACTCACGGGAACGGGCCACGAAGGGAGTCCCAGGCACAAGTGTGTGCACTGTCAACAATTGGTCCCGGAAAGTCCATGAGTCAATGTCATTCCGTTGAGTAATTGTACCCTCTCGGGAGCAGTTCGAGGCTGTTAAGTTCGTGTTTTAGTGAACTTTCTGCCAGCTGATCCATCATTCGAACTAATCTTCCCTCAAATAATTTATGAGAGAAAAATACGCTTGGTGAAGCTATCTTAGACTTTGAAGAACTTAAACCGTTCATTAGACATCGTGTTTGATTTTTCCTAACAGAAGCACCGTCTAGGAAACCAGAAAAAGCAAGCCAGGGGTCCCAGGAGCTGCCAGCCGAGAGCAGAGAGCATCAGGACTACCTACTGGGAAGTTGAACTTGGCAATGACCAAGGAAATCGCTCCAGGACCAACAGCAGACTTTGGACCATCTTCTCCAAGGAGAGGAGGGGCCCCGAGAGGGGAGGCGTTGGGGGGGGGGAGGCCTGGGGGGAGGGGAGGCTGGCTGGGGAAAGGAAAGGGCAGGTCTGGAAACCGGGTTCGGTGGCTTGGGGACAGCCTCTCGGGGTGAGCAACACCAGCCAGACGCTAGCAGGGGCTCCCCCATCGCACGCTCAGCATTTCGTGCCCGGGTAACCGGTGAAGGGGAAGGGCAGGCTGGGGGTGGGGGGTGTCACACCTTCCTGTCTTTCGGGCCCGTGTAGTAGTCACACCCGGCCATCCGAGTGTTCCTACAGGCCCCGTGGGTGAACCCGCCAGCCTGGCCTTCGAAGGAGTTACTTTGGCCTCGCGGCTTTCTGGCCCAGCCCCCCTTGGCTGCACAGTGGACTCTCCGTCTTCCCTGCAGGGCTCCTGTATCCCTCCTCCTCCCCTCATCTCGCTCCTCCCGTAAGATGTGACTTGGGCTTGGCCAGGAAAGAATAGAAGGGGCCGTTCTCTCCTCTCTCCTTGGGTATCCCTCTCCCCTGTGTCCATCCAAGGAGGTGACCTCCAAGGCAGCGCCTCCCCATCTTCGTGCTAATGCACCCCTGACTTGGGCAGAGTTCCTTGGTTCGCAGGCGGGCATATGGCTGACGCCAAGGAGGTGACTCCCAGGAGGGAGTCCACCTAGAGGCTTCTGGATAAGCGTTCGCCCCCAGAGAGAAAGGGCAAGAGCCGAGCCAGCCGAAAGCCCCCTGCTGCCCTGGCCCTCCTGCCTTGGAGTGCGGTCACGACGCCCGGCGCTTTGGCGACCATATTGTGAAGACGGTAACGCGGAAGGAGGGGAGGAGTCTGAATCTGGTTGACGTTGCCTGAGACGCTGAAGCAGAAGCAGAACCCCCAAGTCCACACGTCTTCCCGTGGGAGATGGTTAAACGCCTTTTGTGCTTGAGCCTCTGCAGGTGCGGGATTGTCACCCGCAGCCAGTGCGTCCTGGCAGACCTTTGCGGCCTCGCCCACCCACGTCAGCCCACCGCGAAGCTCACGTTCACCCCCCTCCAGTTCAGATGCTCCCCGGGGTCCCCGCCCAACGGGTCCTCTGTGCCTCTGGGATTCCCCCAGACTTAAGAGCAGGTGGTGGCAGGTCTTAGGACTCAGAATGGAATCTGGGGTCACCCTGCCTCGCAGTCAGGCCGGCTGAGACTGCGAGGAACAGCAGCCCACAGTCTGCAGATTTAGGGTTCCAGACCCCAAAAAGTTAGCGAGTGGTTCCGTGGTGGCCCCCAAGACATCTTGGCCCAAGGGCCCCATTAGTTTCCTGAATCCTCAGAGCAAAGGACAAAGCAAAGCCGGCCCAGGAGAGGGGAGAATTTGGGCTTTTCTTTATGGAGCCAGGCGGGTCCCCCCAAGGCAGCCCTGACCCTACCCTGGACAACAGAAGGTGAAGGAGAGCCCCACGGTGGGCCAGGGGTCGGCCTCTGCCTCTGAGGCGCACACTGAGATGCGTCATCCTTCAAAGGGAAGGGCATCAGAAGCCCGGCCGACCTGGAAGAAGTCCCTTCAGGTGTCCGAAACGTCAGCACTGAGAGAGATTTCTTCGGTGTTGACCTGCATGAGCGATAGCACGTCCCTTTTATGTTGCCCGAAAACTTGGAGTCCGCACGTACACACAGCACAGCGAGCGTTCCTTTCTCTGGGGGATTTGGGTGGAAGTCCCCAGAAAGCCAAAGGGACAGGGCAGAGCAAGGTCTGCAAACTTTTTCTGTGAACGGTGAATAATTTAGTCATCAAAGGGCCACATGGTCTCGGTCACAACTGATGACCCTATGAAAAGCGGCCACAGACAACAGGCAAGGGGTTAGATGATGCGAGGTCCGAGAAATCTTTACTTATGGACACGGAAATTTGAATTTCCTATAATTTTCACACGTCTTGAGATATTATTCTTCTGGGTTTTTTTTTTCAACAATTTTTTTAAGTTTTATTTTTTTTTTTGAGAGAGAGAGAGAAAGCATGCCTGAGCAAGGGAGGGGCAGAGAGAACGGGAGAGCGAGGAATCCCAAGCAGGCTCCGGGCCGATAATGGGGTTCAGTCTCTCGACCCATGAGATCATGACCTGAGCCGAAATCAAGAGTTCGACGCTAAACCCACTGAGCCACCTGGGTGCCCCTCAACCATTTATTTTTTTGAAATATATTTTTTAAGTGTTTATTTATTTTTGAGAGACAGAGAGAGAGGGGTGGGACAGAGAGAGAGGGGGGACAGAGGACCTGAAGCAGGCTCTGCACCGACAGCAGAGAGCCTGATGTGGGGCTCAAACCCATGGACCGTGAGATCATGACCCCAGCCGAAGTCTGACGCTTACCCGCCTGAGCCGCCCAGGTGCCCCTGCCCCTTAACCATTTAAAAACATAAAAACTACCCTTAGCTTGCAGCTGTACAAAAGTAGGTCGCAGGCTCGATTTGGCTCGCGGGGTAGAGTTCCGGAGGCAGGTTGTTCAGGGGATGGAAAAATCCAGAGCAGAGCAGTGATTTCCCTGATCGTAAGATACTCTTGTTGACGAAGGCTTGGACGCACCCCGGCTGGGTGGGCTGCCTCGGGGAGGGAGCTCTGGACACGACGGGGGGGTAAGAGGGCCGACTTCGCCCTCGCCCCTGTGCCCCGGCCCCCGCGCCAGTGAGTTCATGGGCTTCACTGGTCCATGAACCCCTAGCACCAGGGAAGGTGTGAAGGCTCCATCGCAAGGGCGTGCCACAGCTTGGTCGCCTGCAGCAGGTTCTGGTGGGCCCCCGGGGGGGGGGGGGATGTCATGGGTGGTGGTGAGGGTGGGGGTCCCCATAGCTGTGGGAGCGACACTGGCCTGCAGCCAGGGGGCCCAGGACTGCCGGGCCCGCGGGAGCCGGTCAACGCCTTGGAGAGAAAGGGGCCACGGAGGGAAGGTCCCAGAGATTGCAAGAGCTAAAACCGGGTCTGCTGAGCCCGAATAAACCCAGGCGGCCTGTCGTTCCGGTAAGCGGGGTGCGCGGGGAAGCCCGGGGACGGGGGTCAAGCCCGGGCCAGGGAGCGGGCGGCTCTGAAATGTCATCCCTCCGGGTCCTGCCCAAAGAGGAAGAGCGGCCGTTTTTTCGGCCTGCTGTGCGGAAGCCCCGGGGGGGCCTGCGGCTGGCTCGTCCTGAGTCCTGCTCCCATGTGGCCCGATCGCCACACCCGGGGGGGGGGGCGGTGGGGGGGAGAGGGGGGCGCCGGGGCGGATCGAGCAGCCGGCCGGGCTCCCGGTCACACGGCCAACTCGGGGCCGAGCGAAGGGTGCACACGGCCCTGCTGCGGTGGGTGAGGGCCAGAGCGTCCCCCCAAAGGGGGGCGTCACCGTGGGCTGAACAAGGAAGCAGGGCCCCCGCAGGAGCCCATACGCTCGCTGCGGGTCCGAAGGGCTGCCCGCCCCTCTGAAGGAAGAATCCCCGAGAGGAATGAGCGTGGGTCCCTGCCACTCTCACAAAATGGCCAAATGGGCCGTGAAGTCAGATCCGAGAAAGGATGGAGCTCTGTCAGAGGCAGGGCAGCGGGGGAGGCAGCAGAGCAGAGATGGTCACTGTTCATGGAACAAACACAGGCTTTCGCGGCACTCTGCTGTGCTGTCTCGTGCCAGAAGCGGCCTCTCCTTGCATTTGGTTCTTCTGGTAAACTCCTATTCATGCCTCAAAACACAGCTCAAACGCCACGACCTCTGTGAAGCTCTCAATTCTCCAAGACCAAGCCTTGCTCCCGGGTCCCAAGAGTATTTTGGACTTAGCTGGCTGAATTTTAATCTCAGGTTCAAGGGTACAGCTTCTGTCCTGGGCCAAGCAGGGTAGGGACCAACTCTTCCTCCTCTTGCAGGTGCTCCGGACCTGTTTACCTCCTTACCACCCAGGCAAGAAGACAGTCTCTGTGGAAAATGGAGTTGTTGTCCACCTTCTTCCCTTCCAATAGAGCCCACTTCCCACGATAGAGGCTGAAAATGTCAGACCCTTGTGTTCCCAGCCTCTTTTGTAACTAGGGTTTGCCAGGGGATCCATTTATGGTTAGTAAGACTTAAAGAGAAGTCTTCAAGGGGCTTTCCTCCCCCCCCTGTCTTGGATATATAGAGCAACTGGAAAGAAGAGAGTTCTCTTACTTGTCCTTTTCCTTCCTATCTCTGAACACGACAGTGAGAGAACGCGATGCCTGGAGCTGTGGCAGCCATCTTGAGACCACGGGGCACACAGCCTGAAGACAAAAGCCAGCATGTTCCAAACGATGCAGTGGAAAGACTGGAATGTGCCTGGGTCTTTGATTCTTCATCTGTGGAACCAACCTGGGGACCACCATCTTCCAGATTATTCAGACAAGGCCGACCGTTTAAAACCACTTTTAGTGGGTAATCCCGTTACTGGTTGTGGAGAGCACGCCGGTACATGCTTTCGTGTCTGTGCTAGCAGTTTGGTACCCTGCAGGAGAAACAACTCTTTTCCCAGCTAGCACTGGCTTGAAAAAAAAAAAATGAAAAGACAAAACCACTTCAAAATTAAAAAGTATCAAAATGTGGTCCGTGTTTTGGGTCCAACGATCAAGTATTTCGAGTCAAGTACGAAGTGAATAAAGATGCTCTGTGACTTGAACGTAAACCCAGAGGTCAGAACTCCTGGGTCAGCCCCTCAAGCACGTGGAGCCTCGTTCTTCCCCTTCGGGGGCCATGACGCCCTTCCCCGAGGCTCTGGCCCTGAAGACGGAGCACCGGGAATCCGAACGCTCCGCCGCCAGGGTAATATCTCACTCAGCAATACGCTCAAATGCTATGAATTATGCAAATATGTTGAAAAGCTCTGTGCTAAGTCGCCCAAGGAGACAAAAAAATCAAGGCGAATGGATGCTTTAACCAAGCAAGCCCACGAGGTCATCCGAATGAGGTTCATCACAAACGGCCAACTCAAAAGTTTGAGTTTGGAAACTGGACAGGAGCCCGGCTTGGGGGGGGTGGCGGGTTGGAGGGGAGGCTGGGAGTGACAGGCCAGAGCAGCAGCACCAGCGAGGTTCCCAGAAAGAAAAGTTGCTTCGTGGGACCAGGGAGCGAAGTGCGTCGGAGAGCAGAGGTCAGAGTGCGGAGGTCAGAGTGCCCGCAGCCTCCTGTGTCAGGCCGAGGAGTCTGGACTTGGGCTTAAGGGAGCCATAGAAGGGTCTAGGTGGCAGGGACGTGGGCAGGTGTGCGTTCTAGAACCCTGGCTCCAAGCAGCCTGCCTGGTGGCCGGATGGAAGGAGGGGGATGGAGTTGGGGTGGGGCACCGGGTGGCACGCGGTTTAAACCCTGAGTCTGGAGGGCGAGGGTGTGCGCAGCACCTGGCGTACAGGCAGGGCTCAGTTAACGGCCATCGTGTCCCCAATCGTGTTCCACTAGCAGCATCTGCAAACTGGTGGCTAAATAGAGCATGTGAACCAGAGAACCATCGGGGCTGACGCGCTCCCATCAGCTGCGCCCAAAGACACGGTCACACTTGCCAGACGACCTGCTACCGGTGGCTTCTCCACACGCGTGCGCAGTGGCCCCCGCCCCTGCCGGGCTCATCTCGCTGGCTCTCACCTCCGGGTTCTACCTGCCTCCGGGGGCCTCGCTTCTCTTCCTGAACCCCAGCTCCCAGCCCCGGCCCTGGGAAATGGAGGCTAACTGTGTCACAGAAGAAATGTTGATTTCTGGTCACCTGGGAAGGGTTCAGGTCAGAGACCAGTGGGAGCCGCCCAAGTCCCAATGTCCCAGGTGCCTTGGGGCCTTTCACTAGGAACTCCTCTTCCGGCGTGAGGCCCCAAAGTGGCAAGACTTCCGAGGCCCCCTCCCGTGGCCCCACAGGCATCACGACCTGACCACGGCACTCCCGCTAAGCCCAGCTGTGCCCACACGCCCACCACACAGGGCTCAGGTGACCACTGAACAGTCCAGACTTACCTTCCACCATCACGTTTGCCCTGCTGCTCGGAGTGAACGGGACTGTGCAGACGCTGGCATTTCCTAATCCCTTCCCGAGCAGGGATCCCCGGGACTGGGGGGCCAGCCCAGCGATTGCCCAAGTGACCAGCAGACCAGGGCACGCAGGCTCTTCCTTGCGAGAGAGGGGAGGTGGGGACCCAACTGTTAAAAAGAACGTTTCCGCTTTTCAAAAGTCCAGGTTATTTTATCCAACTTCTCCTCGGCCGATAAGCAGAGAATAAATTTAATTAGCTCCCTCAGTTAGGAGGAAGGCGAAGGCATTACCTCGGGCTTCAAGGTGTCCTGATAAGAATTTGCAGGGCGATGGCTCGTTCGGATTTTCTGCAAATACGCACTGTGTTCTCTCACCCGGAAGCGGGTAGTTTCCCTCACAGCGGGTTGCAGACATCTCGGCTTCAATTGAGGTCTGACCACGAGGGGTTTTACTTTTTCTCTAACATCGAGGCCAGAATTCCTGGAATCCATGAGAAGAAACCTATTGCACTAGGGTTCCTTCCAAACGAGAGGGCCTTCTGAATCTAGAAAGTGCAGTGGATTTGACAGCAAGGTACCGAACACCTTCAAAACCGAGTTGTGGATGGGCATTAAAAAAGGGCACATGTTGGGATAAACACTGGGTGTTTTATGTAAACCAATTTGAAAATAAACTATTATAAATGAAAAAAAAAAACCGAGTTGTGAAAATAATGTGCTTTATTGCATTAAATGCAAAGAAATGGTAAAAGACAAAAAAGTGCTAAGCTGGCTAATAGCCAGCAAGATTAGTCACTGTCAACCTGTATGAAATCAATAGCGCCCCGGGAAGAGTTTACGAATTTGTATTTCTTTCTTTTTTTTTTTCAAATTTTTTTTTAACGTTTATTTATTTTTGAGAGACATAGCGACAGAGTATGAGCAGGGGAAGGGCAGAGAGAGAGGGAGATACAGAATCTGAAGCAGGCTCCAGGCTCTGAGCCGTCAGCACAGAGCCTGACGCGGGGCCTGAACTCACAGACCGTGAGATCATGACCTGAGCCGAAGTCGACCGCTTAACCGACTGAGCCACCCGGGCGCCCCACCAATTTGTATTTCAATAAAAAGTGAGAAAAACAACCCAGCCCGCTGAAAGAACAACAGAATAAGATTCAATGATCTTTCTGCTAACAAAATAGGCTGTTTTGTATATGTATTTAACTCCAACCATAGGAGGGTTTCAATTTCAGGATCTTATTTAAGGAAGAAGCTTAGAACCTGACTCCACAAGCATGGAGGAAAAGCATTTTCTCATACCTTGACTATGTCATTCTCATTAAAATAATACATAGTCGTATGTCACTTCCTATGATTTTTATGTAACTAAAGTAACTGTGATTTTGTATTCTATGTTTCAAACTTAGCATTATATCACAAACTGTCCTTAAAAATGCTTCAAAACCTCCCACCTGGGGCCAGCGCTCCGCTCAAAGTGTTGAGGTTTGCCGCCATGTTCCTTGGCTTGCTTCCTCCTGGCCCCTCCAGTGTTGGCCAGTCTTTTCTTTCTTTTTCTTTTAAACGTTTATTTATTTTGAGAGAAAGAGACAGAGAGTATGAGCAGGGGAGGGGCAGAGAGAGGGAGAGAGAGAAAATCCCAAGCAGGGTCCACACTGTCAGCACACAGCCCGACATGGGGCTGGAACTCACAAACCTCAAGATTGTGACCTGAGCTGAAATCGAGATTTGGACGCTCGACCGACTGAGCCACCCAGGCACCCCATGACCAGTATTTTCTTGATTCATCCTCCTCCCTGAGTTTCTTCCCCTCCCCGCCCCAGCCCCTGCTGGTCTCTACCCTGACTCCCTTCTGTTTCTGTCCTGCAACTACCTTCTGGGGCTTCGTGAGCAGGGCTTTCCCTCTTGTCGTTGCATTCCGCCCCCTCCGATGATCTCAGGTCTCCTTGAGGCTCTGATTATAACTTAAGATGATGATCTGCACATTTCCCCTTTCCCCCGAGACCTATACGCCTGACCCCTGCCTCCACCTTTCCCTGGGTGGTGGTAAGATACACAATTAAACCAAGTAAATTTGACGATCTCATTGTCTTTAGTGAACGATCCATGAAATCAGGAAGCATCCCAACTAGCAAACAGACAGGTGCTCCGTGGAGTTGTGCAAAATGGAAGGTTTTTAGAGGAAGGAGGATGGGGCAAGAAAGTTATAAACTGAAGAAAAGAGAGGATAGTTCCAGGCGAGAGCACCTTCCTCAGGGGGAAGTGCAGGGAGACTTACTATGGGGGTGCCCTCATCTTCCTTTGGGGGTGGAGAAGGACCGTGCGACAGATGACCTCATGGGTGCTTCTCAGAAAATCCCCAAGGGAGAGGGTAGGACTTCACATTTCTGGGGGAGGTTGAGACTGCAATTCGGTTAAGGATTGAGCCCTGGTTTGGTGACTCGGCCCAGCCCAAGGAGCACCTTTTTGGGCCTGTGGTTTTCTTTTTAACAGGAGTCAAGCCTATGTGTCCACAAACGACCCAGGATCTCCCCCTGGCCCTCCACCAGGAGTAAGCAGCCTGGAGAATGACGCCATCGGCCATCCTGTCCTCATGCCAGAAACCCACGAGGCATCCTGGATATTTCTTGCCTCCTCCCCACCCCCTCACCCCAGTCTATCCACTTTGTGGCCAAATCCGTGTTACCTTCTTAGGTCCTTTTCAAACCTATCTGTTGCTCTCCATCCCCCCCCCACCCAACCACCACCACCAGGGTCAGCATGTAGGGGTGTGCGCTGCGTAAAGGCCACCACCCCGGCCAGTACCAGGGAATACCTACCAACTCACCTCCCTGAAGGTCTCTCCAAGCCATTTTGCAACACACAGCTAGAGTGCTCATTAAAATGCAAATCTAATCATGCTGTTCCTTTGCATAATCGCTCTTAGGCCTGGCCTACATCTCCCTGAGTCATCCCCCGTTCTGTTGCCCTGGTTTCCCTAAGTGGCCTGGCCCTCTCCCACACCTTCTGCAGCATCCTTCTGCCACTGTGGCCTTCCTGCAGCTACTCAGGTGTGCCGTGACCCCCTGCCACAGAGCCTTGGAAGGTGCCCCATCCTCCGCTTGCAATGCTCTTCCCTGACCCCGCCTCTGGAATGGGGACTCTTGTAGGTCCCGGGGCACATCTCCCTGACACACTGGAAACCTGCCCGTTGACACACTCACATCAAGACCCATCCCTCTCGGTAGCACTTGCCACAGTGTGTTTGATGACTCGCCTCTATTGTATGAATCTTTGTCTTTGGTGAATGCCACCATCATAACGATAAGAATGATGTTCCATCTTTTTCATTTAGGTTTCCTGGGTTTTGCTATTATAAAATGCGATCTATAATAAATACCTTTAAACAGAAAACTATTTTTCTTTTTAAATCATTTTCGTTTTCAAAAATAAAGGCGCTTGGTATACCTTGCCAAGCTGCTTTTGGAACACCTGTAGTCCGCCTTAATATGATACAGAAATTTTGGTAATTTGATAAATAATTTGCATTTCTTTCCGGAAAGGGAACAGTTGTTCATATTTTGTAGCTAGCTCTAGTTCCTCACCGATGAAACTTTATGTTGTCTAGCCTTTGCTTACTTAACCGGTCATGTCTTAAAATTTTTTAAATCAAATGATGAGATTTTAGAGTAAGGGTGGGTCAAATCGTTATTTCATGCAAATTGTTTTTCCCAATTTATGTCTTTTTAGTTTGTGATGTTTGATATTATTAGATACTTAAACATAGTCTATAAAGCTGTTGACCTTTCCTTTATGAGTTCTTACATTGTTTTTATATGTGCAGATGGTTCTGAAAGTGCGTGCTCTCTTAGCATTTGTGTAACCAGAAGCCTGGTTAGACAACGCATTGCTCTCTGCTGTGTAACTACAGTATCAGAAAGATACTACAGTATTAGAAAGAGCCAGAAGCTGTCTTTTAGCAAGTCCTCCAGTGACTTTGATGCATGAGAAAGCTTGGGAGCCCCTGGTCAAGAAAGACCTTTTTACCTAAGATTTCTTCAGAGCTTCTGTTTCATTTGATTCTTCCTAGTATTTAGTATAAAGGACAGAACTAAATTGTTTTTTCTCCCCAATCTCCATTGATTTTATGATATTTCTCTTATGCTGTATGGGTTTTAATAAACATTCAGGGTTTGCCCTTTGCTTTTTTTTTTTTAAAGCTTTATTGAGGTATATTTCATGTATCATAAACTTCGTCATGTAAAGTGAATAGTACATACTGGGTATTAACCCAAAGAAAATGAAAACAGCAATTTGAAAGGATATATGCACCCCTATGTTTACTGTAGTTTTTACAGCAGCCAAGATAATGGAAGAAGCCCAAGTGTCCGTCAATAGAAGAATGGATAAAGAAGATGTGGGATGGATGGATGGATGGATGGATGGATAGATGATAGACAGATAGATAGATGATAGATAGATATGATAGAATGGAATATTACACACCCACAAAAAGCATGAGATCTTGCCATTTGCAACATGGAAGGACCTAGAGAGTAGTATTATGTTAAGTGAAATAAGTCAGAGAAGGACAAATACCATATGATTTTACGTCCATGTGGAATCTAAAAAAACAAACGAATAAACAAACATAAAGCAGAGTCAGACCTATACGCACAGAGAATAAAGTGATGGTTGTTCTAATTTCACCAGAGGGAAGGGAGGTGAGAGACACAGGCTTCTGGTTCTGGAATGATATGTCACCAGAATAAAAGGCAGCACAAGGAATCTAGTCAACGATGTTGTAATAGTGTTGTATAGTGGCAGCCACACTTGGAGTGAACACAGCCTAAAGTATAGAGATGTTGAATCTGAAGCTAATATCGTATGCTGTCAATAGTCAAATAAAAAAATGAAAAATAAAAGGTATAATATGGTTTTTAAAGTGTTATATTCACAGGCTGTGCATTCATAGCTAATTAGGTTATTTGCATCTTCATTTTCTGGGTGAATCTAGCTAAAGTTTAATCAATTTGGATTTTTTTTCAAGAACCAATTTAGTTTTACTATTTGTTTTCTGTTGTTTTCCTTTCCTTTATTTCATTATTTCTGCTGTAACATTTATTATTTTCTTCCTTTTGCTTGCTTTGGGTTTAATTGTTCTTCTAGTTTCTTCGGATGGAAGGTTATGGTATTGATTTGATAGATGTTCTTTATAACTAGGCATTTACACTATAAATTTCCCTTTAAGGGGTCCATTAGCAGCATTCAGTAAGTTTTGGTATGTTGTTTTAATTTTCAATTATCTGAAAGTCTTTTCTAATTTCCCTTCTGATTTCTTCTTTGACCCATTGGGTTTTTAGGATGTTGGTTAATTTCTACGTATTTGTGAATTTCCCAAATTTTCTTCTGATGACTTCTAATTTCATTCCATTGGTCATAGAATGTACTTTGTATAATTTCAACCCTTTTAAATTTATTGAGACTTGTTTTATGATCTAACAAATGGTCTAACAATGGTCTGTTGAATGTTCCAGGTATCTGAGGATGAAGTGTTGTTGTATAGTTGGTTTATAGTGTTGCTCAGATTTTCTGTGTCTTTGGTGATCTTCTCCCTAGTTCTTTTGACCATTGTTCAAAGTGATCATGTAAGTCTCCAATCATTATTATTGAATTGTTTCTCCCTTCAGTTCTGTCAGGTTTTCTTCACGTATTTTGGGGCTCTAGGACTCTATTGTTAGGTGCATGTATGTTTATAATCATTACATCTTTCTAGTAAGATTAAATCATCAGTATTTCTAATTTAATTATAATTTAGCATTATAAAATGTTCTTTTTCCTCCCTGGTAACAATTTTTTTGTCTTAAAGTCTATTTTTTTGATATTAGTTTAGCCACTCTAGCTCTCTTTTGGTTATTGCTTCCATGATACATCTTTTTCCATCCTTTTAAGTCTTTGAATCTGAAATGAGTTCCTTATAGATGGAGGTATGCCTGACATTTTTACTAATTGTCTTAGGTCTCTGTTGTATTCCTCTTACTACCTTCTTTTGTGTTATTTTCTAGTGTACCTTTTCAATCCCCTTGCTGTTTGTGATATTGTGATTTGCAATAAATATGTACTTGGTCTTCGTCTCTGTTCCTGGCACAGAACTCCCTAAAACCTTTGGAATTTCCTACGTGATGAAGAGCAGAAAAGATGTCTTTTGTTATATTAATGAAGTGATTTTTGGAAAACCCCCAGGCAACCTGGCTGGCTGTCAGGATAACCGACCATGTGATTACAGAGTCGGAATTTTTATTCTCACCCCCAGAACCTCTGGGTTGTGGAGACAGGCTGGAGATGGAGCTCAATCGTCAACAGCCAATGATTAAATCAATTAAACCAATGATTATTCCATGTGCCTATGGAATACAGCCTCTGTAAAAGCTCAAAAAGTCAGGGTTCAGAGAACTTGGGGGCTGGCGAACACATGCTCGTGATGTTCGTGGAGGGCTCAGAGACGGCACGGAAGGTCTGCACCCATTCCCCGTATCTTGCCCTGTGCATCTCTTCCACCTGGATGTTCCTGAGTTATTTCCTTTTATAATAAGCCAGTAATCTAGTAAGCAAAACATTTCTCAGTTCTGTGAGCTCCTCTAGCAAATTAATCAAACCCAAAGACGGGGTTGTGAGAACCTCCCATCTATAGACACGGGTCAGAAGCCCGGGTGACGACCCGGGCTGGCTGATGGCATCTGAGGGGGAGGTGCGTAGCCTTGTGGGACTGAGCCCTTAATCTGTGGTCATCCCACATATTCTCTCGGTAGACAGTGTCAGGATTTAGTGAATTGTAGGAGACCCAGCTGGTGTGGGAGACATGCCTGGGGCAGGGAAAAGCCCAAACATAGGGATTGGGAACAGAATCATATTCTTTGACCATATTTTAAAAATATATTCTCTTTGTGGCTGCTCTTGGGATTATAATTAGCATCTTGACACAAGCTACTTTGGGTTCATACTAACTTCATTTCACCAGTAGGCAGTCAAGAGTTGCTCCAACATGCCTCCGTTCCCTTGTGCTTTGCCCCCTTGAGCCATTACTGTCATACAAATCACATCTTTACACATTGTAAGGCCATCGGAGGCTCTATAATTACTGCTTTAGGCACTTGTTTGTTAAAATAGCAGGCACCAAGATACATTTATAAAACCTAGGAAATTACTTTTACCCGTGCTCTTTATTTCTTCGTGTGGTTTTGCATTAGCGTTTAGGGTACTTTTCATCAGAGCTTAAGGACTCCCTTCAGTATTCCTTGTAGTGCACGTCTGCGGGTGAATTCTCTCACTTTTTGTTTACCCGGAAATGTCTTAATTTCTCCTTTATTTTTGAAGGAGGATTGGGACAAACATTTGTTGGTAGAAAGCCTTTTCTTTTGGCCCTTTGAAGGTGCCACGCCACTGTCTTCCGGGCTCCATGGTTTTTGACGAGAAGCCAGCCGTTAGTTTTGAGGTTCACTCGTTTCTCTTAACAGATGATTTTCAGTCCCTTGTCAAAACCCTAAAATTCATGGATTTTAGTCACTTTGCCTATATCTTGTTCGTTTTAGAGTGGTCCGAACGCCCAGTGTGTTCTGCCTCCAGCCTCCCCGCTCGGCACGAGCTCTTGCTTTTTAATACTTTATTCTACTTAAGGGTGTTTTTGCACCTCGATTCAATGAGCACTAACCCGTCCGGGTTTCAGTGAGATCTTGCCTCACTGACCTGCACGGCTCCTGTCTCTTGTCTGTCTCATAAGTCACCAGAACAGGAGACCGAACATAACTTGAAGACGAGGTGGGTTCAAGAAAGGACAAAGGATTTCTGTGATACTTTGCAACCCCCCATCCCACGTCACAGCAGTGAAAAGTGTTCTGACTACCACTTAGAAATAATTACAGCCTAGTTTTCAACTGGGTGAGTAGGTAGGTTACATTAGGTATGAATTTATCTACTTCAGCAGAAAACAGAGGGTGTGACGAGACAGCTGGAGTATAGGAGGTCGATCCGATAGGGCTTAGAACCATGGGACTAGAAGCATCTTTAAAATAAACACTTGGAAGAAAACTCTAGTCTTTCCAAAAGATTTTATTAATTAAAATTTTAGGATAAAGGAATTTTTAAAAAATAACTGTGATATTTTTAAAAATCTATTGGGTATTCAGTGATGTTTTCGGTTAGAAAAGACTTGAACCCTGAAGAACGGATCATGTAAAGTAGCTCGGGCTACAAGAGGGAAAAGAGTGTGCGGACCTGGGTGTAAGGTGTGTAAGGACAGGGGCGTGACCACTGACTTTCTGAACAAAGAGCAAACCGCAAAGTTTGTCTGTGAGACTAACTGATGATGTCATGGGGCCATGCTTCTTCCAGAAGAGCGCTTCCACATGGGTGCAGCCCACTAAGGCCTTCCGTGGCAATCTGTGTGAGAACGAGTGAGCTCTAGGACATTCAGATCCAATGCAAGTTCATAAAGGGTTGGTACTAAGCAAACTTTACTCTATGCAATACTTAAAAATAATTGAGAATTGTGACAACTCAAATCACTTCTGGGAGGTGTTATCTTAAGATCTAAAGAAGGGATGGAGGTCTTGGAACGAGCAGGTCTACTTATCGTGGGGTAGTACAGTCCTCAAAGGCCAACAGCCCGCGACAGGGAGAGGAATGGACATTCATCCCTTATAACACCCTCAGGAATAGCATTCCTGGGAGTCTTACAAGCTATAATTCAAAACCACCGGTAAATTCTAATGGCTGTGTACTTCCCCCGCAACGATGTTCCTCTCAGAGGTAAAATCAGGAAAGGGACTGAGCTCTGAAGAGAAATGTGAGGCCGAGTCCCAGGCACTCGGAGTGTGGATGCTGCCTCCCCAACCCCACGACGTGACTTGCGTCCCGGTGTGTAGCCTTCCAGTCTCCCCTACAGGAAACACAAATCACGTAACGTGTCCTTGGAACAACCACAGTGGAGCGTGAGAATCTTCTGGGGCCGGGAGCTCTTGTCCGTCAGTACCCTACAGTCAGATAGTCTCAACAACCAGAAATATCTTTTGATTTGTTCTTTCTCTGATATCTTGTGTCCTTGGGATCAAAGCCTCTTTCGCTGGCACCAAATAATGCCCAGTGAGGGGTTCTGGCCATATAATCCTTCGCGCTGAAATCGCTGCTCCACCGCTATCTTCGTATTCCTGCACGAGCTCCTGGAAGCGGTTATAGTCAATCCACGTCCACCACTCTCCATCGACCTTAAACTGGAAAGAAAAAGTGTAGTCAGGTCAGAAGCACAAACATCCTTAAAAATACCAAACAAATATTTTAAACATTCAAAAATAAGCCTGGTCTCTTGTCTCCCTATCAAGTTAAAGAAAATTCTTTTCGTGCTCCAGATACGGTTCCGTATCAAAGCAGAATGAGTTTCTTTTCCGCTAGGACGGCTGCCAGGCTGGCCCTGGAAGACCCAGCTGCTGAGTACAGAATATATCCCGAACAAACCACAAGAGACTCTCGACGACAGAGAACAAACTGAGGGTCGATGGGGGGTGGGGGAGGGTGATGGGCACTTGTTGTGACGGGCACTGGGTGTTGTATGTAAGTGATCAATCACTGAATTCTACCCCTGAAACCAATACTGCGCTGTATATGAACTAACTAGGATTTAAATAAAAATTTGAAAAGAAAAGAAAAATACATCCTGGAAACGAAAGTCAAGTTTATCACCAGCAGTCTCACTAAAAGAAGATTAATTACATTTTTTTTGGCAGTATCATGTGTTAATGGACAAGGTCATTGTAATTCCTGTTGTTGCCACTTCTGATTTGGTATGAATTTTCTTGGTTGTGTTAGTTGCACCTAGCGGAATCCATTTTATTATTAAACTTGGCGTGAGTTATTAGTGAGGCTTTTAATCAATGACTTCTAATACTGAAATGCCAACGAAATGATTCAAACTGGCCTGTTTAACCTAACATGGATACAATATCTCATTAGCAGAAAGCCCTGTTAAGGATTTCAATTCGGTAAAGGGGAATAATCCAATTTGTACTCTTTTAAGAAAATCGTGTCTCAAAAGTCCCTGTAGAATAATGACCAGGAATGAAGGAAACAGGAAATAAACTGACGAAACTCTGAAGGAATTACTAATTGAACTGTGAAGGCTTTTGACTCGAAGCATCTATTTGGCACTCATTTGTGTAAACGGATCGTACCTGATACCTGATTTATAAACAGACAAATCATTTTGTTAAGCTGCTGTCTTTTTAGAAACTCTGATTATGAACCAAGTGAAGTAACAATTTTGAGTGCTGGCTGAGAAAAATACTGAAAAAATGTATAGTTTCCTGGATTCAGAATACTATTAAAACATGCTGAATTTCAAGGACATCTTTTTTACCTAACAGCTAAGAGGTTTCTAGTGGACAAATTACAAATAAATGGAAAAGTTTAGTCTACCCATGAGTCATGAGAAATTTTCTTCTAATAAGACCATTCTTTGAAACGGTGTCCCAAGGAACTCTCTGAACTCTACAACCCTAGATACAAAATCCGCATCTCCCCATCATTTTCCCTCCCAAGACAGACCGCTCTCAAATGTTCTCTGCTGCCCATGAAAACAATCAGTCATCCCTGAGTGCTGAGCCTCGGAACCCCAGAGTCAAAGGTACCCCCCTCCTGTCCCTGGCCCCTCACATCCAAAAGATGTCAGGCCCCACTGACTCTTCCTTAGCAGCATTTCTTTCTTTTTATAAAGCTGTTTTTATTATTATTATTTTAAGTTTATTTATTTTGAGAGCGGAGGTGGGACAGAGAGAAGGAGAGAGAGAATCCCAAGCAGGCTCTATGCTGTCAGTGCAGAGCCCGACGCGGGGCCCGAACTCACGAGCCCTGAGACCATGACCTGAGCCGAAACCGAGTCGGATGCTAACCGACTGAGCCCCCCTGGCGCCCCCTTCAGCAGCATTTGTATCGTCCTGATGCCGCCCTGACACAGGGCCTCACTTCTGGGACTCAGCAATGGTCCTCCTGCCGATTGGTCTTCTGATGCCAGTTTGGACTGCTTCCAGCTTCTGCAGACGGAGATGCTGGGATTACTACGCCTAGGACAGAACAGAGCCCTAGTATCTAGACCTACAGTCCAAATACGAAAGCTCCATCTGGAGGCTCCCTGTAGCTACCCCCCTTGTCATGCGATTCCTAGCCTACTCCCGCTCGGTGATTAACACCTACTGATGCCTCAGGTCCTCCTCCCCCACAAACACCTTTTGCCTTTAAACGATGGGATGTCTTCCTGAATCCCTTTGTGGGATGACAGCTCACCTGCCACAGGACCTCACTACCCTGAACTTGGCCAACAGCATATTAGAATCGCTTCTGTAGTTGCCTCCCCCAGCCCACTCTATCCACATCAAAACTGCATGGCTTTGTGAATATATCTGACTTACAGTTTCTGTTGGCACTCGGGACATACGATAGCTTAGCCTCTTCCTCCTTACCTCTTAAGAAAACTAGAAAACCACATGATGAGGAAAATTTCCACCTGTTCTACTGACATCTTGACAGGATGGAATTTTGCTATTACTGGCTCCGTAGAGTACTATGTGCTGTTTTCACAGTGTATCCATGTAGGCGACGCAATACTCACACCTTACTGGAAGTGAGGTGGCACTCCAGCTGGGGTAGGAGTAAACGTGTCATTATCATATATGACAGTGAAATGAGGCCAATAAAGATAGCGACCTTTTATTCTTCCCTCCTGTAACAGTTACGGAGTGCTCACTATGGACCTGGCCCCGTCATGGACATCTAAAATCTAATCACAGGGGCGCCCGGGGGGCTCAGTCGGTTAGGCATCTGACTTTGACTCAGGTCTTGATCTCCTGGTTAGCGAGTCCAAGCACCGCATCAGGCTCCGCACTGACGGTGAGGAGCCTGCTTGGGATTCTCTCTTTCTCCTTCTCTCTCTCCTCCTCTCCTACTCGTTCTCTCTCTCTCTCTCTCTCTCTCTCTCTAAATGAATGAATGAATAAATAAATAAACAAATGTACTGTTTCAGTTTCCTAAGTAAATGACTCCACTAGATTTCTCTAAGATAAGTTAAGCCCAGTCCATACACTCAGTTTTTTTTTTTTGTTTTTTAATGTTTATTCATTTTTGAGAGACAGAGCGCAAGCAAGGGAGGGACAGAGAGACAGGGAGAATAGAATCTGAAGGAGGCTCCAGGCTCTGAGCTGTCAGCACAAGCTCAATGTGGAACTTGAACCCACAAACCATGAGATTTGACCTGAGCTGAAGTCAGTTGCTCAGTGATGGAGCCACCCAGGCGCTGCCCAGTCCACACACTTAGGATTTTCAATATGTTCAGTCTCCCATTTAAATATAAGCAGACAACTAGTGACCACCTGAAGAAAACTCCTAACAAGAGAACCAAAAATAAACCAAAAGAAAAGAGTAACAGGGTAAACAGAGCCTAGGCAAGGGGAAAACAGCACACTAAACAAAATAACGACCCAAACAACTAAACTAAAACAATTATCCTCAGAGAAATGAGACAATACTGTATCCATAAAAAAGCTACCCTATAAAAAGAAACACTTAAAGAATGAAAAGAACCTTAGGTTTTAAAACTATAGGAGCAAAGATGAAAGTTTCACAAGAAAGAAAAAAAAAACTTCCTAGAATGTAGAGTAAAAAAGACAAAAAACAGGAAAGTATTAAAAACACCAAACAGAAGTAAAAAATTAAAGGACTAGCCCAAGAGACCCAATTTTAAAATAATACCAGTTTCTGAAAGAAAGGAGAAAAAAATAGGAAGAAGGAAATCCTCAATGAAATCATTCTGGAAAAGTTTCCTGACGTGAAGGCCGTGGGTAGACATCCTCAAGTAGACAACGGACAGACATATGGAGTAGTCGACAGATAAAAACAGACATACCGACTGAGGCGCATCTCAGTGAAATTTCAAAACAATGGAGACAAGGGGAAATCCTGACAAAGGAAAAATGGTCGTACACAAAGGATTAAGGATCAGAATGCCTTCGAGTTCTCAACAACCACACTGAAAGCTCAAAGACGGTGGTTCAAAGTGACAGAGCATGTGACTCTTGGTCGCGCCTGAGTTCAAGCCCCGTGATGGGTGTTGAGTCTACTTAAAAAAATAAATAGGGGTGCCTGGATGGCTCAATTGGTTAAGGGGCCATTCTCTTGATTTTGGTTCAGGTCATGATCTCATGGTTCACGAGTTTAAGCCCTGCATTGGGCTCTGTGCTCACAGTGCAGAGCCTGCTTGGGAACTTCCGTCTCCCTCTCTGCCTCCCCGACTCGCGTGAGCACGTGTTCTCTCTCTTTCCTCTCTCTCTCCCTTCTTCCCTCTCAAAAATAAATGTTAAAAGAAAAAAAAAAGGCAAAAGTCCAAAAAAGCTAAGTAACAAACATGTCAAAGGTCTCACCCTCTGTAAGTGGATAGAGCCACGATTCCAATTTGTGGGCGTTCAAGACGCCTGTGGTCATTACATGATCGCACACTGTTAGCTGTGGAGCTGGAAAAATAACAACTAATAATAACCATTGTATCTTTCGAGTATTTTGGAGTGCAAAGAGATTTTTCTCACTCTGGACTTATTTAAGTATAATATTTCTAAGATAACTCCCTCTGTTTAACCAATCTAAAAGTTACAGGAAATAATCTGTATATCCCAAATTCTTTGTGTCCTTCAACCTCCCTCAGCACACAGTCTAAACAATGAGCGCACTGAGGAGACGCCAGCGGTCTATTAATTATCTTTCTACCCAGGTCCAGCGTAATAGAGACTGTCTGTTCCAAGGCTAATGCAGGGGAAACATACGATTTATACGCAGCCCTCCGAAGTCAGCCTGCTCTGCCTTTGGTTCTGTTTTATTTACACAGCCTTCATCCCTTCTGGCAAAAAAAATAATTAACAAAATAAAACTGCCATAGTGAAAGATATTCTTCCCATTATCTTAACTGGTTCCTAATGGTACAGGCAGAATAGGGGAGCACATTGCTTCTTTTTTTGTCGATGAAAACTGACTTCCCATTAGTTTCACAGTATCTTCCACACAGAAAAGTCTATATAGAGTATCTCCAGCTACTTCGAACTCCAAATGTCACAAACCAAAGTTCTTACCACTTGGCCTGTCAGTCTCAGGCCTCAACCATGCTGTGCTGAAGTCATTCCAGCTTTGAAACGACAAATATTCTGTAGCTACTGGGAAAGTTCTAATCATTCGAAGGCATCGTATTCCTACATATCCAAGAGTTAAAAGTAAGGAGGAAATCCTGAATAGGGTTGAAAAAGAGCAAGTCGAGAGCCATTTGTTAATATCACCACTGGAGAGAGTCTTTGCAAATATTCCTCCGCACGCTGCTGTAGTATTCTTTACGGAAAAGTCAGATTTCAGCACCTTTTAGGAAAGAGCCTTTATTAAAAGCCTGAAGCAGGCAAGGCCCCGTTCCAGATGCTTCCTGTTTGTCACTTTCCTCAGCCATCACGGTAACCCTGTAAATAGAGTGACCGCTGTTTCTCAGGTAAGAAAAGGAGAAATGGTGAGGCAGGGCTCTGAAAACAGCTATACCACAACAAAGTTCAGGAGTCCCCAAGACCACCCCCACTTCTGTCACCAATTGTAAATGTAGGGGTTCCCAAGACCACCTTCAGTTTGGCCATTCACTAGAAGGACCCACAGAATTCACTGGATGCTGTTCACACTCAGTATGGCTTATTACAGCGTAAGGACACAGATGGAAATCAGCCTGAGGAAGAGGCACATGGGACAGAGTTGAGGAAAGCTCCATGCCCGGAGCTTCCAGTTGTCCTTTGTCACTCGAGCAGTGGTCAGAGCTAATGTCACCCATCAATGATGTGCGAGAAAAGGCGTGGAGCGCTGCCAACCAGGAAGCTCACCTGAGCCTTGAGGTCCAGGGTTTTTCCAGGGGCTCAGTCACCTAGACAGCTGATTGCCGAGTGCTTGACTTTGGTTTCCAGCTCCTCTGAAGGTGTAGCCCAGAGTCTCTACCCTAAATCACATGCCTAGTGTAGACTACCGAGTGTGATGCTAGGCCTCCAGATAAACAAAGACACTCTGACCAGACAGGACATTCCAAGAGCTTGAAAATCACCTGTTAGAAATCACCTGAGGGCAAAGATCAGCCCTTTCTTTGGGTAAAATTACAGCCAGAACTCAAAGTCCACATACAATGGATAAAGGAGAAAATACAAAAATAAAAAAGAACAGTGACAAAGAAAGACTCCTACATTTCATTTGAATTTTCACACTCCTAAGGGGGGCTCTTATATGATCTTAGTGTTGGTTCTTGTTTGTGTGTTTGTTTGTTTATTTATTTATTTATTAATTAAGGGAGGGAGGGGCAGAGGGAGGGAGAGACAGAATCCCAAGCAGGCCCTACAGAATCAGGGCAGACCCTGAGGCGGGGGTCAAATCCACGAACCGTGAGATCATGAGCTGAGCAGAGATGAAGAGTCGGATGCTTAACCGACTGAGCTCCCCAGGCGCCCCAGCGCTGGCTATTTTCTGAGTCTGGTCCTGCAAACACACCGTAATACTTGCAAACCAAACCTCAGGAGAGTGCCAGCGAAAGGATGGAGGAGGGGCTGTCGGGCCCTCCCCTAGCTCAGAGGCGCCCGTGAACCGGGAAGGAGAGCAAATCCCAGCCTAGTTTGAGGGAGAAGTGATCTGGGAACACAAAACAAGGGTGCTACGGTAGTACTTCTTGCACCGTTCTTGACTATCCTAGCGACGACTGCGTCGTTTGTTCTGTGGGTGAGAGGAGGCACAGGTCACTCTCAAGTGCACCTGACTGCCTGCGACAGTGGAGCCCCGAGCAGAGCCGCCTCCTTTGTCTGGGTTGGCTGGTGACAGGTAGAAATCAATCAACGTGATACATCACATCAACAAAAGAAAAGATAAGAACCATATGATCCTGTCAATAGATGCAGAAAAAGCATTTGACAAAATACAGCACCCTTTCTTAATAAAAACTCTCGAGAAAGTCGGGATAGAAGGAACATACTTAAACATCATAAAAGCCATATATGAAAAGCCCACAGCTAATATCATCCTCAATGGGGAAAAATTGAAAGCCTTCCCCCTGAGATCAGGAACACGACAGGGGTGTCCACTCTCGCCACTGCTATTTAACATAGTGCTGGAAGTCTTAGCATCAGCAATCAGACAACAAAACAAAATAAAAGGCATCAAGATTGGCAAGGAGGAAGTCAAACTTTCACTTTTTGCAGATGACATGATACTTTACATGGAAAACCCGACGGAATCCACCAAAAGCCTACTAGAACTGATTCATGATTTCAGCAAAGTTGCAGGATACAAAATCAATGTACAGAAATCGGTGGCATTTCTATACACCAACAATGAAGCAGCAGAAAGAGAAATAAAGAAGCTAATCCCTTTCACAATTGCACCAAAAACCATAAAATACTTAGGAATAAACCTAACCAAAGAGGTGAAAGACCTCTACACTGAAAACTATAAAAAACTTATGAAGGAAATTGAGGAAGACACAAGGAAATGGAAAAACATCCCATGCTCATGGATTGGAAGAATAAATATCGTCAAAATGGCAATACTACCCAAAGCAATCTACACATTCAATGCAATCCCAATCAAAATTGCACCAGCATTCTTCTCAAAGCTAGAGCAAACAATCCTAAAATTTGTATGGAACCACAAAAGACCTCGAATAGCCAAAATAATACTGAAGAATAAAACCAAGGCGGGAGGCATCACAATCCCAGACTTCAACCTCTACTACAAAGCGGTGGTCATCAAGACTGTATGGTATTGGCACAAAAACAGACACATAGACCAATGGAATAGAATAGAAAACTCAGAAATGGATCCTGCAAGTATATGGCCAACTAATCTTTGCCAAAGCGGGAAAATGTATCCAATGGAAAAAAGACAGTCTCTTTAACAAATGGTGCTGGGAGAATTGGACAGCAACATGCAAAAGAATGAAACTAGACCACTTTCTTACACCACTCACAAAAATAAATTCTAAATGGATAAAAGATCTGAATGTGAGACAGGAAACCGTCAAAATCCTAGAGGAGAAAACAGGAAAAAGCCTCTTTGACCTAAGACACACCAATTTCCTACTCGACACGTCTCCAAAGGCAAGAGAATTAAAAGCAAAGATGAACTATTGGGACCTCATCAAGATAAAAAGCTTCTGCACAGCAAAAGAAACAACCAACAAAACGAATAGGCAACCAACGGAATGGGAAAAGATCATCGCAAATGACATATCGGATAAAGGACTGATATCTAAAATCTATAAAGAACTTACCAAACTCCAAACCCGAAAAACAAACAACCCAGTGAAGAAATGGGCGGATGATATGAATAGACACTTCTCCAAAGAGGACATTCAGATGGCCAACAGACACATGAAAGGATGCTCAATGTCACTCATCATCAGGGAAATACAAATCAAAACCACACTGAGATACCACCTCACACCAGTCAGAGTGGCTAAAATGAACAAATCAGGGAACTACAGATGCTGGCGAGGATGTGGAGAAGTAGGCACCCTCCTACACTGTTGGTGGGAATGCAAACTGGTGCAGCCACTCTGGAAAACGGTGTGGAGGTTCCTCAAAAAGATGAAAATAGAGCTACCCTATGATCCAGCAATTGCCCTGCTAGGAATCTACCCAAGAGACACAGAAATGCTGATGCATAGGAGCACGTGTACCCCAATGTTCATAGCAGCACTTTCGACAATAGCCAAATCATGGAAAGAGACCAAGTGCCCATCAACTGACGAATGGATAAAGAAGTCATGGTACTTACATACAATGGACTACCACGTGGCAATGAGAAAAAATGAAATCTGGCCATGTGTAGCCAGATGGATGGAACTGGAGGGTATTATGTTAAGTGAAATAAGTCAGTCAGAAAAAGACAGATACCATATGTTTCTACGAATAGGTGGACTTTGTGAGACGAAGCAAAAACCAGGGGGAGGGGAAGAGGGGAAAGGAAAAAAAGACACAGAGAGGGAGGGAGATAAAACATAAGAGACTCTCAAAGACTAAGAAAAAAACTGAGGGTAAGGGGGATGAGGGAGGGGGGGAGAGGGGGTGATGGGCATTAAAAAGGGCACATGTTGGGATGAACACTGGGTGTTATATGTAAACCAATTTGAAAATAAACTATTATAAAAAAAAAAAAAAAAAGAATTCGCATGGCAACAGCTGTGCCCAAGGAACCACTTGGAGCAGCAAAACTACAACAATGCGACGGACTTCTAGCTATACCCAAGTGCAAGTAAAAAGCTTTTAAATCTGGAAACTCAATTTCTGGAATTTCTATCTTAATCTACGGTTTTGTTGGAACAGCGCCGAGTCCTCTCAGCCGTGTCACCAAACTGCCCGTTTTCTCTGACGTTTCTCTGCACGTGATGACTGGGAGCGACGAGGCCTCTGACACGCGAGTTCCACATGTATCACGGAAGGTAAAATATTCTGTCAGTAGGCTCTGTTAGGAAAATACAGCACAAAACCTATATGGAGACACACGATTCCCTTCCTACTCCAAGAAAGGAGGGCTCAGGGAGGCGACAGCTCTTCCTTCCCTCCCTCTACAGACTGCAAGTCTCTGTGTCTAAGAGGGAGGCCTCCTGTGATCAACGCTGAATTATGCAGAAGGCCTCAAATTTGGCAAAAATGTTCTCAGAGTTGGCCTTGAAGGAGGTCCAGCAGACTGCCTCTTGGGGGACTGGGTGGGGCTCTGCACGGTTTTCACTGGAAACTGCCTCTGTCTCCCTACCTCGTGACTGCTCTGTAGCATTTGAGAGACAGCATGATGTCATGGTCAAAGTAGGCTTTGTAGTTTGAAACGTCTGGTATTGAATTCTAACTCTGCTTGTATTCTCTTAGCCTGAGGTTTCTCCTTTAAAATATGAGGAAAAGTAATATTTATAACTCATCCTATTTTCACAAGAATTAAAGGAATTAATGCATGCATGGCATTATCAAAGCGAACTTAATAACTGTTACTGGTTGTTGAGTTTATCAGCAGACACCAAACTAAGGAATGACCCCAGACAGCTCATCACTGATGAAAGTTTCTAGAAAATGATGCTGGAAGACGACAGAATAATATCTGTAAGATGCTGGGAGGAAACACCTCCACTTAAGAGTTATCCACTCTGATAATCTACTACTCATGAGAGAAAGTTAAATAAAGACATTTCAGGAGGAACAAAGACTGAGTTTACTACTCGAAGCGAAAAGGAAATTGCACTCAGCGGAAACAATGGATGCAAGAAGCAAAGGGGAACCACGAAAGTGGGATTTACACGGATCCGTCAACATAAGCATTAATTGCACAAAAGAGGGCTGGGAAGACCTTGTATCGTGCTGAAGGAGGAAGGCGATGCTGATTAACTTTAGAGTTAAATTAAGTGTAAGTTTCAAAATACAGGAGTACAAGATTCTGAGCAGATGGGGGAGTAGAGGAAGTGTCAGGAATCCTTCGTTCCCACCCATGGGGGGCCTGGCAGGCTCAGTTGGTAGAACTTATGACTCTTGATGGGGGTTGTGAGTTCAAGCCCCACACTGCATGTACAGATCGCTTAAAAAATAAAATACTTAATGAAAATTTTTAAAAGGCGCCTGTCTGGCTCAGTCAGAAGAGCATGCAATTCTTGATCTCAGGATTGAGTTCAAGCCCCAGGATGAGTAGAGAGATTACTTAAATAAATAAATAAATCTTCAAAAAAAAATTCCTTCTTCTCACCCAGACAAAAACTGTGCAGGCAGAATCTGTCTGATGTAACTACTTTGGAACTCTGGAGTCTAGTGAAGGCTAGCGACTTTCAAGGAAAGGTTTGGACTGTAAAGTATAATCCATCTCAGTCAATTTCAACTTGGATGGCAGTAGCTACTCATCCCCCATGGCACACCCCCACAGCAGGCAACTGTGACCTGTTCTCCGGACGGCTCGCATGCGGCCTAGGGGAGACAGGCTGGGCAGTAAGGACCCTGTCCCCCAAACACTGGGGATCTATTCCCTGTTGCCTACTGCTTCTGATCAGATATAGCAGCAGCCATCCGTGCCTGTCCCTCCATTCCAGTAAGCCCCTCCCCTTCCTGCTGAAGTGACTTCTGGAAGATATAAAGGGCTGGTGCCCCCGTATCACCTTCCGCTTCTCTCTTTTTCCCTTTTTGGGAGACAGACATTAAAGATTGGAAGATTCAAAAGCAACAACAGATGGGTGGAAATTAGAAAGTAACCACATAGTCCCAGGGAAGGAGGCCGGAATAAATTCAAATTACTGTTATATCTTTAGGATATTAGATGCGATCCCCATAGCCCACAAAGAAAGCGCCATAGAATATAAGCAAAGGGAAATGGGAAAGGAATTTAAACGTCTCATACAAAAAAAACACCTAAACACAAAAGGAAGTAGTAATGCAGGCAATGAAGGACAAAAAAGCTATAAGGCGTATGGACAACAACAGCAAAATGACAGAAGTCCCTTTTTATCAGTAATTATTTTAAAGGTAAACGGATTAAACTCTCCACTCAAAAAAACAAAACAAAACAGAAACTGGCAGAATGCATCAAACACACAGATAGACACAGACACACACACACACACACACACACACACACACACACACTCCAACAATATGCTATCTATAAGAGCCTTACTTTATATCCAAAGACACACACAGGTTAAAGACAAAAGGACAGAAAAAGATATTCCATGCCAACAGTAACCAAAAGAGAACAGGAGTGGCTATAGTAACATCACACAAAATAGACTTCAAGTTAAAAGATTATAAGACAGAAAGAAGGACGAATATACAATTTATATTAATTAAAGTTCAATACACAGCAAGACACAGTAATTATAAATATTTGTATATTTGGTACCAGGTCATCAAAATATCGGAGCAGGCAGGCACTGGCTGAATTGAGGGGAGGAAGAGACAGTTCTACAATAATAACTGGAGAGTTCGGTTCTCCATTCTCAATAATGGATACAACAACCAGATAGAAGTAAGGAAACAGAGAACTTGAATAACACAAGAAATCAACTGGACCTAACAGAACATTCTGCCCAACGACACAAAATACACATTCTTCTCAAAGTTTCACCAGACATTTTCTAGGACAGACCGTATGCTACGCCACAAATGAAGTCTAAATAGGTTTTAAGAGGTGCCTGGGTGGTTCAGTCGGTTAAGCGTCGGACTTCGGCTCAGGTCATGATCTCACAGTCTGTGGGTTCGAGCCCCGCGTCAGGCTCTGTGCTGCCAGCTTAGAGCCTGGAGCCTGTTTCAGATTCTGTCTCCCTCTCTCTCTGCCCTTCCCCTGCTCACACTCTGTCTCTTTGTCTCTCAAAAATAAATAAACATTAAAAAGAAAAAAAGAAAAATCTTTAAAAAATAAAATAAAATAAATAAATAAATAAATAGGTTTTAAGAGATAGACATCATATGAAGTATCTTCCCTAATCATAATGGGAGGAAGCTAAATATTAGTTACAAAAGGAAAACTACAAAATGCATACA
Source organism: Paguma larvata (assembly GCA_030068075.1). Taxonomy (NCBI): domain Eukaryota; kingdom Metazoa; phylum Chordata; class Mammalia; order Carnivora; family Viverridae; genus Paguma; species Paguma larvata. The sequence continues at coordinate 135,483,242 of CM057825.1, read as the reverse complement.
TTTGAGGATGTTAAACAACACACTCCTAAGCAACCAATGGATCAAAGAAGAAATCATAACGGAAATGAGCAAATACGTAAGAGACTAAGCGAAAACGAAAACACAGTATACCAAAACATATGGGACACAGCAAAAGCAGTACTGAGAGGGAAATTTATAGCTATAAATGTTTACTTTAAAAAAAGGAGAAAGATCTCAAATTAACAACCTAACTTTATAACTTAAGAAACGAGACAAAGAACAAATTAAGCCAAAAGTGAGCAAAAGAATGGAAATAATAATGGTTAGTGCAGAGATGAAATAGAGAATAGAAAAATAGGAAAAAAAAGGCACTGAAACAAAAAGCTGGTTCTTCAGAGAGACCAACAAAATTGACAAACGTTTAGCTAGACTAAGAAAAAAAGAGAAAAGACTCAAATTACTAAAATTAGAGATAAAAGTAGGGACGCTACTATTGATTCTACAGAAATAAAAGGGATTATGAAAAATTGTTATGAATGTACACCAACAAATTTTAATCTAGATGAAATGGACAAATTCCTAAAACTGAAAACCGACCAAGACTAAATCACGAAGATACAGAAAATATGAATAGACCGATACTTAGTAAGGAGACTGATTCAGTAACCAAAAATCTCTCCTCCCCACCAAAAAAGCCCTAGGCTTGATGGCTTCACTGCTGCATTCTATTTAACTTTAAAAGAAGTAATACCAATCTATCTCAAACTTTTCCAAACACTGAAGAGGAGGGAATACTTTCTAACTCAGACTATGAGGCATGCCAACTAAGCCAGATAAAGATATTAACAAAAGCAAAACAAAACAACTAAACAAAACTAAACTAAAGGATGCACCAATATCCCTTATGAAAACTGATGCAAAAATCCTCAACAATATAATAACAAAGCAAATTCAGAAGCATATTAGAAAGATCATACACCAGGAGCACCTGGGTGGCTCGGTCAGTTAAGTGTCTGACTCTGCATTTCGGCTCAGGTCATGATCTCATGGTTTGTGGGTTGGAGCCCCAGGTAGAGCTCTGCACTGACAGGCGCGGAGCCTGTTTGGGATTCTCTCTCTCCCACTCTCTCTGTCCCTTCCCTGCTCTCTCACTCTTTCTCTCTCAAAATAAATAAATAAACTTAAAAAACAAAAACCCACATCAAACCAAGTGAGATTTACTACTGGAAAGCAAAGATAGTTCAATTAGGAAAAGCAATGTAAAACACCACAGTAACAGGATGAAGGGGGAAAAAACTGCATGATCATCTCAATTGATGCAGGAAAAGCATTTGACAAATTTTAACATCCTTTCATGATAAAAAATACTTAATGAACTAGGAATAGAAGGAAACTACCTGGACATAATAAAAGCCATATATAGATAAAGAAATCAACTGAAGGGGCACCTGGGTGGCTCAGTCAGTTAAGTGTCTGACTTCAGCTCAGGTCATGATCTCACAGTTCGTGGGTTCGAGCCCCGTGTCGGGCTCTGTGCTGACAACTCAGAGCCTGGAGCCTGCTTCAGATTCTGTGTCTCCCTCTCTCTCTGCCCCTCCCCTACTCGTGCTCTGTCTGCGTCTCTCAAAAATAAACAAACACTTAAAAAAAAAAACAACTGTAAACATCAGACTCAGTGGTGAAAGACTGAAAGCTTTTCCTCTAAGATCAGTTAACAAGACAAGGATGCCCGCTTTCACCACTTCCATTTATCATACTACTGGAAGTCCTAGCCAGAGCAATTGGGCAAGAAAAAGAGGTAAAAGGCATCCGAGTAAGGAAGGAAGAAGTAAAATTATCTCTGTTTGCAGATAATAAGATCTTATATGTAGGCGTGCCTTTTCTTGAGAGTTTGGCACTTATTGAGATTGAATCAAGCGGTGGTAGATGCTTGAGCTGAGTGGGGGCTAGAGCCGCCATACCAGGGGATATGAAAAATGAAGAAGCAAAAGAAGCCAAGAGAAAAGGAAGGAGAAAAGGAAAAAGAGAAGGAGCTGATCAGAAAGGCTGACAGATGGGTGGATATGAGTAGTGGCCTGACAACTTCTTGTTCCAGACAGACTCACTAGTGAATTCAATCAAACATTTCAGAAAGAAATAACACCAATCCTCACTATGTGTTCCAGAAAATGAGGCAGAGAAAACACTTCTTAACTCATTCTAAGAGCCCAGCATTGCCCTAATACCACACTGAGATAAAGACTTTACAAGAAAAGCAAACTACAAAACAGTAACTGTGATGAACATATGTGTAAAAAATCAACAAAATATTAGTAAGACAAATCTAAAAATGTATAAAAAAATTATATACCACGACTAATAAAACCAATAAAACCATGGACTTATTCCAAGTATGGCAAGGTTCAACATTTGAAAATCAATTTTTGTAATACATCACGTCAACAGGCTAAGAAGAGAAATATAATCGATCATATTAATAATTGCAGAGAAAGTATTTGACAAACATCCAAACCAATTTATGCTTAAAAACTCTCAGCACACCAGAAATAGAGGGAAATGTCTTCAACCTGATACATAGCTACCAAAACACCTACAGTGAACATCATATTTAAGTGAGAGACCAGTTGCTTTCCCACTAAAATCAGAATCAAAGCAAGAGTGTTCCCTTTCACCATCTCTATTCAACATCATACGGAAGTACTAGCCAATGTAGTAAGACCGAAAATGGAAATAAAAGATATACAGATTGGGAAGAAAAAGATGCACACGTGGCATGATTGATCGATGTAGAAAAATCCAAAGAATTAACCATAAAAAAATACCCTTCTAGAACTAATACATGATGATAGCATGGTTGCAAGATATGAGGTAATACATAAAAACCCAGTGCTTTCTCACATACCAGCAAGGAACAAGTGGAATTTGAAATTAAAAACACAGTACCATGCTCATTAGCATCAAAAAATGAAACATTTATGTATAAATCTAATGAAATACGTACAGGATCTATATGCAGGACATACAACCTGAACAAAGTCATGGGAGATCTAAATAAAAGAAGAGTTATTTCACGTTCATGGATTGGAAGATGTCAATTTTTCCTAGCTTAATCTGTAGATTCACCTCACTCCCATACAAAATCCTAGTAAGCTAGTTTATAGGTATCAACAAATGGATTCTAAAGTTTTTATGGAAAGGCAAAAGCCCTAGAATAGCCAACCCAAGAAGCCAACCGAGAAGAAGAACGAGTTGGAGGACGGACACCACCCAATTTCAAGACTTACAATAAAGCTAACAGCAGTCAAGATGGCACAGTACTGGTGAAAGAATGGACATATAGATCAATGGAACAATATAAAGGCCAGAAATACACCCCCACAGGAATGTAGTCTACTGATCTTTGAGAAAGGAGGAAGGGCAATTAAATGGAGAAAGAACAATCTTCCCAACAAATGGTACTTCAACAACTTGACATCCACATGCAAAACAAACAACAAAATCTCGATATAAATCTTACAGTTTTCAAAACAGATCTTAGACCCAAACATAAAATATAAAACTCTAAAATTTCTAGAAGATAACACAGAATGAAATCTAGCATCACCCATGAAAGAAAAAGTTGATAAGGCAGATTTTATGAATTAAAAATGTTTGCTCTGAGAAAGGCAGAGTTAAGAGAATGAAAAGTCACAGACCAGAAGAAAATAATTGCAAAACACATCCGGTAAATGGCAAGTATCCAAAATATGTAAAGAATTTTTAAAACTCAATAATAAGAAAATAACCAACCCAACTAAAAAATGAGCAAGAGATCTGAACAGACACCTCACCAAAGAAAATGTGCGAATTGCAAATAAGCCTACGAAAAGATGTTCATCTTTTCATGTCATACGATATCACGTGTTTTTCAACACCTATACAACTCTACAGCACAAATACTGACTCCTCAAGTATGAAAATTAAAAAACAACAACAACAACAAAACACCCCTCCCCCAAAAAAAACCTATCATTTAGGAGGTCAGGGGTCCCAGGAAGAGGTGCAGACTGTGTGTGAGATTCTAACTATGCTACAAATGTGTGAAATGACTTCACTGAAGTGGAGAAAAAGGAGAAGGTGCTGACCTAAGTAATTCTGGAAATGAGTGGAGCCTCTAAGACTAGAGGCAAAAGGAACTACACACAAGCACTGTATTCTTGAGTTAAAAGTCCTGGTACTGCTACACATGTATATTGGAACTGAACAACGAGTAAACAGATGACTGATAATAGGAGCTAGGTTTCTCGCTGTTTGAGGGGGAGTTTACAAATTAGTAAGGAGAGGAGCCTGGAGGGAGTTATGTTGGCAATGGATTACAGTTTCAGACATCAGTATGTTTTGCTTCATCTAGATACAAATAGTTACATGTAGAAATATTTACAACACGTGTGTATACAAAGGCTAGAATATACGGACAATGTCTTTCCTTTGTTAGACCTCGTCGAGGGCCTAAAAGAAGAAACAACGCTCTGGTCAGCAACGAGCACACCTTCACCAACCCAGATCTTGGTTTCTAACACCAGTCTTCAATAAAAGGAACCAGGGCTCCCGAAGAAATGACTGACTCCAGGACCGGAGCAGGAAAAATACAAGATGAGCCTGGAGTACCTTGGAGTGCCAGAAAGTAAGGAAGTGCTCAAAACAAAAACAAAAAAACCCTCCCGACCCTGATGGCGGTATGTTAAAAGAGCAAAAGAGACAACTGGAAGAGATCGTAGTGGCCAGAGCTAGAACAACTTGAGCAATAAAGGCAATAAAGTACAAGTGGATTATAATCCACAGTATAAAATTACTACCATAAATCCATACCGTTATAAACAAATGATTGAATACATTAATAAATGGGAAGAAGAGACAAACCTATTGAGGTAGACATCTCACCCTCAAGGATGTAGAACATAACTCTCACTCCTTACATATGGGCTATAGATAGTGATTTCTTTCCAAAGAGAAAGGGGAGGGGAAGAGTAATTTTACAGCGGAGAGAGCTGGCAAACGCTGCCTCGGCCTGCTGACCAAGGCCAACATCACTAGTTGTAAATCATGTTGGCAGTATGCATGCCTGGTATGTATGATGAAGACGGCTCTTAACCTCTGTGGTCCTCCTCCTAAAGTCCCACAACCCAAGTCTTAGGAGAAAAACACGGGACAAATTTCAGCAGTGGTGCATCCTATAAAATGCTTCATGAGCACTTCTCAAAGTTGTCAAAGTCACCGAAACCAAGGGGAGTCTAAGAAACTTCCATGCCCAAGAGGAGCCAAAGAGACATGACAATGAAATGTAATCCAGTAGATTATCCTGGATGGGACCCTAGAACAGAAAAAGGGCATTGGGTAAAACCTAAGGTGATCTAAAAAAAACTATGGACTTTAGCTAATAATGTAGCAATATTGGTTCGTTAATTGTAACATATGTACTATACCCATGAAAGATGTTAATAACAGGGAAAATCCAGGGTACAGAGGAAATCTTTCTACTGTCTTCTCAATTTTGCCATAAATCTCAATCTGTATGTACTAAGACATAAAGTCTATTTCTTTTTAATGAAGGAATTATGTTTTGAAACAATGCCCTGTGGACTTCAGGAAGCTGTACATATGCCCTACCACTTGGTTTCACTGGTGGTGACCCACTATTAATATAGGACACCACCAATAAGCAGAGAGGAAGGACTTCACTGTTTGTGAACTAAAATCATCAAAGTGTATTGGATTCGTCACGGTCTCATGAGTTTGCAGACTGACAGGTCCAAGGTTACATTTGAGCTGCTAATGGAAAACACAGAAGCAGAAGGGGGACTGTATCTCCTTGTCCCAGCTGCTCCTTCCCCAGCACGCAGGCAGGTCCACCCTCCTGAGCAGACTGTTTCCAGTGGGCAGCTGTGCTTCTCTCTTTGTCCCTCAAGCTCAGCTTTGGAACCAAAATACGCTGACTTAACTTGAGCCTGTTTTGTCTTTGCTTTGTTAAAAGTCAAAGAAACCCATTGAGCTTTCTACTCCCACCCACTAAAGAAACGACCTCTTATCAAGAGCAGAAACACCTTTCTCAAGAGTCTAAACATCGCCTTTAAATGACAAAACTGTTCAGGCGGCTGGGTGGCTCAGTCAGTTGAGCAGCTGATTTTGTTTGTTTGTTTGTCTGTTTATTTTTGAGAGAGAGAGAGAGAGAGAGAGAGAGGAAAGAGAGAGAATGAGCAAGAGAGGGGCAGAGGCTCTGAAGTGGGCTCTATGGCAACAGCAGAAAGCCCAACGTGGGGCTCAAACTCACAAACCACGAGATCATGACCTGAGCTGAAGCCAGAGGCTCGACCGACTGAGCCGCCCCGGCGCCCAAAGCAGCCGACTTGATTTTGGCTCAGGCCATGATCTGATTTTGGCTAAGGTCATGATCTCATGATTTGTCCCAGAGAGTGCTGCTTGGGATTCTCTTCTCTCTCTCTGCCCCTCCCCTTCACTCTTGAGCTCTCTCTCTCAAAATAAATAAATAGACTATCAAAAACAAAACAAAACGAAAATGAAACTATTCTACAGAGATGTGAAAAAAAAATAATCCACTAACACACGAAATGCTTTGTAAGAGGAAGAGCAAACGGCAACAAGATCGCTGTACTCCAAGCGACCACAGAGCATTCTGGGTATGGAGAGGGCGTCGCAGATTATAATGGATTCTCCAGAGGCCGTTTCATGTTGTGAAAATTTTACAAGTTAATGCAGAATCTTTAGAGGTCATCTAAATGTAAATATTCAACCAATGCTTGGAATCTCTCTAGAAACTTTTTTCTTTTAAAGAATTCACCTTACATGTTGGGTTACATGGTATCCTGGGTCAGAGAATTCAACATTTTTGAAATGGATAAAGAAAGAAAGGCCACAGTGGAGGGATTTTCAATGCTGCACCTTCTGGCAGTGTTCTTCTTTCTGCTACCGACTTCACGAGGATCAGAAAAGTACCGTAAAGTAGGTAGGAGAGACTTTCCGAAAGCATGGATTGGCATGAGATTCCTGCTATGGAAAAACAGAGAGGAGATGGTGAGCAGGAAAACAACTGGATTTAACAACTAGCAGGTCACTGCTGACCTGTACAACAGCAAACTCAGCAAATATTTACTGAACCAATGAATGAATGAATAAACGATAAGGAAGAAGGCAGAGATATACCAAAATTCGCAAGGACAATGGAAAAGCTTCTCTGCTCTCGGAAGGCAAGACAGTGAAAAAGGAAAGGAGATGAAAGTGAAGAGGTTGTTAGTTCACTAAACAAACACCTACTATGTATCGGCTCCTCGAGGAAATGCTAGTTGGGACAGTCCCTGGGTCCCAGGAAGCCAGAGCTCTTCAGGAAGGCAGCCTTATCTACGTGCATATAGATCTGAGAGGAGTGAGCCCCAAGGAGGTCTGTTTTATAGTTTTAAGGAGAGGAAATTCAGCAGGTGAACTGAGATTCGGCAGGCGGGGTGGTGAATGCATTTCTGGCAGAAGAGGTGTCTTGGGCAAACGCAGAGGAAAGAACCATGGCAGTACCTTGTGAAGGGTTAGGGTCGGGGGAGGCCTGAAACAAGCCAGAAAGGCCCTAACTGCGAAGGCCATTACGAATCAAATAAAACACCCACATTTTTCTCTTGCGTGCATTGTGAGATGTCCTGTGTTTTAAAAATATAGCAGGGAAAAATCAGCTTGGGGGTGGCAGCATAAACAATGAGGTTGTTAAACGGTCAATACCCACTCTGTTATTTATGAACTAAATGATTCGTTTTATGGATTTGTCTACTCTTTAGGTTTTGTTTTGTCTTTTTCTGTTTCTTTCCTTTGTTTGGTTTTTGGTTATATCTCTGTTTTTAGTGCCCTTAAAAAGGCGTCCATCTGTAAGCTGCTGGCCTACTTATTAAATGGGATCTGACGGGCTCTGATTAGATCAGGCAAAGATGTTTCCACAGAAGTTTCAGGAAAATCTTTCCGGTAACACTGCAGGGGCAGCCTTGTAACCATACTGGGTGATACTTCTAACATAAATAAAGAAGATCAGTTTATGTGGAAATAATCTACTCATAACGCAGCGTGCCAAGGGGACTGGCATGCTGTTCACTGAGGAGATACTATGTACCAAAACCCAAAAATGTCGAAACTGTGTGGTCACAGACTTCTGGTTCTGGACAAAAGGGAGGAAATGCACTTCTCCTGTTTCTCCCACTATACAGCTAAAATCCCTCGATGGTGTATATAAAGCAAACACAAGGCTTTAAAGGTAAATATAAGAAGGCAGACTGGCTAGGGACCTAGAGACCTCGGGAGCCACGGAACAACACAGTGGTACATTCCCTGGGTTTTATTTTTGGCTCTTCTATCCTGTAGGGTGCTAAAGCCCAGGAGCCTGGTGGAAGCCTACAATCCAGAAACACCAATGAGCATAAACAATAAAAAAACAGTCTTACAGTGCCAACACAGTCTGCTTTTCTTAGGCAAAGGACCAGGAAAAGGGCAGCCTAGCAAGACAGAAAACTTTTAGACAATAACCAACCTAGGCCATGAGAAAAATGCCTCATTCTCACCCCGGTCAGTCGGCGCCGAGTGGGGATCCCAGACTTCCACGTTTGCCCAGCCGTGGTGAGCAGTCCCTTCCTCCTCGCTGCTGGGGGCTGTCAGAGAAGGTGGAGTGGAGGATCCAGCCATCCCAACCCCTCTCTGTGGTCTCAGTGGAGACGCCGCAGGGAGCACTGACCTCCACCTGTGGTAGCAAGGTGCCTCTCCCCACCCACGCCAGGTGGGGACAGAGGAAGCTTAGCAGAGAGCCAAGACTTCCACCGCCACCTGGGGGCAAGGAGGCCCTCGTGTCCATCCCACACCATCCCAGGGGAGCAGCGATAAGGTGGTCCTCCTTTCCTAATCAGAATGGTATCAGAGGCTATTGAGGGGAGAACTTGAACTTACACCCCCCAAATTAGCCACAACGAGGCTCCCCTCCCCGAACAGGTCAAGGGAGGCTGAGTGGGGAGCCTTAACTTCTACATCTACTTGGCAGTAATGAGGCGACACCCACCCATAAGACCCGTAGGATGAAAGAGAGTGGCCTGCCTTTAATACCTGACCATTCTGCTCTCTCTCCCTTTACACCCTTTCTTCCAGAACCTCATCATTTTACCTCGGACTGTTGGGACTATTACAGCATTTTTGTTTTGTCTTAATTTTTTTTTTAATGTTTGTTTATTTTTGAGACAGAGAGATACGGAGTGTGAGCGGGGGAGAAGCAGAGAGAAAGAGAGACACAAAATCTGAAGCAGGCAGGCTCCAGGCTCTGTCCTGTCAGCACAGAGCCTGATGCAGGGCTTGAACTTGGGAACAGCAAGACCATGACCTGAGCTGAAGTCAGATGCTTAATCGACTGAGCCACCCAGGCGCCCCACTAATATAGCAGTTTTTAACTGAACTGGTTTCTCTGTTTTAGAGTCTTGCCAATTCATCCCCTATAATATTGCCAGAGAAATTTTTCTGAAACTCACATCTGACTATGGCAATTCTCCTATTTAAAGCCCTCCAGTTCCTGCCCATGCTGTACAGGAAACAGCACAATTAGGATGCCATTCAGGGCCATCAATGCTCTTGCCCCTGCCGAATCACCCCCCTTCCATTGCCTTCAATCCTTTTCTTGACCTCGGGCCATACCAAGCTATTTCTTCTCCCATTGTGCCAGGCCTCTACACTTCTCCGTGGACCTTTTCGTAGACTGTTTTCTGCTTAAATATCCTTCCTACTTGGGCCATTATTGAACATCCAGCCAAACAGCAACTCCACTGTGAAGCCTCTCCTGATAGTACCATATATTCCCAACTATGCCCCCTTGGGCTCAATTCTACTCTTCCGTCTTGCTCTGATAAAACTTTGGCGCATTTGTTTTGTTATCTTTTTTTCTGTTAGAACATTCTTAAAGGCAGGGACTATTTTTTTTTTTTAACTCATCTTCGTATTCTTAGTACCCAGCACACTGCCTGACACACCTTGGGTACACAACAAACATGAAATAATGAAGGTCAGTCTCAGACAGTCTCCTCACGTTGGCTTGTACCTTGTAGCTTTGTCTGTTATTGCACTTATCACACTAAAATTTCAGTTGTTTGGCCCCTCCTGAGAACTCCCTGTGGGTATGGGCAGGACCATAAAAAGAAACTGGAAGGATAAAAATGGCAGATTATCTGAAGAGAAGCAACAGACCAACAGCTGACTTTATCGATGGAATTTAAAAGGTAAGAGATTATATTGTGTTGAAAGGCAACAAATGTCAACCTAAAATTTTATATCCAGCCAAAACAGACATTTCCAGACACACAAGAACAGGATTTTCCATCAGCAGACGCCTACTAAAATGAATTTTAAAAAGTGTGTTTGGGATGGAAAGAACACAATCCCATATGGAGGGTCAAAAATGAAGAAAAGAACAGAGCCCAAAACAGTGTTAAAGATGCAGGTAAATCTAAACGAACAGTGACTACACACAGCAATAACAATATTCTCCATACGCACATTTATAATGAATGTACACAACAACAACAGCATGTTGAGTTGGGAAGGGAAGAATGGAGGTTAATAAGGTGTTCGAAGGTCCTTGCGTTGCAGGTAGAGGGTAAAAGTATTCTTTAACATTACGCTTTGATTAGTCAAGGATCGTAGTCATTTCTAGTGCAACCACTAAAAAACCAGAAAAGAGTACATAATTCCAAAGTAACACCTACTGTGTCCGAGAAAATAAAGGAAGTGCAGAAAGAGAGGGAAGAGCAGTTTAAGAAGCAGCTGGAGAGGTAGACAGCCTGATCGTGCAGGGCCCTAGGGTCACATTAAGGACTTTGATTTTCATGCCAAAAGCAATGAGAGGTCACTGAGGCCTCTCAATGGAGGAAGAAAGAACTTTACCATCAGAGTCGGGATTATTTCCAGAGCACTGCCTCTTTAATCAAATAATTTTTTTAAATGCTTATTTAGGGGCGCCTGGGTGGCTCAGTCGGTTAAGTGTCCGACTTCAGCTTGGGTCATGATCTCATGGCTGTGAGTTCAAGCCCCACGTCAGGCTCTGTGCTGATGGCTCAGAGCCTGGAGCCTGCTTTGGATTCTGTGTCTCCCTCTCTCTCTCTGTCCCTCTCCTGCTCACACTCTATCTCTCTCAAAAATAAATAAAATATTTAAAAAAATAAAAAAATAAAATGCTTATTTATTTTGAGAGAGGGAGAGTGCGTGCACACATGCTAGCGTGTACAAGAGCTGGAGGGGCAGAGACAGAGGGGGACCGAGAATCCCAAGCTGGCTCGGTGCTGCCAGCACAGAGCCTGACACAGGGCTTAGTCCAACAAACCATGAGCTCATGACCTGAGCCAAAATCAAGAGCCAGATGCTCAACCAACTGAGCCACCCAGGCGCCCCTCAAATAATTGTTTTAAAGGCACTATCTTACCTGACAAGGTTAACAGTGAGTGAAAAACTAGAAAATAAAATTAGGTTTTTGGCTTCAATTTTTTAAGATTTGCTTTGTAAGTTAATTAGCTTTGTAGCTATAATTAACATTTCAAATGCCAGGTGGCCTTTATTTCTTTGTTCCTTGATGTCCCCAAACATATTCTTCTGTCTAAACACTTCCATTTGACAGACCGCAGGTCAGCTATGTACTATCTAACTGCAACCAAAGCACAAGAGCCTTTTCGCCTCATGGTTATGGAGACTACAGAATGTGATATTTTAATCGAGCAAATCTCATATTATGAAATGTCATTAACTTGAGAAGCTGTTCAGGAAGTCACTTAGGGTTTTTGATGAGGAAAAACGGAGTCTTTCATGTTCAAACTGGGCCTGACTTTACTTGCATAAAAAGAACTTACATAAGAAAAGGTACTCCATCCTTAACCTTTATTATCATTTGGGTATTAACCTATCTTTATTGTGATATAATTCACAGACCATAATATCCAGCCTTTTAAAGTGTACAGCTGAGCGACTTTCGGATTGGTCTCAAAGATGGCCAGCCAACACCGCACTATATTACTAGAATATTTTCATCATCCCCCAAAGAAATCCCATACCTATTAGCAGTCACTTCCTAGTCTGCTCTTCCCCCAGCCCCTGGCAACCACCGACCTACTTTCCAGCTCTATGGATTCACCCTCTGGACATTTCGTACAATCATACAACGTGTGCCCTTTTGTGTCTGCTTTTTTTCCCCACTTAGTATAGTGTTTTCAGGGTTCATCCATGTCCACTTTTGTTTTGAAGTTTATTTATTTTGGGAGAGAGAAAGCGTGAGTTGGGGAGGGGCAAAGAGCGAGGGAGAGGGAGGGGAGAGGGGGAGAGGGGGGGAGAGGGGGAGAGAGAGAGAGAGAGAGAGAGAGAGAGAGAGAGAGAGAGAGAGAGAGAGAGAGGGAATCCCAAGAAGGCTCCACGCTGGCAGTGCAGAGCCTGGTGCAGGTCTTGAACCCATGAACCATGAGATCATGACCTGAGTTGAAGTCAGATGCTTAACTGACTGAGCCACCTAGGCACCTCATGTCCACATAAAAAAAAAAAAAAAAAGTATTTACTAATGGAGAATTTGAACAGAAAACTAGGCAGAGTAGCATAACAAACTCTATGTGCCCATCACCTAGCCTCGACAACGGTCATCCTAGCAAACACCCATGTAATTCACCTCATGTTACTTTGAATCAAATCCCAGAGGCCACATTATTTCTGCACAAACACTTCTGTAAGGACATACTGTGATAGCTACGCCGACACTGGCCTCCTGGTTAGCGGATTTTCCTTATATTAACGGCCTACCTTTACCAAGAGCTGAATTTTTCCTTTGCTAGGCATTCTTAAGAAATACGTGAGATTTAGGTACTTATTCTAACAAAAGCGCTAAAAGGGAAAAATGGAAACCGAAACTCCAGGAAAATTTCTCCAGAGGCTGAGATTCAAAGTGATCTAAAATTTGATAATACGTCAATATTTCTTCCGGAAGTCATATGGGGGTCGTCAACTATTTCGGCTTTCTCTTGTCATTCTGAGGAAGGACTTGAGGTTATGACGAGGGTGTGTTTTGCTTTTCTTTTTCAGAACGCACTAACTGCAAACCAGAAAGCACTTCAAGTGCCTAGCTGAGGGCTAAGAACGAAACAAAAGAGTCTGTGAACCAAACGGACAGAATGGAGAGGCTTCTTAACGTTTGTTTCAGGAAAGGTAGCAAACGAGCAGATATCCACTGTTATACAGAGAGGGGGAAATAAGGAGAAGAAAGGAGCAGACAGAAGAAGGCAGAGTTGAGCTGTTCTTACCCTCTTGTGAGCTATCAGGAGGCAGTTGGAATGCTCGTGTTCACAAGCAATTTCATAGTCGGGGATGAGCGCCACCAACTCGCGGACGAAGTGGACCACCTCCTCGTGCCAGGGCACGTTGGCCATGGTGAGACTGCTTGCTGAACTCTCTCCACAGTAGGTGACACCCTGGGGACGCGTGACAACAGTGAGAGACAATTACAGACCTAGTTTAAATGACATCGAGTAAGAGCGTCAGAGCCCGAAGACTTCTAGAGGTAATCTACCCCATCCCACTCGATCCAATCCAATTCAGTCCAAAAGTGAAGAAAGTAACAGTGAATTAGAGATGATAAAATCTGCTTAAGAGCTCGCCTAAGTAGGCAGGAGCTCCCAGGCTGACGGCCTTCCCATCCTGTGACTTCGGGGGCTTGGGCACCGTGCTTCATGCTGTCACAATCTATGCTGTCTAGGCACAACAATGTATTTGAACCAATAACGTATCTTTTCATTCGGATTTCTTGGTGCACCATAACAAGTTAATTCTCAAGGGCTTGTAAGTCTCCTAGACTAATGATGGAGGCTGGATGACACTCACAAAAATTCACCGAACAGTTTATTCACTGGGAAAGTAAGGTGAACCCCCATTTTCCAATACAACTTACGTTTGGTAAAGGCTGGTAAGATTCTTCTGTAAAGGGCCAGCGAGGGGTCCCTTTGAAAGTATTCTTTAAGAAGACTACTTTCCGTACATGGATATGTATAAACACAGAATTGTGCCAAACCAGAAATACATTTGTGGCTACACATGTGCACCTTTTGCACACTTGCATGCACATACATGCATGTCACCCTCTGCGGAAATTTCTGAGTTGTACAAATGCGGTAAGGTAAACTGGCTTCTAACTCTTTAGAATTCTACCTGACGGCCCATGCATACGGGACCCCAAAGTTTCGTAATTAAGTTCTCTGTTTGGTAAGTTACATAATGATAAATTTTCTGATAATAAGGGGTATCTTAATTTTGCCGGCTCTTTAAATACTCCAGGATCAAACTTTCTTGACAAGTGTTTTGAATATTCTAGACATGCTGCTACAAAGGAGGGAACAACTAGAATAAAAAGACATGCACTCACACGCTCTGTCTCTCTCACACATACACAGACACACAGGTGTACACGCACACGCGCACACGCACACACACACATACACGCACGCACGCATGCACACACTGGAGGGAGGGGATACTACCGAATGAAAAACCCAGGGACGAGCGAGCACCCCGGGCTGGGAACTGGCTGAACACTGAGATTAACTCGGCAAACCGCTCTACTCCAGCTGGCGACTCTCGAAGATTCCCGGCATGCTAACGGAGATGACCCTTGCTGAACATAAACTAGAGGCAACCCAACTTAGTTATAAAACACAAGAGCGTCGTCTCTATCAGCCCAGTGATTTTGTAAAATTCATCAAACCAAGTTTGAGTTTTAGGTGAATAATAAAAAGCAAGTAATACAATAGTTCTGAAAATCTTTAGGAATGGCTGAAAAATTGTGCTAAACTTACCTGAATGTATACCCAACACAAAAATGATTTACCGATAGGCCAAATTAGTCATAAAGATGAACTTTACTTCAGTTTAAATACTTGTTATGACAATGTGAATGACATGAAAAAGCATGCACATAGTAGCTAATTCAAAGGAACTTATTTTTCATGTTTAAAAAGTTCCTTTAAACAGTGGTTTTAGATAAGATCTTGTATTGATGACAATAGCTCTGGGAAGTATTTTACTATTTCTTATTCACCAGTAATAACTTGGGGGACATCAAGGACAGGCTTGGTCTGGGAAGGAAATGAGAGCATGAGCGCCTCGGTTCCTTACCGGGCCTTCCCATAGAGCTTTCCTGCACATTCGCGGGATGCTTCGCAGTTAACCAAGTGCTTCACGTAACGTTTCTCATTTTAGCCGGGCACAATCCTCTGTGGTAGGCAGTATGGGTAACTTTCTGGGCCTCTGTGACAGGAATGGGCTCTGTGAAGAAGTCGGGGGAGTCACCTTTGGGAACCCCCGAGCCCTCCCTTGGGCTCGCCTCTCTGCTCTGGCTACTTGATTCTGGATGCCAGTCTAATGGTGGACTTGCCCCGATTGTATTCCTGATCACACTGTACCTACACCGTCTAAAAGCCCTTCATTTTCTGTGACTGTCCGCCACCTTCTCATCCCGCCACTACTCTGCCCCCACCCCATCTATCGCCTGCACCAAGTTTTCCCATCACAACTTTGAAAAAAGAATGAATTCAAGAAAACAGATGGGTACAGTGTGACCATCGAAAAACACTCACTTCACAATCTACAGGTTGAGGAGTGGCAAGCAGACCCAAAGAAAGTTCCTCGAGAACAAGACCACTTACGCACTCCTGGATGTGTGGTGAAAAGCATAACCCACACCATTACACAGTGCCGGTAGGATGGGTCGCTCTGCTGTGGGACATGGAGGCCCTAAGGCCCTTTGCGGGCTGCTTGCACACTCTCCCTGGGGATTCGAGGTCTGTGGGAAGAGTAGTATTTTGGCAGTTTGACTATTTGATAATCTAATGAAACTGAACGCCAAAAGACCCCTACTGTTTTTGTCTTCTACAGTCTAATGAGAAATGCTGTTGTCTTCAGGACTTTTTGCAAAATATACCCAAAACATGTCACTCCTTTATCCTAAAAATGCTTCAGTAGCTCTTCACACACACACACACACACACACACACACACACACACACAACACAACAGCCCAAGCTTTTCAGTGTGTCGCCTGGGGCCTTCTTTTTTTTTTTTTTTTTAAATGTTTATTTATGTATTTATTTTCAGAGAGAAAGAGAGAGAGAGAGAGAGAGAGAAAAATCCCAAGCAGGTTCCACACTGTCAGCACAGAGCCCAATGCGGGGTTAAAGCCCACAAAACGGTGAGATCATGATCTGAGCCAAAACCAAGAGTTGGACGCTCGACCGACTGAGCCGCCCACGAGGCCCTCTTAAGTGGACTGCCCTCCTCAGCATCCAGTCTTTACCCGGCTAAACTTCCCACCATTTCTTTAATCTCTGTTCAGGAACCCCTACCCAACCTGATCGCAAGCTCGTTGTATCTGGCACATGGCTTTTACCAACTGGTATGATTCTGTGTGCAAATTCTAAGCTTATACAGGCAGGGGCTGTGCTCTGTTCTCTGCGCCCCCAACTGCTCTGTGCTGCATGACCTAAAGATCGAGCCACATATTTTATACGACATGAAACTCCAGAACTCTTTCTGATATAATATAAAATTTCATTCACATTATTCTGGATTTTTCCACTCTTTTTTTCCTTCTACTCTTTAATGCTTGATGACAAAGCAACTGAGGAACACCGGTCAGGGACTGCTACATGAATAACTGGTAATATTCCTTACCTTTGTGTAGAGAGAGACAGCGAGGTCAGGCTAAGGCATTTGTTTTGCAAAATGCACGCTACAAGGATTGAGCTCTGTAGACAGTCGCGGTGCCAACAGTATAAAAGAGGTTTAAATCATCTGACAACAAATAATTACCAGGCACTTACTATTCTCAAGGTGCAAAGCAAGGCAGAGAATATAAAGACAGTATTTCATTTACAAATGGATTGTGCTGTGAAAGTTGTTCAATAAGGCAGATGTTCAGAACATGAAACACGTTTTCACAAACAAGCGAGCAAATAATGATCACTGAGATTCTTGGGCTAGCAAACAAGGGCCTCTTTAAGCCTAACGAAACCAAAATATACGTTCATTTACAGGGAATCAAATAGAAAAAGAGTTTATAAGACTAGCAATGAAAGAAAAGAGGGAACCGATAAGATAAAGAAATAGCTTCTATCGGTTTAGTTTAAATAAATGCGCTTAATGAAAAGTGATCAAACATTTACTGAATCCAGGCATACGTTATCCCGCTGAATTCTCAAAACGAACCTATTACAGTGATACTATTATTCTAATTCTACTACTGAGGAAATTTAGATTCAGAGAAGATCTCCGTCAGTACTCTTGTCGACTGTATCAAAGCTGTGCTCCGCCCCATCCCCAGGAGGCTCCGGTGTGCAGACTGTGAGGGACACTGAGCGTGCACGCTTGCACGCCTGGAAAACACAACACGTGAACAGTACTTGTTTGCTTCTGCAGGGAGCTCAGGCCCGTCACTGGCTTAGAGTCAATTTGTATGATCAATTTCCTATCTCCAAGGCATTTATTTATGTGACCAGGAAGTACTATTCAAATTTTAATGCCAGGCCCCGGGAGGCTTTTTTTTTTTTTTAAATCAAGAGCATGGGTGAAAGACAAGCTTCCAATGGCCATTCTGTGTCAGTGGGTAAATTCTGTCCTAATTTGTGCTTTCATCGGAGGGAAAAGGGCCTCGTGTTCCATCCTTTAAGCCCAAGTCCCATCTCTATCAGACCTACAGAGTACCGCCAGGGTGGTCTCTCCTTTTTGAGCCCCAAAGGAACTCCCTCACAGACCTGACAGATGGCTATGCTCTCAAAGTATGTTTATCATAACGCAGTTACTTCTAAGTGTTTGTTTTTAGAGGGATCTGAGGTTACTTAGCCTACCATATTGCTAGTGCTCATCAAATGTTTTTCAGAGAGGGTTTTTACTATTATTATTTTTTAAATTTTATTATTTTAAGTAATCTCTACCCTGAAAGTGGGGCTCAAACTCATGACCTGGAGATCAAGAGTTACCAACTGAGCCGACCACGTGCCCCTGTTACTATTATTTTTAAAACTCCTCCAGTTTAGAAAATTTTCAACTTTTTTCTTTATTTTAGAGAGAGAGAGTGAGAGCGAGAGAGAGAAGGAACATGCCGCTCTCAGCGTGGAGCCGGACGCAGGGCTGGACCCCACGATCCTAGCATCGTCAAGAGCCAGACTGACTGGGCCACCTGAGCGCCCCGGAAAAAGTTTAAATGTAATTAATAAGACAACAACAATAAAGAAAATGCTTTTTCAGACTTAAATAGTTTAACTCTAGTGAACAGAAACGCCTGCTTCTCCTTTACTGATTTCACTTCAATCACTGCGATTCCAAAAACGATGCCCGCTCACTATAATAATTCGCAGAGCACGGAAACATGAAAAATAAAATTACTAAGCCTTTCCCTGCCCTTCTTCCAAAGACAACATTGTGAACAGTCTCATATAATCCTTCCATACTTTTCTTATATAAATGCATCCAAACATATACTGCTAAAAAATATAATCAGGGGCGCCCGGGTGGCTTAGTTGGTTAAGCATCTGGCTCTTGATTTCGGCTCAAGTCATGATCTCACGGTTTGTGAGTTCAAGCCCCGAGTCGGGCCTCATAGCACAGGGCCTGCTTAGGACTCTCTCTCCCTTTTTCCCTGCCCCTGCCCCCACTCACGTTCTCTCTCAAAATAAATAAATAAACTTTTAAAAATTATATAATCAAATAATAAATACTATTCTATAACTTGTTTCTGAAGTATACTATATCCTGCAAGCACCCCTTTTGCTACTTCAGTTTAAAAGGAAGACACTTCATTAACCTGCAGGACAAGTGAGAGCTGAATTTAACAAAGCTTGAGATCCAGTCCTCAAGGGCACAGGAACACTTAACAGAGGCCATTTCTTCTTTGGCCTTCTACAAGAAACAGGCTGGTCATCACAATCGTTTCCCCCGGTACGACTGTTATCTGTTACATTATATTTTATCATTTACGTAAGATAGTTAAAATTGTGATTGTTTCTTCAAGAACCTTTAAATAAAATCTCTCCAAGTGGCTCGTTTTGCTTCTGTCGACTTGGCCTTGTTCCAGAAGACCACCCGTTTCCCAAACAGCACATCCGTATCCAAGTTTCTATCTCTGGTGCTTTGACGAGGCCTAGCATGTAGAAAGAGCTGGAAGATATCTGTTGAATGCAGGGGTAAAATAGTAAAATGGAAATTTTGTTTGAAAGAAACTATGTCATTTTAACATCTCAGCCATAGGCAGAGGGTCAAACTAAAACCTACCCATCAGAGAATTATACTGCTTACAAAGCAGCCATCTCTCTTTTAAAAATAATACCAGGTGATTCTTTTCAGATTGTAAACTATGTCATACCCTATAGAAAACATGACTACAAGGAAGGAAGGAAGGAAGGAAGGAAGGAAAGGAGGAAGGGAGGGAAGGAGAAAAAAGGTGACCGTGTGATCCAGCCAACTCGCTTTATAATGAAGTTTTACTCCAGCATCATGGGGACAGCACTCTTTAATAGCTCAATCATAAATTAAAACCCCATTAATCCCCGACATTGGCAAGGTTTTCTCTGGCCGACACATACACTGCAGAGGCAGTTTGCATCTCTGCATCGTTAGAGTTCTTGCCAAGAGTAGCCTTTTAAAATTAAGAGCAATTTCAAAAGAGAAGAGTGCCTTCGCCCTGACTGGGGATAAAATGCTGAACACTCAGGCAGCAATATTTCGTCTCCTCCCGCCTCCCCGCCCCTCCGGGCTACCGGACCACAGGAAGCCGAGCTTACTGAAGGACAGCTGTCAAAGTGAGCTATCCTCGGAAGTGTCAGAGTCCATCCCGCTTCCTAGACATACTCTGAGGAGTCGGGCTTTCGGAGGGAGGCGGGGCGAATCTTCTGGTCACTTTTTCTCATTTTGTGGATTCTCAGTTCCAAAAAAGCCATTTGCCTCGTAACACTCCACAGCTTTAACTCCCCTGATGGCAGGCTGATGACTTCCAAACGGTTCTGCCAGCCCTGTCTTATCTCCAGAACTCCAGGCTTCTAGAACCTTGGGCCTATTTGAGCCTCTATGTGGATATTTAAAAGATCTCTCAAATGATTAAGGCCAACACAGGACTCGTGAGATTATTCCCTAAGCTTGCCTCCCTCCTCCGCTGGTCTTTTCCAGCTCAGGAAACTGTTCCACATTCACACAACTGCTTTAGCCAAAATCCCGGTGCTGTTCTTGATTTCGTTTGTTCTCTCACTCCCTGTATGTCATCTGGGTACACGCTCTACTGGGTCCACTTCCACCATTTGTCCCAGATGCACCCACTCCTCTGCAGCGACATTGCCAGGGACCTTCCCCCAGGCCGTAACAGCTCTTGCTTTATAACTACTCCTACTCTGAGCTCCGCAATCCACTCGTGACAGCAGCAGGGTGACCTTTCAAAATCACAAATCAGACCACATCGCTTCCTGCTTAAAACCTTCACTCAGCATACCCACTAGTCGAAAAGGTTACCATTAAACTTAGTATAAAATCCCGGTCTTTTCTGGCTTGAAAGTTCTAACAAAATTTGGCCCCATCCCACCTCTGTGATTCATCTTGTGTCTCTGCCAACTCCAGCTGCCCCCCTGAGATCACATGGGACCCCTGACTTGAATACTTACTTGTGGCATCTGCCCAAAGTGCTCTGATCCCCTGGTTACTGCACTGCTTCTTACTATTAGAATCAGTCGTAAAAAACTCATCTCTTTCATTAGAGTTCATAAGCAGAAGAAAAGACTTCTGCTTATGAAATCTAAAACAGCAATATCTACCAAAGCAATATCTACCCTTTGGCACGTGAATCCACTTACAGGAATCCATCCCAAAGAAATATTGCTAAAAACAGGCCAGAGACAACCAGACATTACCGCCTCCTACTGTAGGTCTACAATACCACCAACTAAATAATCTTGAAATGCAAACACACACACACACACACACACACACACACACACCTCTGATCAATCTTCTCTTGATCTAACTACCAATCTACAGGAAATACAGGGGGCAAAGGAACAAGCAATTAGCAAAGTCTAAAATACAGATATAGGGTACCAGCCAGGATAAATGACACGTTTTCTTCAACAAAATTACTGGTGTGGGGGAGGCGGGAGCAGAGGAGAGAGAACACATGAAAGAGGAACTAACAGATTAAAAGAAATTTAAGAAAGAAATAATCCAATTACAGCCAATGGTCCTTATTTGGATCCAGGTTCACAACGACTGTTTAAATGAGAAGAAATAGTTGGTCAAGTCTGAAACCTTCTATTTCCAATACTTAAGAGACTATTGTTAAAACTGTTCAATTGTGAGAACGGTATTCTGAATAAGTGTTTTTCGTGAGTGTGTACCTTTTAGAGACACATACAGTTATAGATGAGTCCTATGTCCCATGTACCAAATAATATGGTACGACAGAGAAAATGGGTAGAGGTCTCTAGAGTTGAAACAAGACTGGTCATGAGTTGGCAATTTTTGAAGCTGGGTGATGAATGGATATAAGTCATTAGACCAGTCTCTCTACTTTTGTATATGTTTGAAATTTTCCATAATAAAAGTTTATTTTATTTTTTTTTAATTAAAAAAAAATTTTTAATGTTTATTTTTGAGAGAGTGTGAGTGGGGAGGAGCAGAAAGAGAGGGAGACACAGAATCCGAAGCAGGCTCCAGGCTCCGAGCTGTCAGCACAGAGCCTGCTGCGGGGCTCGAACCTGAGAACCATGAGATCATGACCTGAGCCGAAGTCAGCCGCTTAACTGACTGAGCCACCCAGGTGCCCCTAAAAGTTTATTTTAAAGCCAACCAATTCCTCACTACCACACGGTTTTATTTCTCAGCATATTTATGTTACTATGTAGTTTTTGATTATTCATTTTGCATTGATTGTATACCTCTCAATAAATACAAGCTTTACAAGAGCGAAAGCTCAGTCTTTACTGGTATTACCCCCGCTGCCTAGAACAGTGGCAGGTTCTTGATGAATATTTCTGAATGAATAAATAAAACATCTGGGACCTCCTGTAGAGTTTTATAAGGTAGTAACTTCTCCGTGGCAACCAGGCACCCCAGGAAGTGGGATGACATTGGCCGGCAGGGGCTTACCTTCACCTCGATGAAGTCGGGGTGCCCCAGGGACACCAGCTCGGCGTAGGCCTGGAGTTCGTCCACATTCCACGCTTTCACTAGAGTCAGCCTGTACACAGTACGTTGTTGCTGAAACAAAGGAAAAGCCAACTGAGTTTTTATCCTGGTGGAAGTCACACCTAGAAAGACTTTCAATCCCACCGAGAACCCAGGTAATGTGAAATTCAGCCGGAACTTCTATAAGCCAACGTTTTATTTTGTAGAAAGATGAAAAAAAATGAAAACAATATAGTAAGATTCCCATAAGCCTTTTAAAGGCACACAGATACTGGCATATATCTTTTCTCACAATGTCTAACATTACATTAGGCACCCAAACGTTTCTTGAAAATGATACACTGAATTAGATTTAGTGAAGAATAGTAAATTGACCAAATAGTTTAAGACTGTTGAAAATTGATTTAAATAACCTTGGGCTTTCAGGTCAATCACTCAAGTGTTTATGACAAGAATTTCTAATCACTCTTGTCTTCTTTCCCGCTTTCCTAACATTTTAATGCTCTCGCGTTGGCAGAAAAGGCGCATTTATGAACCGTCAGTATTGTCACCTGTTTACCACTTAACCAAAAGAGGCAGTGGGTTTCGGAAAAGCAATTAGACAACAGACCTCAAAGGCTTTATAAAGTTTATGCCCCTTTGACTTTGTAGCTCTCCCTTCCAGACCCAAGACAATTTTTCAAATGTTCAAAGGGTTATTGAAAGATCTCGGATAAGAGGTTAAAATCTAAAGCGAGAGTGGGCAGCGTAGGATCTAGGACTTGCCTATAACCACCAGGGGTGGTGCCGTCCACGTGCGTGCAGGACTACATCCGTCTGGAGCTAGTTCCCAGGTAATATCCATGCTGCTAAAATGCACAGCATGCCTTAAGTAGCAAGGCTCAACATACTTGAGAGAAGAAGGGAGGCGAGAGATGAACAAAATGAGAGCAACCTCTCTACCTTTGTCTATGTTTGAAGATTTCCATAATTAGTGAAAGAGGAGAAACACTTGAGATCTTCAAGGAACAAAATGAAAAGATCTCCGATGAACAGTATTTGGCAGCTATACCAGAAAATGCTCTCGAAAATTATTTTAAAATACAATATATAATGCATGAAAAGACAGAGATCTTCCAGTTTCCCTTTACATAGCCGGAGTTCGCTGAACAAAACCGGTAGAGAACGGCAGACCAATCTCGCTTGTACTTACAGATACAAAAATCTTATAGAAACTTCAGCAGATAAAATTCGGCACTATGTTAAAAATTCTAGGAATGCAAAGATGATTTGATATGTGGCTATATGTTAATTCATCACATAGTTCAACACAGAAAGTATAAGGGATCGCCTTCGCAGACACATAAAGGTGTCTGATATAACTTAAAAGCCATCCCTAATTTGAAAACAGAACAATAAACAAATCAAAAACCATTTGGCAAACTAAACAATTAAAAAACACACATCCTTAACATAAAAGAGTCAATGTCATTCTCGGTGGCTTATTAAAAATACAGGCATTCCCGTTTCGGCAGCCTAACAGAAGAATGTCTACTCTGCTATTTTTTTTATGAACACCTCCCTGAAAGTTAAAATCAAAGCAATAAGGCAAGGGAACAAGAATTACTGGACACTATACAAAAAGTAATTACTTGCAAATGATAGGACTGGCTTCTTGGAAACCTAAGAAAATCAACTAAAAAATGATGTTAAGAAAATGATATTAAGGAAAAGTATAAAAACGAACAGCCTTCCTAGCACAGATCAGTGGAGGGAATATGGGCGCTGGGGCCAGACCGAAGGCCAGACCACACACCGAGCTATCTTCACCTCCCTGTTCTCAGTTTCTACCCTGTGTAAAAAGGGGGCCCGACACAGGCAACCCGTGTAGAACTTAGACCCTGGCCTGATGGCAGTAGGCCCTAGCCAGTATTAGCTACTATAGGCTCCAGCAACAACCAATTATGAAACACAAGGCAAGGAAAATTCTACTTACAACTGTAGAATACATCTATAAAATATCCAGTGATTAGTTTATAAAATAACATGGACACTGAATAAAATAAACTTTTCCGAAAGAAGTAAACAGAAACTCACTACGTGGAGAGCCACGACTGATTTATGATATGATGTTAACGCCAATGGGAGTTTATAATTCCTTTGGACAAAGAAACTGGCAAAGACACCAACAATAACAAGAGCAGGCGTTAGCAGTTACGCAGCACTTACTGCATGCCAGCTGCTGTCCTAAGTGCTTAACATCGCAGCAAAGAATCCAGTATTTGTCTACTCTTTACAACAAATCTTACAAAACAGGTTTATTATCTTCACATCCCAGTTGTGAAATCGAGGCCTTGAGCCGTTAAATAAATGTCTCAGCGTCACACGGCTGGACAGCAGCAACGCTGGCATGTGAACCCAAGCAGCACGGCCCTCTCTCACTTTGCTAAACCTTGTAAAATCGTGAAACAAAACATACAAAGAGAAACGTATATAAGACACATCTGTATAGCGAAAGGGGTTAACGTAAAGAAAATACCCAACACCCGGTCGCTATCCGCTCCCTCTGTCCCAAAGATACCTAGTATCCTGATGTGAACATTAGAGTTTTAGATTTTCGGGAAAGTTTGGAATTTACATAAATGGAACCACTGTTCTTTTGTGCCCTGCCTCTGTCATCCAACATTTTTATCAAATCCATCCGTGTGGCTGCACGTCGACATCTGCTCATTTTCCTGGTTAGCCAGGACTCCATCATTTGAATATACAACAACTAACTCGACCATTCCCCCACTGATAGACGTCCGACTAGTCTCCACTTTTTAGCTGTTCTAAAGCAAGGCTGTTGTACTTTTACAACACTAGAGTTTAATTTTGCCTGTTTCAGGAAATGGTATAAAATGCTATTATGACTTACACTCTTTTAGGTCTGGCTTCTTTCACTGAATTTGATGTTTGTGAGATTAACCATACTGTTGTACGTAGCCGGAGATACATTCTCACTGCCCGTTATCTCCATTATATGAATATACCACTAGTGGAAGCTGTTGGGTTTTTTTTCCAGTTTGGGTCCTACCAAAGTAGCGTCGCCCTCCGTGTTACTATGGTTCACTCTCGAGACGCACGAGAGCACGTATTTTTCGTGGATGACCTACGCGTGGAAATGCTGGGTCACAGGATGTGTATTCGTGTGGTTTCAGCAGAGACTGCCGACCTGGTTTCCAAAGTGATTTGACAAGACTTTCACCCGCAGTGTCTCAGGGTTCCAGCTGTTTCTCTTCCTTCACCACACCTGGAGTTGTCCGTCTTTAAATTTTGCCGCTCTTGCGTTGTCTTATTTTGTATTTGCCTGATTACTAAAGAAGTTGATTATGTTTCTGGCCTTTTGGATGCCGGCTTTTGTGAAGAACTTGTTCGAGTGTTTTAAATATTTCTCTATTGGGATATCCGTCTTTTTCTTACTGATTGTTTTTTTTCAAATGCTTTATCTATTCTGGCTATAAAAGAGCTGTTATAAAGGTCCTGGAAATATTTCCATTCACTTTATGGCTTTCCTTTTCACTTTCTTCATATCTTTTGATCAGCAGAAATAGCTAATTTTCATACCTTTTTATCTATAGCATACTCGTAATCAAACTGCTGCAAAGAGAAACGTTATGGGGCTACTGGAAAAGGAATGTTACTGGATTTGATGAGTTTATTTCAAATTATCGACTTTGCATTCTGGATTTTGCTGGGTCTGTGGGGAGCTTGTTCAATGGAATCATTTCAGAGATTTTTATTTGAAGCCTGTTTAAAATTAGTCAAAGCAGTTCCTAAGGTCCACAAAGAACAAAAGGGTGGTAGATGCTAGTTAGATTAGACTAAAACGAAAACCGGGTGCAGATGTTGCTTGAAAGGTAAAGGCTAGAATTTCCTTTGCAAAGGAAATACTTAACATTGTTCTTTTATCTTCTGTTAAAAAAGAAAAAAAAGGTTGGAGTGTAAACTGGATTGTATTGATTTATTTGAATTAAATTTATTTTCTCTCCAGTTTGGAGATTTAGTGATTTGAATTTGCAGAGGCTCTGGAGCGGCTGGCGCTGCAGGATTTTCTGACCGCGGCACGTTACCTAGCAGGGGCAGGCACAGGTCATATCGCAGAAGAGAAAAATAGGATGGCGGCATTTAAGTCGGGCAAAGTTTAGCTACTTGCTGTTCCATGCACAATGTTATTTGTAAAATGTCACAATGTGATTTGTCAAAAATGTCAAGAAGTCGGCATCTTATACTTTCCCGTATTTTCTGTTTGAAAGTCTAAGACTCGCCCAACCTGCCCGGCGGTGTGCGCGCAGTAACGGAATTTTGAAAGTAGTATCACATCAAATGTGGCTGGTCTCTAGCAAGAGACCTAGGTGTTCACCTTAAACTTTTAGATCAGATCCTTGTGACGGATTTTAAATTTGGGTTTTAACTCGTGTTGTTTCTTGGAGGAGAGTAATACACGAACTGAAAATACATGGGCTGAAAACTGAGGTCAAAATACCTAAGGTAAATGTTAAATGCTTTTCAGAGGGAATCGAGGCAGAGAAAGATTTAAGTGCAAAGTAGAAAAGGCCTGAGTAGTGAGGACGGCAGGGAGAAAGGAGGAAAAAGAACCAAAGAGTGACAACCAAGCTATGGCTCCCGGCTCTGGGATCCACCATGTGCGTTCAGGCGCGCACTCTGCCTCTGTGAGCGGGAGTGTCCCAGCACCGGCAGCGTGTAGTACGGCTGTAAAGTGAAAAGAACTATGAAACAAAGGCCTGAGCTCATGGCCTGGCGCGAAGGAAGGTATGAATAAATTTCACCAGCCATCGCCACCACCGCCAGCAGCTCCACAGATTCATCTGTCCACACAGGCGTCAACCAACAGTCACCGGTCCGTCTCTAGGCCGGGCCTAATTCTAGGTGCTGAAGATACAGCAATGAACAAAGCCTGGTGCCAACTGTTGTGCAATTTACATTCTAGTCCGATAAATAAACAGAACCAGAGTCAGAAAAAAATTAGTGACCGGAGTAGTGGCAAAGAGGAAAGGAGTGGGAAAGCAGCAGAGGTTAAGACTCCACCGCCGATGCTTTTGCATGGTCTTCTCAATTTATAAAAACCAAAGGGAATATTGACCAAATTGTATGCTTGTCAAAATTTAATTCTGAATGACTTAAAGGCAAAAAACAACTTAAAATTAAAACAATCCCTTACAGGGGCACCCGGGTGGCTCAGTTGGTTAAGCATCCAACTCTTGATTTTGGCTCAGGTCATGATCAGTTCGTGAGATTGAGCCCCATGTCGGGCTCTGCACTGAAGCCTGCTTGGGATTCTCTCTCTCCCTCTCTCTCTCTGCCCCACTCATGCTCTCTCTCTCTCTCTCAAAAATAAATAAATAAACCTAAAAAAAAACACACACACACACTATCCCTCACTGATGACCATTGTTTCTGAAAGCAAAGAACACTTAATGACTCTACTAGAAGTGGGGCAACCTATCAAACTCCTTAGAAACCATGCCTGTTGTTGAAATGGCTTTAAACTAAGCTTTATACTATCTGTGGAAGACAAAACAAAATGTGTCAATCTGATAAGTCAAATAAACAATGAATGAAAAAATAAATTCAAAGATATAACTCATGATGCAACCAAATGAAACATTCCTTATGTTCAAAGATAAGCAGGAAAATTGTCATATAGAATTACTCTCTAAATAAAGTAACCAACCAATTTCAACCTTAATGAACTGACTCTGTGGTGTCTAGAGTTTTTACTGGAACTCCATCACTTATTGCCCAAATGGTACACCCTGGATTTCCAGACCCTCTTGGAGGTTCAGGAACATACTTTTGGTTACTAGTTCCTCTGGAGATTGGAAGCAATAATGGAATTAATAATGAAACTAATAAGGTTCCAAAACTTCCACCATAAATCATATTTCTGGACTGTCTAGTGGCCAAAGCCTCCAGGCAAATGAAGACACTCCTATCAGATGGGATATTCTGAGAATCAAGAGATCATCTCCCAGTAGCCAAAGAAAAAAGCCATACTTCTTAGGTAGAGCTAATTTGTCACTACACAACAACCAATGGGTCAGAGGGGAAAAAAAGGAAAAAGGGAAAATACTCTGAGATAAATGAAATTGAAACCACAACATACCAAAACTTAAATAAAACTGAAAAAAGCAGTACTTGGAAAAAAATTAATAGCTGTAAACACCTACATTTAAAAAAAAAAAAGATCTCAAAGTTCACAACTCAAGTATCTAGTCCAGAAGAGTAAATTAAACCAAAAGTGAAGAGTAAGAAAGAAATAAAGATGAGAACAGAAGTAAAAGAAATAGAGAACAGAGAAACAATGGAGAAGAAAGAAACCCAAAGTTGGTTCTATGAAAATATCAACACAATTGACAAACCTGTAACTAGACTAAAAAAAACAACAACGACAACCAGAAAAGACACAACTAGAATCACAACTGAAAGCAGAGACAATACTGCCAACCTTGCAAAAATAAAAAGGTTTATAAGAGAATACTGTGAACAACTGTATGTCAATAAATTCGATATAACCTAAATTAAATGGACAAATTCTGGGGTGCTTGTGTGGCTCAGGTTAAGTGTCTGACTCTTGGTTTTAGCTCAGGTCATGATCTCACAGTTTGTGGGTTTGAGCCCCACATCGGTCTCTACACTGACAGTGTGGAACCTGCTTAGGATCCTCTCCCTCTCCCTTTCTCTCTGTTCCTCCTCCACTTGTGCTCTCCCTCTCTCTCTCTCTCAAAATAAATAAATAAATAAACTTTTTAAAAAATGGACCAATTCCCAGAAACACACAAATTACCAAAAATAACTCAAAGAGAAATAGAAAATCTGAACAGATCTATAACAAGTAAAGAGATTAAATCAGTAATCAAGAAACTCCCACCCAAAGTCCAGAAACAGACGGCTTCACTGGTGAATTCTGTCAAGCATGTCAAGAGTAATATTATCAAACTCCTCCCATTAATAAAAGAAAAGTGAACACTTCTGAACTCCCTCTCTGATGCCAGCATTACCTTTGAACCAAACCAAAGGTAGGACAAGAAAATACGCAGTGTCCCTTATGAATATAAATGCAGAAATCCTCAACAAAATACTATCAAATTGGATCCAATAGCATATTAAAGTATTACGCACCATGACTAAGTAGGATTTAGCCCAGGAATGAAAAAGATAATGTGCTTCATGAATCCATTTATACAAAATATCCAGAACAGGTGTATTCTTAGAAATAGAAAGATGAGTGGTTGTCAGCAACGGAGTAAGGAGGATGGAGAATAATTACATAATAGATACAAGACTTTATTTCGGAAGGATGAAAATGTTTAGGAACTGGAAAGAGGTGATAATTGAATAACATCATGAATGTACTAAATGCCGGTGAATTCTTCATTTACAATGGTTAACTTTATGTTATTTAAATTTCATCTCAATAAAAAATAAAAAAATCCCTGTCAAAACTCCAGCTGCCAGTTTTCAGGGGGGAAAAAAAAGTTGATTTTCAAAATGCATGTAGACATGCATATGGACCCAGAGAGCCAAAATAACTTTGAAGAAGACAAATTTGGAGGACTCACACTTCCTGACTTCAAGATTTACTCACAGCTATACTAATCGAGACTGTGTGACAGTGACATAAGAACAGACATACAGATCCATGGAACAGAATGGAGTCCAGAACCCACAGATATACAGACGACTGATCTGACAAGTGTGTCAAGTCCATTCAGTGGAGGAAAAATAACAGTCCTGACACAACCGGACATTCACATGCACATGTATCAAGTGAAACCCCTACTTCATATTCTACGTGAAAATTAGGGGAAAAGATCCATATGTAAGAGCTAAGACAATGAAACTATGAAAAAGATATAAGGACCTTGGATTAGGCCGTTAGACATGACACTAAAAGCACAAGCAACAAATGAAAAACTAAGGCGAACTTCATCCAAATTAAAAACTTTTCTGCTTCAGTTTAGCAGTTCCCCCTTATCAAAGTTAAACAGAGAATCAGTATATGACCCAGCAATTCTATTCCTAGGCAGATACACCTGAGAGAATTAAAAACATAGTTCACACTAAAACTTGTGCATGACTACTCAGTTTGTCATTCACAAGACCAAAAGGTGGAACCAATGCAAATGCCCGTGTACTGAAGGATGGGGAGAGAAAATGCAGCAGATCCACATGGTGGTGTATCATTCAGCCGGGCCGGGCAAGGGGGGGCAGGGCGGAGAAAGGAGGAGGTTTTGATTCAAGCAATAACATGGGTGAATCCAGAAAAAATTATGCTAACTGAAAGAAGCCAGACACTATTAAAAATAGTCTGGAATTAGATAATGCTAATGATTTCACAATGTCGTGAATAAACGAAAAGCCAGTGAATTTGTACATTTTGCTATCTATACAGATTCAATGCAATCCCTATCAAAATTTCAATGAGATTTTTCACCTAACTAGATAAGACGATCTGAAAATTTGTATACAACCACAAAAGACCCTCAACAGCCAAAGCAATCCTGAGAGAAAAAAAGAAGAAAGCAGGAAACATCACAAATCCTGATTTCAATGTTCACTACAAAGCTCCAGCAATCAAACCAGTATGGTACTGGCATAAAGACAAATGCATAGACCACAGGGGCAGAGAGCCCAAAATAAACACTTGTATGTGTACATGTCAACTAATATTTGACAAGGGAACCGAGAATACTCAATTGGGAAAAGATGGTCTCTTCAGTAAATGGTGAGCGGAAAACTGGAAAACAACATACAAAGCAGTAACTTGAAATGGATTAAAGACTTAAACATACGACCTGAAACCTAAAACTCCTAGAAGAAAACACAGGGAAAAAGCTCTCTGACACTGACCATAGCAATGACTTTTTGGATATGGCACCAAAAGCACAAGCAACAAAAGCTACGATACACAAATGGGACTACCATCAAACTAAAAAGCTTCTGCACAGCTAAAGAAACCATCGACGAAATGAAAAGACAACCTATGGAATGGGAGAAAATACTTACAAACCATTTTCTGATAAAGGGTTAATGGCTAAAAGAACTCCTACAACTCAATACGAAACAAACCAAACAATCTGATTTAAAAACGGGCAGAGTAACTGAATAGACACTTTTCCAAAGGTGACATCCAAATGGTCGACAGGGACATGAAAAGATGTTCAACATCACTAATCATCAGGGAAGTAAATGTAAATAAAACCACAATGATGTCCGTGATCAGCTCTCACGTGTTCAATAGCCACCCTTAAGATGGCAAGAGAAGACAAGTGTTGACAAGGATGCGGAAAATAGGGGACCCTTTTTGGGTTTTGGATTCAGGGAACTATTAGTAGTAATGTAAGCTGGGAAAGTCACTGTGGTGAACAGTATGAAGGAGCCTCAAAAAATATAAAAATAGAACTAGTATATGATCCAGCAACCCCACCTTTGGGTATAAATCCAGAGGAAATGAAAACTTCCTTTCTCAAACAGTTTATTCTCAAGCAGGATATTCAAACTGGCCAAGATATGGAAACGACCTACGTGTCTATCAAGAGATGAATAGTTAAAGAACATGTGTGTATACATATACATACATCAGCCAGCAGAAAGAAGAAAATACTCACATTTGTGACAACATGGATAAACACGGACGTCAAAGGCATTATAATAAGTGAGGTAAATCAGACAGAGAAAGACAAATACAACTAACCCTAGGACAACATGGGTTTGAACTGTGTGCGTCTACTTATACATGGATTCTCAGTAAATATAAACATACAGTGCCATAAATATATTTTGTCTTCCTTTATATTCTTAAGAACATTTTCTTTTCTCTAGCTTACTTTATTGTAAGAATATAGTGTAATGAGTAGAACATACAAATATGTCTTGGGAGAGTCCAAAGTTAGTATGAAGACTTCCCACTGCACAGCGGGTCGGTACCCCAGATCCCCGTGATGTTTAACGGTCAACTGTACGATACCACTTACGTGTGGAATTTACAAAAGGGGAACTCATGCAAACAGTCCGCTGGGGGATAGGGGAACTGGAGAGATATTGGTCAAAGGGGCACAAACTTATAAGATGAATAAAGTTCTGGAGATCTAATGTACGGCACTGTGATTTGATTAACATTGCGATTTAGTTAGTTTAGTTAACAATTTAGTTAACAAAGATGCTAAGAGACATCTTAGATCTTAAATATTCTCACCATTAAAAAAAATGGTAATTATTGGATGTGACGAAGGGTTAGCGAACACTACCATGGCGATCATACTGCAGTATATAAATGTATCAAATGAACACACCTTAAACTTATAAAATTTCACGTCAATTATCAACTATATCTCAATAAAAAAATAGAAATGAGCAACAAGAATGGATATTTGATTTGTTACAAAACTGACACTATATCACAAGGTAGAAAAGGATGGTATTTTAAATTACCTGTGCTGAGTCCAATGGATGCTCACGTGTAGACGGATAAAAGCATTCACACTTAAAAAATGTTTTAATGGATTATAGACTTAAACATGAAAGAAAAGCAACAAAATATCTAGAGAGTAAGAATCTCTTCAAGACTTTCTCAAACAGTTTAAAACGCACTAAACAGAAAAGAAAGTGTGTCTAGCTGGACTGCATTAAAACCAGCAACTTCTCCTCATCAAAAGATCTGATAAAAGAGACAAGCTACAGAGTGAAAAAAGACATTTACTCCTATCTACAATATATAAAGAATGCCTGCGAACCAGTCAGGAAAAGATAATGCAAAATAAAAATTGACAAAAGCCACGAATGTTCTTGTATGGCCTTGAATAAGAATGGTTTTTAAGGTTTAATCACAGACAACACTAACTTTGAAGCAAGTATCCTTCTCATAAGAGGGGATTCAAATGACCGATAAACAGATACGTAAATTTTTTTTTGAGAGAGAGAGAGAGAGAGAGAGAGAGAGAGAGAGACAGAGTGTGAGCAGGGGAGGAGCAGAGAGAGAGGGAGACACAGAGTCCGAAGCAGGCTCCGGGTTCCGAGCTGTCAGCATAGAGCCCGACGTGGGGCTTGAACTCACGAACCGCGAGATCATGACCTGAGCTGAAGTCTGGGACTTCAATGACGGAGCCCCCCAGGCGCCCCCAACAGAAATGCAACTTAAATCCACAAGAAAATATTATCTCGAAGAATGACAAAACCAGTTGGTGGCAAGGATGCGACAGAACTGGTCCACATTGCTATTAGGAGTATAAGCTCATACGTTACTTTAGAAATTGTGTGGCCTTATGACTGAAGGTGAATGCGTGCAGACCAAATGATCCAGCAATTCCACTCCTAGATACACAGCCAACATTATCAAGCAAATATCTACATCAAGAGACATGTACAGGAATGTTACTAGTAGGATTGTTTGTAATAGCCAAAAATTGGAACGAGGGGACTCTTCTTCAACAGCAAAATGGATTGATTGCCGCATATTCGCATAATGAAATACAGCAATGAAACAGACCACAGCTGTACGCGACATCATGGATAAATCTCACAAACATGTAAAGCAAAATACAGCTGGCCCTTGAACATGGGTTTGAACCGCGCAGACCCACTTGTGCACGGATTTCTTACGGTACACTACTGTAATGTATTTTTCTTCTTTACGATTTTCTCAATAACATCTGCCTCTCTCTGGCTCACTTTATTGTGAGAATGCAGTCTATAATACAAACAACACACAAAGTATGTGTTCATCGACTGTTGATGTTATCGGTAAGACTTCTAGTCAACAGCAGGTTAGCTGTTTTGGGGAGGTGAAAGTTGTACATGGGTTTTCAACTGCGCAGGGGGTCAGCACCCCAACCCCAGCGTTATTCGAGGGTCGGTTCTATACTGTACGATTCCATTTCTATAAAGTTCAAGAACAGGGAAAACTACCTTACACTGTTAGAAGTCAAAAACAGTGATTATTTTTAGTAAGAACAGGAGCTGATGACCAGGAGGAAACATGAATGGCGCAGAAGGGCGACTCCGAAGGTGCTCTTCATATTGTATTCATATTCATGTTGTATTCTTAAGCTTGTTGTTGAATACAGAGGTGTGTTCATTTTGTAATAATTCCCGAAGCTGTCTGTTTAAGCTCTGTGGACTTTTCTGTACCTATGATATACTCCAGTAATAAATCCTGTTAGAGAAAAATATATGCAAAGTTCTAGGAAGAGGCATTCTATACATACGTATTCATGGGTAAAGTGATATATTTATTTGACCTGAAATATTCCAATGCCTCCTCCACTCCAAACACAGAGGAGGGACAGGTGAAACAAGAACTGTCGAGTGTCGATAGTTGCCAAAGTGAAGACTGTGGTTACAGAGGAATTCATTCTATTATTTTCTTTTCTCTTGGGTCTTTTAAAACTCCATAATAAAAAGTTTAAAAAAAATATATAGCTGTGACTTGGACAGAATTCTGTTGTTTCTAATTAGGCAGCTTTCAGTGCTACATATTCTGGATGAGGTTATTACATCCCAGGACTAGAGCTCTTAATTTCAATGATTTATCTTGACAGTTGCAATTCAAGAAGATCTCGGGTTGAAGCTGTGTCAAAACAAGATAAAATGCTCTCCTAAAATATGGTACTGAGTTACTAGTAATCAAAGAAATGCAAATTGAAGCAGTAATGAGGTACCATTTTGGGTTATCATATCGGCAAAGATTTTTCAAAATAGCAATATTCAATGCTGCCTAGAGTTGAGCAAGACAGCATACGCATTCACTGACAGTGAAGGCAAAATCCAGTAAGAACATTTTGGAAAGTAACACAGCAACGTGATTAAAGAATCTGAAAAATTCTTAAATCTGTTGACCCAGTAATTGCATTTCTAAAAACGTCACCTTTGGCAATGATAAAAATTGTGGACAAATACTGAGAAGTAAGAATGTTCGTTCCAGCTTTATTCATAATAAGGAGATATTATCCTCAAGAGCTCCAGTCCCAAGAAAGAGCAAGATGATTTAGGACATAGCTATTTAACACTAAAGATGGTATTTCGGAACAGTGGTGATGAATCCTAACATAGCAGAGAAACGCACTCCTAACCAAGGAAGGGCTCAGTGGAGATGTGGTTTTCAGAAAGGGGTAGGAAGTGAGGAGGGGGCTTGTTTTGTTTGTACTTGTTCCTACTGAGAACAACTGGTGTTAGAAGAATGTTTAATGATGAGGGATACTTTTTATGTAATAGTGTTGAATTTTTAGAAAGTCAAAAACAAACCTGTGCATATATGATAGTATTAATGACATAATAAGGCTTGGAAGGAAATAAAACGAAAGTTTTGGGAGCAGAAAACATGCACACACACACACACACAGAGTTTTAAATAGTACTGACTCTGGAGAGGAGACTGAATCCGTTCAACAGTCTCTTGATATTCCCGATCTCGACTATCCATTATAGCAGATGGCTTAAGCAAAATTCTGCTGCTCGAAAACCAGAAATTCGGTAAAGGACATAGAAAAGGATTTGCCTTAGGTTCAGCGAAGCCTCAGAAGCCCACGCACATCAATGGAATACTGGACGGAGTGTGCCCAGAGTGTGAAGGGTCACGTGTCTCCACAAGTTACGCACAATAGCAAAAAGAGAAAGCAGGACTGGACGTCCTCCTGGCACTGCGGCTAACGCGCAGGAAGCCGCCACCTGTGTGAAGGAGTAGCAGGCGGGGGAAGCCGCACATGTCATGTACGTGTGGACACCGAATAGTTCCATACATACGACAACATATCATAATGCATTTAATAGACACACAAAAGGGGTTCATCTCCTGAGAAACCACGAGAAGAGAAAGCTCAGAAGTGCAAAATGCAAAAGACAAAGGGGGCTAAGAGCACCAGCTACTGAATGAGACGTGGGGAGATTGTAAACAAATACTCAATAGCAGGGAAAAAAATCCCCATTAGAGGATTTTTTAAAAAGCAGCAATATTTACACTTGAGAAGAGCCCAAGAGTAGTGCGGAGCGGTGTTTCTCCACCCTTCGGAGGTTGGGCGAAGGTGGGAGAGGCGGCCCCACTGGCATCTTAACAGGACAGTCCTCGCCGTGTGAACGGGACCTGTGTCCTGAGAACCACTAACACAGAAACTTACAACATGGGAAGGCAAGGAAAAGGAAGGAGAATAATAATTTTTGAAAAAGATTAGTAAGGGAGAGACAATGTAAAAAATAAAGACAAAACAAAAATAAATGAAGAAGAATGATTAAATGGTAAGGTTTTTACAGGAAGCAAGAGCTGAGCGCAAAATCCTAGGGCCGCTCTCTCTACTTTCCCCGTGAGAGGACATCTGTACTGAGAAGTCTAGAGCCACTGGCACCAGGTGGTGACAGGCAGCCCGTGTACAGAAGAGCAAATACGGGTCAGATAAACAATGTCATAAAAATCAATAAGCAGAAGATCATGTTACCGCCTACAAGCAGGTGCGTACACAGACTCCAATCACTGAAGCAACACATCGACTTGGACGTCTGCAGATATTGACAAAAAAGTACAATCTCTGGCAATGTTCCCACAGGCAAAGTCTATCCATCATCCTGCAGCAGACACGGACAGAGAGAAACACCTGACTCCAAAGTGTGCACACGGACTGAGAAGGTTATCTCAGTACAGCCAAGCCACATCTCGCAGAACTATTGAGAGAAAGCGAATCTGGAAGGAATATGGAACAGCCAAAAACCATACATCCCTAAAATCAATAAATCCTATAGATCCACTTCTCCAGAAATACTACTTGTAACAATTCATGAGTTTGAGTGCCAAACGTTAGATACTAAAAGCTCCTTTCCTGGGGAATTAACTGTCCGAATGCAAACATTTTGTAGTTAAGAACTGCCCAGATTGTTTTAACCCACCAATTAACCTGCCTGTGCCTAAACTTGGCTCCAGGAAAAAAAAAAAATGACTCATTAGAAGGTGACTAAGTCCTTGAAGTAAGCCTATAAAATTTCCTCCCTGGAAAGCTTAACAGTGACAAGATGTGCCTGTGTATACAGCACTCTACCTCGCGTCTGACTCATAAGAAAGCGAATCTGGAATGACAGCAAGATGAGCCTGGGAGAAGGGTGGATGGCACTTGCTATACGAACACAAAAATGCCAAAAAATAAGCCCTTCATCCAAAATCCTTACTTACCTAATTTGCATTATTTACCAAATAGTACATACAATGGACACATAGTCAAAAGGATATTTCAAGTTCATCTCTTGAACCATCCCTGTGGCAATATAGATGAAATGGAAAATGAAAAGTAAATTTGATAAAAACTAGCTTAAAAAATATAATGAAACAGCCTTGTGATGAGGAATTGGACCTAGCAGCCTCTTAGAGGAACACAAAGGAGCAAAAATAACCTCCTACTCAAGAAGAGCCTGCAAACAATTCCAAAAGATGTGTGGAAATCTAA
This sequence comes from Paguma larvata, assembly GCA_030068075.1. Classification (NCBI taxonomy): domain Eukaryota; kingdom Metazoa; phylum Chordata; class Mammalia; order Carnivora; family Viverridae; genus Paguma; species Paguma larvata. The sequence continues at coordinate 135,445,587 of CM057825.1, read as the reverse complement.
TATTCCCCCAGACAGCCAACGTAAGCTACAATCAGAAGATAAATTTTAGTAAAGGAAAATTAAAGTGATATAACAGGCAACTTTAAAATAAGTGATAAACAGAAGACATGACTTCACAAAAATGGCAACTTTCCCCAATTAAATGCAATTCCAATCGATAGCCCCAAGTCGTGTGTGTATATGAGAATTGACAAATTGGTTCTAAAATAAATATGAAAAGGTAGCAAGGTGCTAAGAATAAGCAAGACAATTTTGAAGCAATTTTGAAGAAGGAAGAAGGGTCTTCGGTGCTAAATATCAAGTCTTATAAAGCTATTGTAACCACGTGGCAATGAGACGAGAAAAATAATATAACACAGTAGAAAGTTTAGAAACATCCATGAATATATGGAAACTTGATTACAGCAGGCAGCCATTACAAATCATGGGGTAGAGAATGAATTATTCAACAACTAACGGTTGCTGCAATCAATGATTAACACAGCGGGAAAAGAACTCCTGCTTCATACCATCTTTAAAAAAATAAACAGACAGATATGCACACATATACGTGTGTACGTGTGTACACATACACAAAGAAAGAGACCTCTTTGGTCCTTAATAAAAAGCATTTGCAAGTTAATGAAAATCATAAACATCTCAAAAGAAGATAATGGTTAAGAACCAAAACAGTGTTTCACAAAAGAATACATACAAAGGGTCAACTAAAATATAGCAAATTATTTTAATATCACAGAGAATTAAGTGCACATGAAAGCAATGGGCATTGGTTAGGAAAAAAAAAAAAGGTTCAAAGCAGCAACGTTCAAAATAGACACAAACTGGAAACGACCTTGATTTTCATCAACAGTTCAATGAATTAAAAAACTGTGACATATTTGCAAGGGAATTCTATAGATCAGTGAAAAAATAAATTATTGCTACATACAATAACATGGATAAATCTGAGAGATCTGATACTCCTAAAGAAGCTAGCCCAAATGAAAGAGTATATATTTAATGGTTCAGAATAGTGTTTACTTTGGGAGATGAAGGATAGTGTGGGAGGGACATGAAAGAGACCTTCAGGGTGTTAATTATACAGGTGGACTGACTTTATTAAAAATTCATCAAGCTGTACACTTAGGATTTGTATGCTTTCGTGATATATGTTACACTTCAACGAAAGGAAAAACATTAAAAATAAGACTTACAAGAATACAACATAAAATAAGACAACTTTATTGTTTTATAAAGCTGAGTAATGATGGAATATTAATGTGCGAAGTTGGTAAGAATATGCAGAAGTGACAAGTCCACGTGACAAAGCTTATGACTTCACGGCAAATTTGGCAGTATCTATTTAAAACCTTTACAACTGTAGTCTCTTACCCCAGGAATTTGTCTTTTAGAATTTATTCTAAGGAATCAGAAATACGAGCAAAGATGTATACATGTTTTCACAGTATTGATTAGTAGATGGGTTAAAAAAAATAACAAGCCCACTTGATGAACAACTATGTAGCAATTAAACTCAGTGTAATAAAATACTTGTACAAAGGATCACGACATAGTCCTAAGAGAAAAAAAATAAATAACCTAAGCCTTTACTTTAGTAAAGTAGAAAATGATGAGCAATTTAAGCCTAAACCAAGTAAAAGAAATAATAAAAATCAGAGCAGAAATCAATGACAGTGAAAAAAATAAACCAAAGAGAAAAAGCCACAAACCAAAACACAGTTCTCTGAAGAAAGAAAAATCACTTAAAATCGATAAGCCTCCAGCTACACTCACCAAGAAAAAAAGATAGAAGACATAATTTACTGAGATCAAGAATAAGAGGGATTGTCACTACTGACCCCATGGACAATAAAACAATAATAAAGTAATACTCAAACAGTACTATGCCCACAAATTTGATAACACGGATGAAATGGGCAAATTCTGTGAAGACCAAAGGTATACGAGAAGAAATCATATGATTAGGGCTATGTATGTTAAAGAAATTGAATGAATAATTAATAACCCTCTAAGCCCAAATGAGTTTTACCAAACATCTATGCCAGAAATGACATCAATTCACCACAGTCTCTTCCAGAAAAACGGAAGCAGAGGTACCACTTCTCACGGAATGCTGAGGGCAGCCTTTCCCTAATATCAAAACCAGATAAAGGCATTTAAAAAAAGGAAAATTCAGGTCAATATCGCTCATGGGCATAGATTCAAAAAGAAAGCATTAGCAATCTAACCATGTTTAAAAAGAATTATACACATGCTCACCAGTTGGGATTAATTTCAGTACCCAAGGCTGGTTCAGTATTCAAAAATCTCAGCATCAGACATCAACAGGCTAGTGTAGAAAAATCATACGATCATATAAATTAATGCAGTAAAAGTATTTGACAGAGCCAACATTTATTTATGATAAAATCCTCAGCAACCTAGTAATAAAGGGGAATTTCCTCAAAACAATAAAGAATATCTACAAAGAACCTACAGCTAATACAACACTTAATCGTGAGAAACTGGACATTCCCCCCCTACCCCCCAAGACTGGAAATAAGGCAGGGATGCTCCCTCTTGCCACTCCTATTCACAGGGTACCAGAAGACCCAACTACTACAATAAGACAAGAAAAAGAAATAAAAGGTATATAAATTGGAAAGGAATAAAACTGTTCTTATTTGCCAAAAAATGAAAAACACCCTCCTAGAACTAAGTGAGAATAGCAAGATCACGGCATACAAGATTTATATACAAGCCAACTGCTTTCCTATATACTAGCGATGAATAATTGGAATTAGAAATTTTAAAAAATCACAACGGCACCACAAAAATAAAATACGGATACATAAATCTAATAAACCTAATACACAAGATCTATGTGCAGAAAACTATAAAAGTCTGATTAAAGAAACCAAAAAAAGGTTTTAAAAAAGGGAGAAATATTCTGTGTTCATGAACTGGAGGACTCAGTATTGTTAAGGTGTCACTTCTTCCAAACTTGATCTACAGATTCAACACAATCTCAAGCAAAATGTCAGCAAGCTATTTCATAGATACTGACAAACTGACTGTAGGGTTTGTACAGAACATTAAAGACTTACAACAGCCTACACAATTTTAAAGGAGAACAAAGTTGGAGAACTCACATGATGCATTTTCAAAATTTACTATAAACCTATAGTAAGTAAGACAGTACAGTATTGGCAAAAGAAGACATATAGATCATCAGAATGGCTAAGAAACGGATAAAGATAAATAGAATTACTGATCTTTAGCAAAGGAACAAAGTCAAATTCACCTGAGAAAAGACAGTCTTTTCAACAAAATGGTGCTAGAATATCTGGGCATCCATAGTAATTAATTAATTAAACAAACAAACAAATGGATTTAGATACAAACCTTACACCTTTCACCAACACACACACACACACACACACACACACACACACACACCCCAAAAAACAAACCCTGAATGTAAAATGCAAACCTATAAAACTTCTAGAAGAAAACAAAAAAGAAAACCTATGTGACTTTGGGTTTGATAAAGAGTTTATAGATTCAATACCAAAAACATACTCCATGAAAGAAAGAACTGGTAAGTGATGTTATTAATACTAAAAATTTCGGTTCTTAGAGAGATGCTGTTAAGGGAATGAAAGACAAATCAGACTGAAAGAAAGTATTTGCAAAGCATATCTAATAAAAATTTCAGGTAAAAAAAATGGTAAGAAACAGACAAAAGATCTGAACAAACGACTCTAGAAAAAAGACACACAGATGGCAAACAGGCATACCGGAAGATGCTCAACACCGTTTACCGTCAGAGAACCACAAATTAAAACAACAACGATATCCAACTATGTGGCTACTAGAAGGTCTAAAACTAAACAATCGACAATACCAAATGCTGACGAGAACGCACCGTGACAGGAACTCTCTATTGCTAGGGGAAACGCAGAATGTCACAGCCACTTCGGAAGACAGCTCGAGCAGTTCATCAGAACACTAAACACGGACTTACCAACAATCCAGCAGTGGGGCTCCTAGATACTCACTCAACTGAGTCATGTTCACCCAAAAACCTGCATGCAAACCTTTACAGCATCTGGTGATTATAATACCCACCAAAAACTGGAAGCGACCCAGACGTCCCTCAATAGAAGAACAGATAATCGGTGCTATATCCATATAATGAAGCATTGGTGATAAAAGGAAATGAATTATCAAGCCATGAAAAGACATGGAAGAACCTTAAATGAATATATACGTAAGTGAAAAAAGCCAGTCCGAGAGGGCTATATACTGTATGATTCCAATTACATGACATACCAAAGACACAAAACTATAGAAAATTAAAAGATCAGGGGTTGCCGGGGGGTTGGGGAAGGTGGGGGATTTTGAATAGGCGAAGCACAGGGGATTTCCTAGAGCAGTGCAATTGTCTTACGTGATACTGTAATGGTGGATATATGTCACTGTGCATTAATCAAAACCACAGAACTTTACAGCTCAGAGAGAGAATCTTAATGTATACAAATTTTGGCTCTGTGACCTTCCCAAAAACATGTAACTGCAGTCAAATCACAAGCAAAACATCCGACAAATCCCAATCAAGGGATGTTCTACGAAATACCTGACCAGTATTCCTAAAAACTGTCAAGGCAATGGAAGCAAGTAAAAGCCTGAAAAAAGAACCAGCCAAGAGAAGCCTATGGAGCCAAGACTACTAAATGTAATGTGGGATCCTGGACCAGAAAAGGGAAATTGGAATAAAACATTCATTTAATGCATCAGTATTAGTTCATGAACTATGACAAACGTACCGTACAAATGTAACATGTTAATAACAGAGAAATAATAGTAGGGGTTCATGGGAACTCTCTGTACTGTCTTTTTAATTTTTCTGTAGCTCTAAAACTATTCTAAAATACAAGTTCATTAAAACATAAAAACACACTCGATTGGTTATAATAAAAAACAAATAGAAATACCCGTCAATCGGGAAATGGTTAAGCAACATAGCCATACAGGTGCAGCTATGTAAAAGAATGAGGGAAAACTGTTTGCATTCAAACACAAAGAGGTACAATATATATCGATAAACAAAAAAAGCAACCTACAGGCACCAGGTAAAGCAAAACCCTATTTGTATTTTTAACATTCAAGTATAGTTTCCTTGCACTAAACATGTCAATGAGGATACTTCTAAAGTAAACAGAAATCCCTTTACAAAATACCATCTAAGGTGAGAAGGGAGTGGGGGCTCAAACGAGGAGGTTTTCAGTTTTTATACTTCTGCATGTTTTATGAGAGTAAACTTGACAAAGTAATTTTTATCTTAAAAACACAAACTATAAAACAATACAGACAGTATGACACCTTAAAACATAGTGGTACACATGTGTATACATAAACATAAGGTTAAAAGGACTTACGCTCCTTATGGATTGCTTTGGTAGTTAGGGGAAAGCCCGAGACACCTAAGAGGCTCATCTCAACCACGGTAAGAGTGAAGTAAATGTAAAAACGACTTCCTCTCGGTGAAGACTGGCCGCAGAACAAACGTGCCAATAAGGGAGATGAGGGGAAAGCAGGCTTGAGAACACAGACGAGGTTGGTTTCGCCTGGGAGTCAGCAGACCAACGGGTGAGTATCTCTGGAGGCACATTTCGTTGGAAAACAGGAGCAGGAGCAGGAGCAGGGACAGGGGCTGGGGGTGGGGTGGGGGGGAGGGCTGAAGGATGTCCTCCAGCAAGATCACAGAGACAAAGGAAGCCTGAGGACTGAAGCGTGGGAAACACCCCCAGTAAGAGGGTGCGAGGAGGAGCCTACAGGCGGAGAAGGTGGTAAGGAACAGGAAAGACAATGAGGAGGAGGAGATGTTCTAAGAAACCGAGGGAGGAGAGCTTCAGGAAGCAAGCGGTGGTAAGGTGAGTGGTGCCGAGTTCAGGAGGACCGACGGGGAAGCAGCGTGCACCAGGGAACTAGCCAGCAAGGCCCCGGCACCATGATGGGGAGTCCAATCCAGGGGGCGCAAATCTGTTCTGTTTTAGGCTTTGGGAACTAAATGGTCCCTGTGGCAGCTACTCTACTCGGCCGGAGGAGCAGGAAAGCGGCCACAGCCAGTGTGCAAACAGGCGGCATGGCTGTGTTCCAGTGAAACTTCATTACAAAAGCAGGGCAGGGCGCCTGGGTGACTCAGGCGGTTAAGTGTCTGACTTTTTCTTTTTTTATTTTAATGTTTATTTATTTTGAGGAGGGGAAGGGGCAGAGAGAGAGGGAGATGGAGAATCCTAAGCAGGGTCCACTCTGTCAGCAACAGAGCCCTATTGAGGCTCGAACTCACGAATCTTGAGATCATGACCTGAGCTGAAATCAAGAGCCAGACACTTAACCAACTGAGCCACCCAGGTGCCCCAAGCGTCCAACTCTTGATTTTTGGCTCAGGTCATGACATCAGGGTTCTAAGACTTGAGTCGTGCGTTGGGCTCTGCGCTGATAGTGCAGAGCCTGCTTGGGATTCTCTGTCTCTCTCTCTCTCTCTCTCTCTCTCTGCACCTCCCCCAGTCTATTTCAACATAAAATAAATATAAATAAACATTCAAAAAAAAAAAGGGCAGGGGCAAGTCAGGTTTGGGCTGTAGTCTCCCGCCCCCACACCAGTCTCCAAGGTGCCTGCTGGGAAATAACTGCCTTCAGACGCTGCCTCTAGAGACAGGTAAGACCTCCTCGGTCACCCGTTCCTTGCTTGTAAAATTCCACCACTGGTACATATACTCCCTGATATATTTCCCTTAACTGTGAACAGAATGTACAGGAGCTTTTGAATCGCAGCTAAGGGAGAGGCTACAACAAAGAGACCTGGGTATTAGTAAGAGAAAACAGGACGGAAAATAAAAGGAGGTTTGTGGATTATAGTCATGAGTAAGAGTTAAAGGGACAACACACATCCAGGCCTGAAACTGCACTTTGGAACCGATTAGGAGGCTGGAGTTCTAATTCCGATAAATCCTGGTGAGAGCCGGGAGAAAGTTACCTTAGGTGGCACTACAGGTAGCTAACTCTATGTGTTAAGGACATTTTAAAGTATGATAAATTATATGACATAAAGAAAATTTACCCCCAGGCTTTTAATTTCAAGCACCCTATGCTCTGGGTTTCTTGAACCTCAGTGGAACTCAAAATCAACAATCTAGTCGTGGGTCAAACAGGAAGAAAAAAAAGCAAAAGCTTTATTTACTATGCATAAACAAAGAACAAAACAAATTTCCAATTATGTGGTTACTGTAGGGGCGTCTGAAAATATCACTGCGAGCAAGGAACAGAGAAACAGAAAGTAACTGAACAGTGTCCATTACTAATTAAAGATTATAAAATGTTTTTAATATTCTCTCTGAATCATACATAGTATTTATAAGGGCTTTTACTGATTCACTATAATTCCCAACTTCCATCTGAATTTTGTTCTAAGTGCTGAATTCTTCAAATATGACTTTTCCTACTACGTGGACTTTTTAAGGATATGAACTTTACTTTTGGTAAAGAAACTGATGTGTTCAAAATGCAAGTCTACTAAGTGGGACCATCTAAAGAGATGGGCGGGAGGTGATTTGTGCACTTCTCTACTCCGTCCTTGTCCTCGGTCCCCACACGCCAGCACACCCAGAAACCGGAAACCAGGAATCTCCAAATAATTACCGCCTTTTCCCCCCGGGGAAGACAGAGAAGATGCACTTGAATTGTAACGAGTCATAAATACAAAACGGGAGCTAAAACTGAGGGGTCCTCCAGGGTCTTCGGTGTCTACCAGATATTTTCAAAGAACGTACAATCAAAAGGCGGTCATTTTCCATCCTGAGCCAGGAACAGGAGGAAACAGAAGTGCTCTTCATGGTGATGTAAAAGAGAGGTTTCGCTCAGTCACCACATAGGTCGGAGTCTCCCGACATCTAGAGACGTGACCCTGAGCTCCAAGCTTAGAGCTTAGATAGAAGCTATCTCATCAGAAAGACTCTCAAAACTGGTGGCAATGAAGCTGCTAAACTCTAAGGGTTGCTCGAATTCTATTTCTGTGGTTTTTAACATTTCTAACTTGTTACAGGCAAAACACCTTTTCTTCCCCACTGCGTGGCTGGAGGAAGTGAAGGTGCAAATGACTGAATCTAAGTGGCATTTATTTCAATCCAGTATCTCAGACTAGGAAGGAACTAACGGCATAACTTTTTTTTTTTTTTTATCCTAGGAAGGTGGCAAATGAGTTTCTGCCACACACACCGGCTTCTTACGGCCACGTCCGAGGAACGGCTCGGCTCCTGCTGCCATAAATCAAACCGAACTCAGAGTCTCTGCTATCTTCATTTCCCAAATGCACTAATAAAGGTCTTCGAATGTCAATTTGAGAAAGTGCTTCCTTCTTTCTGGTTTCGATAGGCAGAAGAAATTAGCTTTTGACCATTCTTTTAATTTCCCTTTCCTCCAAACTCTTTTCATAAATCAAACACAATGATTCTCATAAAAAGGTTCAACTCTAATCTCCAAAATGGCAACACCTAAGCTAAAATTTTTTAAATGAAGAGTTTGAATGATTCCATTCAAAGGAAACTGGAGAGGATGAAGTCTATGGAGTGGCAGGAAAGAATGCCCACTGGTGTCTTAGTAATGGAGGGCTGGTGACTTCTGGGGTACCCATTCGTGGTAGAAGATCTCAACCACTTCTAATGCCAAACCACTTCTGCTCAACAAGCAAATCTTCCCTTAATACTATCTGAAAACTCAAAGTAAATATCAGTTAAAAAAAAATGAAAATTACAGTCATTTTTTCAAATGTCTGTTCAAACCACCTGGGTCCCCTTGCTGTGTCCCTCCCCTTTCTTTTGGCAGGTAAAAAATCCATAATCTATTATGTACACTAGAAGGAATAATTCCACCTCTCAAACAAGCCTCATTAAGTGACCTCAGTTCCAACATGGGGTCTAGGACTATCGCTAACTTTTTAAAAAAATCTTACTAAAAACACTGTGCTGAATGAGTATAAAGAATATTACTTATCTCAATAACACATACATCACAATAACGCAAAAATCCTAAGGCACTGATGAAACCATTAGTCTAGACATTAGAAACAAAACATACCTCTATTTAAGATATATAAAGATTATCTTCCCCTCTATCTACATGTTCATGTCCAGGACTCCTCCACCTCAAACCAAGCAACAAATAACACCCCCCCCCCCCGACTCCAAATGAAGCCCAAAGCTTTCTGTCTCCCTTCTGCTCCCAGGATGCCATTTTGTTCTCTGTCCTTCTCACAAATGTTAAACAATCTGCCTTGTGTCTCCACTAAACCGTGAGATTACTTGGGTAACGGACGTCGATAATCTTCTATATGTAAATATTTGGGGGCCTTTCCCTCAAATTAATTGACTTCTTTTACCTTGATTATTTCCTTCTTCTTCATCTTATGTTGCTGTCACTTGTAACACTTAGTCCACTGGTGTAGATTACTAGTCGCCCGCTAATACCCATTCTCCACTTCCTCCTTATCAAGCAGAAAGCCTGAACCACTTAGGGACAACTGTACACTCAGCTGTTGGGGCCAAGTTTTGGTCAACAAGATGTAAAGGGAAGAGTTATGCAAGTCATCTTAAAAAGGAAGATGTGGGGTGCCTGAGTGGCTCGTTCGATTAGGTGTCCGACTTCGGCTCAGGTCATGATCGCACGGTTCACTCGTGGGTTCGAGCTCCACGTAGAGCTCTGTGCTGACAATGTGGGGCGTGCTTGAGATTCTCTCTCTCTCCCTTTCTCACTGCCCTGCCCCTACTTGCACTTTCTCTCTCAAAATAAATAAACAAGCTTGAAGAAGAAAAAAAAAAGATGTGTCCTTCCTGCATCCATCCTCAGAGTGCCTCCTCAAAATGAAGGCTGGAAGGCCATCATGATGACTGGAGCTCCAGTAAGCATTCTGGACCACGGAAGTAAACTTCAGAATCAAAGTCCTACATTGAATATCAGAGGAGAAAGAGGAACTTGGGTCTCTGATGATACTGTGAAGTCACTGAGTAAAACTCACTCTTTCCTGTGTTTCTCCTTTACTATCACACTACTACCACATTCGTAACATTCCAACCCCAAGTGTGCGGGAATTTTTCCCACACTAAGCTATGAATGTGACACCAGCTGGGTCTCCTACAATGGAACTCAATTCTGACACTATCTACCTGGAGACAGAGCCAGATCCCACAGGTTAAGGGCTCAGTCCCACAAAACTCCCATTTCAGATGCCAACCGCAAGTCCCCGTGCTTCTGACTGGTCAGCTATAAATCGGCAATTCCCGGGACCTCCGCGGGTTCAATTAGCTTGCTACAGCAGCTCACGGAACTCAGAAAAACAGTTTACTTACTATCTACCACTTTATTATAAAAGGATATGATCATGATACAGATGAACATCCGGATGGAAGAGAAGTGTGGCCTCAGGTATGTGAGAAGGGGCAAAGAGCTTCGGTGCCCCCACCCAGCACTGCCCCCCGCCCCCGTGTTCAGAGCCCAGAAGCTCCCCGAACACACACCCAGACCTCTGGGCTTTTAGGAAGGCCTCTTCATGCAGGCGTGACAGGTCACTCCATTCGCAGCCCTTCTCCCTTCTCAAGAGAATGACATACGGGGCTGAAAATTCCAAGCTTCTAATCATGGCTTGGTCTTGCTGGTGACCAGCACCCCCTATTGAGGAGCCCACAGAGAGTGACCTCATTAGAACAAAAGACACTGCTATCACCCAGGAAATTCCAAGGGATTTTGGAGCTGTGTCAGGAAATGGGGTCAAAGACCAGATATCAGAACAAAAGATGCTCTCAGTCTCAGCGCTTTTACCATTTTAGAAAATTACAAGGGTGTTAGGAGCTCTGTGCCTGGAAGCAGGGACAGAGACCAACATACGTATTTTCTCTCATTTCATAGACACCGTATCGGCCCTTGGATCACCTATATTTGGGCTTCTGTTGACAACAGAAGAGAGGCACCTCTAACTTGATTATCCCACTCTCTTTGGGGACCTGTCACACGCAGCGAATCTGAATCCCAAGTGATACAATTCACCTTTGGTACACTTCTGGATATGGATCCAGTATTCTGATTTATACTATTCTATTTTTTTATTTGTTATTTTTAAAGTTTGTTTATTTTGAGAGAGAGAGAGAATATCCTAAGCAGTCTCCATGCTGTCAGTGCAGAGCCCGATGGAGGGCTCTATCCCACCAAGTGTGAGATCAGGACCTGAGCTGGAATCAAGAGTCAGATGCTTGACTGACTGAGCCGCCCAGGCGACCCCGATTTACACTACTTTACAAACATCTGTAACTGTACTTTTGATTTCCTTGTATCCAATAAAAATTGAAAGTTACTCTTCCGTATCACCAAGTGGTTGGGCTTTGTTTCTTTAAATTTTTGTTGGTCTTGCCACGTTGTGTTCAGTGTTCTATAAATGGCATATCTTTATTTTCTGTCTCTACTATCAAAGAATGGAGATCTCATGTGCCTTATTCACTGATTCTCGGTGGCTAGAAAAATCGTGGCTAAATACTAAGCACTCAATAAATATTTGTTGAGTGAATGCAGTTTGTGCAGGTTAGATTTTTTAAACATTTGTTTACGCTCTAGTATATTACATTTATGCACACATAAAAGGGGAGCATAATAAAAATTCAAAGGAAAATTGATAAATATTAGAGTACCAGCAAATAATAGAGCAAGATTACATCACAGGATTGAAAAACACTTATGTTGCAAAGAAGATAAAGTTATACATACAGTATGATTACAACTCTTTATCCAAACTCAAATTTATGCCTAAGAACTATAAAGATAATAAAAGAGAATATAAGGGCGCCTGGGTGGCTCAGTCGGCTAAGCGTCCAACTTCAGCTCGGGTCATGATCTCGAGATTTTTGAGTTTGAGCCAACATCGGGCTCTGTGCTGATAGCTCAGAGCCTGGAGCCTGCTTCGGATTCTGTGTCTCCCTCTCTCTCTGCCCCTCCCCTGCTTGCACTCTCTCTCTCTCTCTCTCTCAAAAAGAAACAAATAAGTAAATATTAAAAAAATTTTAAGGAGAATGTAAGTAGTGCTTCCCTAAATACTATGAATTTCAAAAATGCAATTTAAAATACAGTGGGCAGCAGAAGGATATCTAGAGAAAGTAGTCACAGACAAACCAATAAACAGGCTCTTAAATACAGAGAATGCAGTGATGGTTACCGTAGGGGAGGCGGGTAGGGGATGAGGGAAACAGCTGATGGGGATTAAGGCACTCACTTGTCATGATGAGCAGTGGGTGTGTACGTAAGTGTTAAATCACTAAATTGTGCATGTGAAACTAATATTACACTGCATGTTAACTGGAATTTTAAATAAATATTGAAAAAAGAAAAAAAGCTGTGTACCTACACACACACACACACACACACACACACACACACACACACACAATGGAATATTATTCAGCCATAAAAAAGAATGAAATCTTCCCATTTGCAATGACATGGATGGAGCTAGAAAGTATTATGCTAAGTGAAATAAGTCAGAGAAAGACAAACCATGTGTTTTCACTCATATGTGGAATTTAAGAAACAAAACAAGCAAATGAGAAAAAAGAGAGAGAGAAGAGAGGCAAAACAAGAAACAGACTTGACTATAGAAAACAAACCGATGGTCATGAGGGGAGGGGTAGGGGGTGGGAGGAAAGGGGATGGAGGAAACAGGTGATGGGGATTAAGGGGGGCACTCGTCCTGAGCAGCACCGGGGGTTGTATGGAAATGCTGCATCACTAAACTGAAAACCTGAAACTAACAATACCCTGTATGTTAACTAGATTTTGTAAAAATTAAAAAAAAAAAGTGGCCACAGGAAACATATGCCCAATTCATTTCAAGATCCATCACAATTGGAACACCAGCATCTCCCAGCTAACAGCAGTAGTCTGTTCCTGAAACCTAACATCATGCACGAAAATGCTAAATAAAGCATATTTCCCATTATTTTAAATGAGAAAAATTAAAATGCTACATATCAACTCAAAACCGCCAAAGACTTTCTTAAAACGAAATGAAAACAAGGGGAAATGCCCATAAACATAGCCCTCGCGCCAGTCTATAACATGTGTTAAACACTGCTTCCCGACTGAACGAGTGGAAACAAACAAGCCGGACTGTGCAGCAAAGCGCAGTGGCCTCTCGCGCTGCCGGCACAATCTAGAAGCCAAGCCCCCTCAGCCGCCACCTGGTAAGCTTTTCGAGTCATCTACACCGGACTCTGATGACCTACTGACGGTATCTAGAATGTCAGTCAGGCCTTTCCTCGCATCATCATTTTGTTTTAAATGCTGTATTATGTTTTGAAAAAATACATAGATTTTGCCCTTGTAAATATGCCAACTAAGAACACTGTAGTGAAAGACTCACATGCTCTATGAAATCTGGAGATTAAAAGCAAAAAGGTGTTGTACCGGGAAACCAACACCCTACAGGGAGATGGTGTGTAGGTTATGCCTGTTTATGGAAGAGGTGTCTCTTCCTATATCCTTCAGATAATCTGATGATATAGGAGACGAAGATCGAAGGGTAGGTAAAATTCTATTAACTTGTGGATAGCTAGATCTTTAAAAACCATTTATCATTTTTTGAGCTATAGTGTGTCACTACTGTTCACCATCATTCAAGCCACAAATCTACTCAGGGCTGACCTTAATAAACATCAGGCTTCATAGAAAAGACACTTGCTCAAATGGAAAAAGGCTGGCCCTGAAAGTCATCTGTCCAAAATGGACACTACTCTGTATATTTGGTTATTTAGACCATCAAGTTCTAGAAATTTCTATGGGATAAATTACCCACTGCCACATTAATGACCTACATAAAATTACAGCTAACATTAAAGATAAAATACACATTTTTCTTCTCTCATGTTGTCATAGACTTTATTTTTCGTGAAAAGTGGAAAACTTGTTAAAATATCACTCATGACCCCATAGTTATACAGCTATAATGAATGTTTTTGTTCCACATAATTTTTAAGTCAAAAAAGAAACTAATTGGAACATACATTAAAAAATGCCTTTTCACCTTGAAATGACTATTTGGGAATGTTTTTAGAATCACAGATTTTAACAAATTTTTTTAAATTGTTGGTGTGCTAGGCACTATAAATCTATGGACAGCGAAATCTCTAAAACCATTTTGCATTTTTTGATTGGCAGAGATCAGGGTTGTTTTTGTTTTGTTTTGTTTTGTTTTACCACAATTGAGGAAACGCCTTCCCAACGTTGGTTTTATCTCTTGTCACTGACGCCCGTGCCCTTGGATTCTGCAGAGCTGAACCTGTGAATGAGCCACACAGGCTTTCTGTATCTTCAGGCTCTGCTCTTCTTTCCTGCTGGGAATGCGTCTTAGTGGTCAGTGGTGACTCTGGGCAGCTGGGAGACCAGGGTTGGAGGGAAGCTTACTTTTAAGTCCAGATCAGTCTGTGACCCTAGCAGTAACTGAAGGTTAAGTCTCAGGCCCAGTTCCCGTCTCCTACTGCAGGAAGCTCCTGAGCCCAGTGTTTTCCCGTGTGCTTGGAGCCCTTGTGTGTCCTCCTACCCCAGCACCACCTCCTGCTGAAACTGTCTATTTGTCCCCAGAAGACTACAGTGCCTCAAGGGCACCACCAGGCCATATCCAATTACATCCCTGGGCCTCGCACAGGACGTGAAACATAATAAACTCAAAGAAAGAGTTGGCTGAGATAAATACAGTAAAAACAAAGTCTCTAAAATGTTGACAATCATTTGTGACCCAAAATCATTCTAAGAGGCAGATGATCACTATTTAAGTCCGAACGAATTTCATGAACAACAGTATTAACATTAGTGAGCTCCATTAGTGCCAACCAATGAGCATACTAGGAGTTTTACATGCATGATGTCATTTAATCCCTAACCGCCATCCGGCACGGAAGGGACTACTCTTAACCCCACTGAACTGATGGGGAAGCAAAGGCTCGACACACGTTCAGCAGGAGCTTAGCCAAGGTCACAGGGCTGGTATGGAGCCGCAGTGGAATCGAGTACCTCCATGACGTTCACTTCCTGAGGACTAGAAAGATATCTCTGGGGTTCCAGTCAACCACTTTGACTAAGCACTAACTGCAAACACAATCACTGCCCAAAAGCCTCCAAAGGGTAAAACACTGAAAAGCAACAACAAGAAAAGAAACTGGAGATAGAACGTGAAAGAAAAGCCAATGTTTTTCAGTGAACACTGCAAGAAATGGTAATCAAATAACACGTTTAAGATGACCAAACACTCGTGTTGGTTAGAATATTTAGGAAAAACAAATACCTGTAATGTTGAAAAAGTGCTTCTGATGAGAATGTTTGCACATGAGACAATTAACACGTCCTACTTTCTATAACCCACCATGTCCTGATTTACAATCTTATTTTTAGCTTCTAGAACACCTTCCCTGCTTTGATCGAGCACTAATGACTGTTAATACTAGAAAGAAGAGGAATAGGACACGATATTTACAATTCTTTTCCCTAGAAAAATGATCTTCTCGGGGCAGCTTCTGAGGGTTATCCTTCTTAAAAGTAAGAACACTCTGAAAAGAGACAAAGAGGAAAACAGCCAAAGATCTCCCTCTGCCTTCAGTCACTCAGGTCAAAAAGAATTCCACTGTATGGCTGTACCATAATTTATTTAGCTGGTTCCCTACTGATGGATATTTAGTTTGCTTCCAATCTTCTGCTATTATAAATAATGTCACAATGAACAATCTTGCATATATTTCGCATCTCGTGGATGTAACTACGTCTCAGGGTAAATCACCAGATACGAACCGCTCACTCAAAGGGCACGCACATTTTTTATTTTAATAGATACCATAAAAGTGTCCTTCAAGGAGGAGGTTGGACCAATTTATATCCTCACCAGAGATGGATGAGAGTGCTTGTTTCCTCACTGATATTTTTATCTATATTTATGGACCGTTTGTATTTCATTTTCCATTAAGCGCTCGTATCTTTGGCTTATTTCTCTACTGGGTTTATTACTCTTTTACATAATGATTGGTAGTAGCATTTTTATTAAGTTTAAAGTAATCTGGTACTTTTTAAACTTTACTCTGTTACTTCATTAACTTTATCATAAACTTTGATTCAGAAATCTTTCCAAAACTATCCCCATCCCAAAAGGTACCATCACAGAACTAAAAAAAAAATTCAAGGAATGAAATGAGAGGCTTGACTAGTATTTCATAAGATCTAAAGGCAAAAAATAAGGGGTCTTTTCCCTCTTATGTTAACAGGTCATGAAAGAATGTAATGATTCACGAAGAAAAGAATCCTAAGAGAGAGAAACATAACTTTCTTTTTACATAGTGAGCATTACAGTTTCTCGTGTTTTGACTTAAAGTTTTTATTTGGAAATACTGCAAGTACCTACATATGTACATATGTGTTTTATACACACATAAATAAACCCAAAGATACCACAAGAATATATATGCACATACATGTGTATGAATAGATATGTGTATGTGTGTAAGGAAACTTGCTTTAAGTATTACAAATATTTGTTCCGGTTTAAAACTGAAGATGAAAAAGGATCCACAGACTATACACACGAAGTAAAAGCAATAGGTTGGATTATGTGCTGCAGATGTTTGTACCAAAACTCTTTTCATTTATTAGAAAATAATCTTTTTTTAACATTTTGGTTTTTTAGAGACAGATAGAGACAGAGTACAAGTGAGGAAGGGACAGAGAAAGAGAAACACAGAATCCGAAGCAGGCTCCAGGCTCTGAGCTGTCAACACAGAGCCCGATGTGGGGCTCAAACCCATGACCTGAGATCATGACCTGAGCTAAAGTCGAATGCTCAACCGACTGAGCCACCCAGGCGCCCCTCAAAACTCTTTTTAGAACCTCCATTCTGTACTGAATTTCTCCTGCCTCTAATGAGTTAGAGTTAAAGAAAAAAAAAGTTATTTCTGGTCTCAACAGTCAAAGCAGGTGAACTTGGAATGCTTTAAAATGCACGTATCCAAAAAAAAGATATAAATTTAAGTCTCTGTTTTCATTGAGTAATTTTTATTTAAAATAACATATATTTTAAAAATTCAGGTGAATTTTTAAATGATAAAATACAGATTATAAATTTCCATTCGACCTTTTTGGAGAGTTATACGTCTGTTAGCATAGACTTCATTAAGTCTTACTCTGTTTCTAGGCCTTGCCAGTAACACTTTCCATAAGAACTCATTTAATCCTCACGACAACCCAGTCAGGTGGTGCCCTGTTACGCCCATTTTACACATTAAAGAATTGAAGCACGAGGGTGCTGCCTAATTTCACAAAGCTCTCCAAGGTGGAGCTGGTAACAAAAGCATCCAACTGTACAACCTTTTCCACCTTGAACGTGTGCTGTGCCCTGGACCACGTGAAGAACGCTCTGCCACTCGCAAGACGGCCAGGGTCCCCATTTACATCCTCTCCTGGCTTTTGACTACGGCTAAGGACAACTGTCTACAAGCATCCGACCCTATCCTGGTCAGATTTTCTTGATCGCTTTCAACTGACCTTCGGCGGCTACAGATTAGACCTCTGTGTGGAAGGTCTACCAGTGTTCCGCTGGATGAATACAGGATCATCTGCCAGCACCCCACAGATTCTCGGAAATCACTGGATGTCCTTGGCTGGCCAGGAGGGCTGCCCGGCTTAGTACCCCACATTCCCTATTTGGCATCACACAGATGCCTTGGCTAAACACTACACCTCCTGAGGTTCATACAAAGCAGGGAGCCATAGCTGTTCTAAGGCAGCCCAACCTAGGAGGCCCGCAGAATCCAGGATAAGCAGATACAGAAGGGTACTGACAAGTAATAGTGAGACCCTGGCCTAAAGGGTCACATCGGATTTGTCACCCTCTTGGGTTTAGAAGTGGCTACACGTGCTCTAGAAATCAAGGTTCAAGAAAGCCAAGGCTCCACAGAACAGGGTGTCAGTACAGAGGCCATCCCAGCTAGGAAGGAACTCTACTCCTGTCTGTGAAGTGTGGTGTCGGCAAAGCAGGCCCTCGGCCACAGGGAGACAGCTGCCCAGAGGCTTGCTCAAAAACCACTTCAACTCTTTAACAAGAACACAGGCCGATTCCAGATCGGCAGCCATCTCCCAGGTTTCTCGGTCTAAACGGATTTCTCGGTGCCCTGAGATGACGAAGAGGGGCAGGGGGCAAGAGCACGGGACTCCTTGTGCTGCTGAGATCAGGTCATTTTCAACAGTGGCTGTGAGCACTTACTAAGCACCACAATGATGAAGATACAGGCCCTCCTGGCGGGATGCCCGATGCAGGGGGTTTCACGATTCCTCCTACCAGCCACCTCACGGATTTCGTTTTTCAAGGCTAGGTCTCAACGCCCACCTCTAGACACACAAATCTATCCAATGGGGAAGCTGCAACACTGCGCTCTGCAGACTACGTCACCCAGCCATGCCTCCCAGAGGCTCTGTTTAAACTGGCAATGTGGTGTTGAATTAGTCTACCCCTACCAAGGAGGAGTTCCTTTCATGCGGGTTTAGAAGCATCCCACCCAGTAGAAACAGCAAAGGTCATTTTACCATGTTCCGCTAGGTAGGGCTATCAAATACATGGTTTAAAAAGTTCGGTTTGGAATAGTCTGTAATTCTCCCCTTAGAAAAGGACGAAGAAAAAGCCTTAGTCTCAGAAGCGAGTAACCATAAAGAAGGGGTAAACTGCAAGACAGTAGGAATTCGTTTTTTGTTTGAGAGTAGGAATTCTTTAAGACTTGATTAGAAGAATCTTTAGTCCCCAGCCCCTTTCTTTCTAAAAGTGGTAGATGAAGGAGGTTATTTGAACCAGCCAATTCTCAGCCAAAAACACCTCTAAGAAAACAGGAAAAATGTCCAGTTTTTTTTCCACTCCCCAAAATCTATTCGTTTCAACGGTCAATCATGTTGACATTTTCATGATGATCCCACTACACTCTGTTGACACATAGGAAATAGATCTCCAGTTCATCAAATTACAAAGACTGCGGTCAGTCTTCAGAGTTCGTCAGGCAGCACTCTGTACTACACATCATTATGAGGATTAAATCTAAATAGATTTCCTTCCCACGTGAAACAAGAGGCAAAGTGTAACTTAAGACGATATTCACCACAGACGATCTGACCCTCAGCACTAGCGATATCTTGGCAAGAGAGCATTACAGAGCTACATAACTGTAATGCCTTCACAAACTTTTGCTCGCCCATGAACATCGCCACCCCTTCACATCATATAATATAGAAATAAACACATCTTCCTGTCCCAGTTCACGGAATAAATAAAAGAAGGGGAAATGGTCATTTTTAGGCAACAGGATGAACTTTTATCTTCTGGATACAGAGTAATGATTGGCAAAATGAAGCCCTGGGGACCGAAACCGGAGTTCAAATACCAGGTTTCAGGTTGCTAAAGGTAACAGGCCAAACAACTTCACAAGCCGCAGTTTTCTCGTCTGTAAAATGAGGGTAATATCGACACCCGCCTCCTAAGAACTGTGCGCAGATGAGGCAGTAGGATGCGTGTAAACGATCGCAGGACTAGAACTCGGCGATTATTTAATAGAGGTTCGCTGTCGGCGCTTTATTATTAAACACAGAAACTTGCAGCGATACTGCTCTCTGCAAGATCACAGGTCTGCCTTGTATTCACTTCGACTCTGAACCTGGCCTCTAGTCTCAGCAGCGAGGCTGGAGTGGCGCAGACCTGGCTCCCCCAGGGGCGGCACCCCAGGAGCTGCTGGTCGGGGGCCACACTCCTGAGCCTGGGCGGGTTTGCTGGGCAGGCCCTGGAAGCGGCTGGCGCTTTACAGAGAAACACGGGTACGTGGAGAGACCTGCGCACGAAACACAAAGGCGTTTTCTGAAAAGTGTTTTCACATTGTAAATAAAAAGGGAACTTGGCTGGGGCGATGAACATGTTCTGAAACGAAACGGTAGTGATGGTTGCGGATGGTCGTGACCGTACGAAAAATCCCTGAACTGCAAACTTTGGAAGGGAGAATGTCATAGTATGTAAATATATATTTCCAGTAAAGAAACACGGACACAGAACATTTATCTCTCCACTTCATTGGTTCTGAGGAGTTTTTATCCAGTTGTTGCCAGGAGGGGTGGGGGGCAGGCCCTGAGGGGAGACGGGCAGAACACAGGGCGGTTAGCTGGACCCTGGCTAACGTTAGTTTCTCTGGCCTGGCAGAAATCCTCAGCGCTCTTCTCTAGGTTCTCTGATGAGCTGGATGGATCTACCCTGTGGAGGCGCACAAAGTTGGATGGACGGTGTCTTTTTATTATCTTTTAGCATTTGTTTACACAGCCCACGGCGGGGTAATCATTTCTGGAAACCTGTGGTCTTATATTCTTTCTCTGGATTTATTAAAGGCGCACTACAGGCAGAGCGCGACGGGAGGCGCTGAGGACACAGCAGAGAACGAGACAATGTCCCTGCTCTCACAAGTGTACGTGCGTACGTTCGAACTGGGGAAGGGACAGATGATAAACACACAAGTCAGACAGCAAGCTGTGCTATGTGACAAACAGGCAGGGGAGAGGGACAGGAACACCACCCAGGAGGGGAACTCCTTTACACGGGATGATCAGCGAATGACTCTCTGATGACGTGATATCTGAATGGAGTGTTGAAGGAAGTGAGAAAACCAACCCTACCAACGTTAGGGAGAGACCATTACTGAAAGAAATAATCAAAAAATGTATATAAACAACCAATGGGAAAATAAGCAAGGTATGGAAAGGTGATTAAGGTACTGGCCCAAAACATGAAAAGACGCTCACCCCAGTAATTAGAGGAACGCAAAATAAAACCGCAGACACCAAGTCATAGCCATCAGCTTGGCCAAATTTTAAAAGCCAACAATACTACTTGCTTGTGAGGACAGACAATGGGAACTCTCGTACACTAGCCTCTGAAGTACAGGCACTCTCCTGAGTACTTTGAAAAACAACAACAACAAAACCGAATCTAGCTGAAGATGTGTGTACCCACAATCCAGTCAAGTTCGTGCCTCGGTGCACACCCTGAAGAATTCACGCTGCAAAGGTAGATACACAAGGCTCACTTTCACTAATGTTCACTGCAGAGCTGAACGTCACAAAATCCTAAGTGCCCATCCACAGGAGAATGATTAATACCTCGGGGGAGATTTATAGGACGGATTGCTATATATTGGTTACAGTGTCTAAAACGCAAAATGTAGCAACGTGAGTAAATCTCACAAATATAAGTAAAGCTCACAAATATAATATTAAACAAGCAAAAACGGCGAGGAGGGGAGGGGTCGGGGTTACTGTTTAATGGGTGTATAATTTCAGTTTGGGAAGATAAAAATGCTCTGGAAATGGATGGCGGTGATGGTTACACAACAATATGCCTGTACTGAATGCCGCTGAACTGTACATGTAAAGATAATTAAAATGGTAAATTTTATTTTTTAAATGGTCAAAAAAAAAGGAAGAGTTGCAGAGCGATATTTATAAGATGATACTATTACGTAAATAGTTTTAAAATATGGAAAACAGCTGTTTATGGAGTTGTAAATAGAGAATGAAGTATAAAAATAGCATGGAAAGATAAACACAAAATACATACTGACTACCTCTGCAAGAGAGGGAAGGAAAGGAAATACAATAGAAAAGAGGTTCACAGGGACTGCAACTGAATGTGTAATATTTTATTTCTTAAGTTAGATGGTAGTGACATTAGTAGTTACCTCCTCATATACTGTATCTTTTAAAATGTCCAAAATCAATCATATAAACAAGATTGGTGATGGAGGGCATTATATTTTAAAATTTAAACACAAGTACTCCATGATATTTTTAGATGTTTCTATCTAGACTTTAGGAGGAAGGCACTGTTATTAACCCCATTTTACAGATGAGAAAACTGAATCCCACAACCAATATTACACGGCCAAGAAGTGGTGGGGGAGAGGATTCAAGCCTGGGTAGGCTTGTTTCGGAATCCCAAGCTCATGACCACTATGCACAACATATCGTTGGGAAACAACGGACTATGCATCAAGAGGGCAGCGGATCAATCCCATTCCGGTCACGCGGCAACTGTGTGTCGCCCTGTGGTAAGAGCTGGGGACACCACGGTGGGCACAAAGACATGGCGTACACTCTGCCTCCTCTCAGGGACCTTTCGAGGACGCGGGGGCTGGGTGTGGGCAGTGTGGGATACAAACCAGGGAAGAGGAAGGAGGGAGTCAGGGAAGGCCGCCAAAGGCAAAATTAAATTGTTATATCCAGGAAATAGGCAAAATTAATCTAGGGTGACAGAAGTTGATATTTTAAATAAATATTTTAAATATGGTATTATAAATAAAAAGTACAGTTGTAAAAATATGTATGGTATGATTTCATTTTGTAAGTAAATGACACGCACGTATACATACACGCAGGAGTTAAAACTCTGGAAAGATACACACTATGGCAACAGTGTTTTTCTACCTTTGACTTTGGTGGCATAGGAGTCATCTTATTTTCTTCATTACAGTAATATTTATTTTCAATTGGTTTTTAGCAGATACACTCAGATAAATTTTTAATCTGATAAAAGGAAATACCTTTAATTTCTTCATTAAGTGATATTGTTGCTCTTGGTTCAAAAGGTTAATATTTATTACATTAGTATCTATTGTCTCCATTCAACCCGCCACACAACGGCTTCTACAAAACACTGTACTCTACTTCTTTTTGACATAGTCATTAGAGACTAAGTGATAAACCAAGTGTCTTTTTCATCATACCTTAACCTTCCCCTTCTCTTTCTGGAACCGAACTGTTTCTTTGAATGGTACATAACATGCCACGCTTGCATGAAACTGAACCAAGACCTTTATCAGATTCTTCCCAGACTCACTCTCTCTATGCTCCTCATTTTGAAAGCTTCAAAATGTGTTTTCCGTAAGGCTCCTTCTTTGGCCTTCTCTAGACCCTTCTTGGACAATTCCATCCACACGTTTGCCTTTGACAGCAACTGACTGCTACAGAGATGACTTTCACACCTACGTGTTCACACTGTGACATTCCTGAGTCCTCGAGCCATTGAAGCAACTCTCCGTCTGACCCAATCACCTGATGCCTCAACACGAACCCAAGATGTGACATGTTCACCCTTCCCTAAAATGAGCTGTGGCAGAAGTCACGTCCGGAGAAAAATCTACTTGCCGTAGAACTTCCTGGCACTGGAGGGGACTGGTCAGTGTGCAGACGCTGGCTTTGGAGGACACCGCTGGAGAGACCGAGCAGAGCAGTCCTGGTCTGATTTCAAAGGTGGCTAGAAACCAGGACGTCCTGTTCAGTCAAGCAGAGGAGGGTAAAGTGGCGTTAAACCCAGGCTGGACGGCCCGCAGCCCGGGAGGCCCATCCTGTGGAGAGGGCTCATGGGTCAGATGAAGGGAAAGGGCACGATAAAGCCTAAAAAAAGATGACAATAAAAAACACGTCCAGACCACAGCCAGACGGACTAAGGCTCAAGAGCAGACTTTGGCATCAATGCTGGGAGGCAAAAATAAAGAAAATAGGTCAGTAGATGAGCAGCGAAGCTAGTGGGCACGATGGAGGGGGACTTGCTCATCCAGAAGAGGAGGTGAGGAAGAAGATACGCTGTTTCACTTCGTCCAAGATACTCGACATTGTAAGACACACAACCGTGAGAATAACAATGCCACCAACTAGCACGTGCCATCTCTGGCTGCACGTGACTTCGGAATCAATCTGAAATGACAACGTGTGTGTGCTGCGACTCGAGAGCAGCGGAGGCGTCAAGGCTCCCCCTCGAGTTGACGACGACAGGAACCTGACTGACCGTCAGACCCGCACAGTTGAAGAGTGTGCCAGAACATGACACGCTCTCGCTAGACCCCCACCGGCAAACAAGCAGGAAACGGAGTGAGTAGGGACCAAGTGTTCTCTCCCGCGTGTCTCCCTCACTACGCGGACAGCACACGTCTGCTCACCGAACACGTGGGCGGCCTTCCCCGGCGGGCAGTTCTCTGCGACGCCCGCTGGGTGTTCTACAGTCTAACGCGTTTCTGACACCGCGGCGCCCTGCAGACGACGGCGAGTCTAGGCTGTCCCGTGTGCTTCTGACCTTCCTCCCTCAGGGTCCATTAACTGGCTAGAGCAGCTTAGAGACTCTGGGGAAACACCTGCTTACCTCTACCAGTTTACGAAAGGATACAGATGAACAAGCAGATGAGGAGATGCACAAGGTGAGGTCTGGGTGAGTCCCAAGCACAGGCGTTTCTGTCCCCATGGAGTTGGGGTCTACTACCCTCCTGGTGAATGTGTCCACCAACCTGGAAGCTTCCCAAACTCCCGACTGGGATTTTTATGGAGGCTTCCTCAAGTAGGTATGATCAATCATTTACTCCATTTCCAGGCCCTCTCCCCCTTCTAGAGAAGTGCGGAGGGAGGCACCGTGGGGGGGTGGGGGGACTCACAGGAAATTCCAGCCTTCTAATAAGCTTCATCTTTCTGGTGATGAGGCCCAATCTAGGAGCCACTTAGGAGTCCACCCAGAGTCCCCTCATTAGAACAAGAGATGGTCTTCGGGGTCTTGTTACTCAGGAATTTACAAGGGTTTTAGAAGCCCTATGTTAAGCATGGGGCCCAAGGTGAAACATGAAAACAAGAGATGTTCCTTATGGCCTTACCACTTAGAACACTACAAGGGTTCTAGAAGCTCTGCACCGAGAAAAGGGTGCAGAAACTGACGTATGTATTTTCTATTACCTCGCACTGAGACGGAAGACGAAGCTGTCTTTAACGTGAAGGTCATTCAGAAATAGTAACAGCATGAAAAAGTGCTATGACCTCATGTTAACAACAAAAAATGACACAATGAAAAAAATACAAATTGAGTTATGTATGCAAAAATGCAGCCCCCCCACCCAAGGATTCAATAAAAGTACTTTAAATGTCAGCAGCAGGCGTCTCGGGGTCCTGGATTTATGAGTAACCTCCTTCCTTGCCGCTCTGCATTTCTCTTTACTTCTCCCAAGTTTCCATAATGAACACATAATGCTTTTATAATCAGAGATATGGCAGTCAAATATTAAATGTTTGTTTTTTAACCTGCAAATCATGGGCCACGTGGATACACTGGCTTACCTCTGTATTAGATACAAATCTACCTCATTGAGGCATGATAAGCCTTTCTCAACAACGAAACTCTATTAACTCTAATAACATCAGGCCAGAGCCTGCTCACATCTAGGGAAAGAGTGCTTATGTTCACTCGTCAGATCTAAGAACGTGTAATGCAGGCAACTGCTTTTGTCTTTCTTTTCAAAGATAAGGTTTCCAGAATATCAGCACCACCGCCTATCCTGCTGGGTCTTCGCCCTGGCATAACGACGCACGGCAGAGACACATCTGGTCGCACAGCTGATAAAAGTCCCCTGCCAAAGGTAGTCAGCATTGTCATTTACAAGATGGATTTCTCTGTTTTGAAAAAAGAAGACGGTTTGACAAGTAGCTGTCGTGGACGGAAATTGAAGCTAATGCATTTTTTGCTGTGTTATCTTGATGGAATTGCTTTTTAGCCCCACACACTCAAGTAGTAATATATCTCTCTCCTCATTTTTTGAAGCAGAACAATCTGACGAAGGATGAAGATCTGGAAATGTAAACACTATACCTGCCATGAGTAAAAAAAAAACCCCAAAATATCCTCCCTCCTTCTACTTCGGGTTACACTAGCTCATAAACAGGCCGAAAAGCTGGGGACAAATCAAATTTTTCTGTGTATAAAGTTCAAGAAATTCTTTCTCTTCTAATGCCTTTCCTTGCTAGGCCTAAAACAAGTAACAAAAAGTACTAAAGTACTAAAAACCTAAAGGGGCAATAAAGATAACAGGATAAATGCACAGATGTTCTAATTAAAGTATCTAAAGTCACTTTCATTTCAAACTTTTTATTTAAAAACTCAAATGATGCCAGATTTCAGCAATCGTATGTTTGACCCTAGCTAATACGTCTAGTTACAGCATACGTGCTTTATTTTTGAGTATTAAACCGCAGTAAGCAGAACTTCAGAGTACCTACTGTAGCAATAATATTAGATACTCAGAAGGAAGTAACACAGCTAGAGGAGGGCAGCTCCCTGGCACAGATCTTTCTTAAATGGCAACATAAATAGTACAACAAAAAACATGAACTCAAGTTCTACAAAATGCTCAGAAGGTGGTTGCCCTCATCTGCCAGTGGACAGCCTAACAGCCCAAGGAAACTCTTCCAGCCAGAGTTACATGGACACGATTTACATGTAAGAAGCTCGCAGGTTAGAAAATACCGCACAACTTTAAATTACAGCATTACTCTCAGTGAGTCAACCCAGAGTACTTATAATCGAATAGGACATCTAAAGGCTTCTAACTCCAAGCAAGAACGCATTTTGTGGAAAATTTTGGCCAAAAGAAAGCAAAAAAAAAAAAAAAAAAAAAGAAGCTATTAGTCCATGCTGCTAATGCCTGCTTCTCATCGTCCACATCTGACTCAGAGTACAGCCCAGGTAACGGTCTCAGAGGGGTCCGATAATGCCAGCTCCTGCTGTCTGGCTTCTGTCTAAGTGCATTCTGACTCGCATGCCATGCATCTCCTGGGTCAGCAGTAAGTAAAGGGGACAGAGCTAAGGGTGGAAGCCTGAGATGAAGAGATTTCAGGAACCTAAGAAGCACCTAGCTTACCAGCTCTATAAATAATCCAAGGCAGGTCAGATCCGGAACCAAATGCCTGTTTTGCATTACCTAAATAATGTCAGTGCTATTTGCCAAAAAAGGCACTGATTTAACTTCTCGAGCACAAAATGGGGGAAGGGGGGAGTTTTAACTGTCTAAACAGCCCAGAAAATGTATGTATACATCTTATCACTACAGAGCTCTGTTGAGTTTCCAACCGTTTATTCTTTCAAGAAACCCTTTTCAAGTACCATAAAACGTGCTGGGCTAGACTTTGTGCGGAATTAAGACATGAGCAAGGAATCCAGTCGAGGAGAGAGAAGCTGAGATAAAACAGAAGAAATAATGTGTGTTTTATAAGTTATACAAAACTTAAGGGAGACACGGGCAGCTGTCTGCAACTGGAAAAGGCTTCGAAACCGAGGTAATAACGAAGTTGAGCCTGGAAGGTCACATACAATTTCTACAAGTCAGAGAAATGGAAAGAAGGGACAATCTCGGCTCTGAGTAGGTAACCAAAGACTTGGGAGGTGTAGCGGGCGCATCTGCAGTAATGCCAGCATAAGCAGGGAAGGACCGTCTTCCTGGAGCATGATGGGTTAGGAACGGCAAAGTAAGTGCGGGGCAAAGGAGAGGGGGGGAGGTTTTCTAGAGCAGTGAGTCCCGGATGCGGCCTGCACAGCGAAAGTCACTCGTGATGTTTAAAATGCAGATTCTAGGAAAAAATCCCACTAGGAATAGAAATTGTAATTTTTGAAGCTCCTGCAGTGATTCTCATTATCGGTCACGTTTGAGGAGAGTAGGAAGAACTGCAAGGCGAAAGCAAAGAGAACAGGAAAAGGAGGATGGCTACGAGAGAAGAGAGGCAGAACAAATAGAAAATACCGACTGTTAAGATATGGGGCTAATGTTGGAAAAGAAGAATCAGAAGGTGACTTTAGGTCTAAAACAACAGGAAGGCAGGGGCGCCTGGGTGGCTCAGTCGGTTAAGTGTCAGACTCTTGGTTTTGGCTCAGGCCATGATCTCAAGGATCAGGGGATTGAGTCCCGAGTTGGCAGCCTGCTTGGGAATCTCTCTCTCCCCTCTCCCTGCCCCTCCCCCACTCGTTCTCCCTCTCTCTCTCCCCCTCTCTCTCTGCCCTCATCCCTCTCACATGTGCTCACTCTCTCAAAATAAATAAACTTAAAAAAATAAAATAAAAGACTAGGAAAGTAAATATGACCTAAGAGAAGGCATAAAAAAGGACAAATGCTGGAAGAAAGAGGCATTTCATTTGGACATTCTGAGGCTGAGTTCCCTAGGGGTAGGAAATTTGGCCTTAGAAATTCAAGAAAATTAACCTCGTATTTAAACCTATACTATTTGCTGGCATCTCTTCTAGGGTAGCTCTGAACTGCTACTTCACCATGTTTTATTAATGAACTTTGGGAGTGTGTCTCTCTCCCTAAATACATGAAGGACAAATTATACACATAAGGCAGAGTGCTACAAACTTAAGAGGAACTCAAGAAATATTTATCGAATCACCAAAAGGGGTGGAAGTCTACAACAAAGTTGAAGGTTTTATCTTTTTTTTTATTTTAAAAAGAAAAAAAAAACATCTTTCTCCACTTCTTTTATTTTTTTTCTTCTCTCTTTTAAAGATGTCATAATTCTTACCTTTGCTGCCAAGGCTTTTAAGCTGTCGAGGAATCTCTGCCAGAAATCCTTGAAGAGTGGGCGGTCGATTTTCTTCAGGCTATCTTTGGTGCTAGCATCCACACTGACATACAGCTGTGTGACTGGTTTGAGGTTCCTAATTTAAAACAAAACAAAACAAAAAAACAATAGGGAAAAACTTATGCCTGTGTCAGGCTTTCCATGATGTAAAATTTACAATCTACGATGGACGGGGTAATGCGACATGTCCCGGGGTCCATGGGCTCCTACCTCCCCCGGAGGGCCGAAGCAGTGATTTTAACGATGTGGTAGGATGGGCTGTCCGTTGATTATTTCTAGAACTGACTGGACACCATCCTCAATAACCTGAAAACATTCAATTACTCAAAGCTGGCCCCCCTTCGAACAGTAGTTTTTAGTGGACAATAAACGAAATGAGATGTAGCTGCAGGTCAGGGACCATCAGCCCAGGGCAATTAGAAGGGGCTCTCAGACTTAAGTTTCCCCGTGAACCCTGCTGTTCAAGAATCATACAGCTGAAATGTCTCCACCACACGGGGTCCATGCTGACAGGCCACCTCCCATCATCACTTCCCCGATGGAAGTTTCTTAAGGAACAAGAAACAACCCCCAAAAAGCTCGAGCCTTCCTAGCAAGGCGCAAAGCCGCACCAGTACCTCGCCTATGCCTCTAAGAGTCAGAGTGAGTTTAAAGTCCCGTCTTGCGTGGGCAAAGCTCCCTAGCCAGGGGAGCCTTCGGCAATGTAGAGCTACAACAACCACGCCCTTACAAAGGAGCACGACCCCCAGGAAAACTGTATGTTGCAGAGTCTTTTTCTTCACCTTCTGGATCAGTTTCCATGACTCTACTTCTCTCAAATTCACGAACTCGTTTCATTAAGTCATTCTGATCCACTACTGTTTGCCAGGTATGCATTAAGCCCAGACTGTGCTCTTTCCAAAACCTCTCTGTTCTCCCTTCAAATGGGTCTCAAAATTCATTCCCCTCAATAAATTTACAACAAAGTGGGTGATGGGCATTGAGGAGGGCACTTGTTGGGATGAATGCTGCTGGGTGCTGTATGGAAACCAAGTTGACAATAAATTATGTTAAAAAATAATAATAAAAAAATAAACTTGCAACAAGAAAGAAATTTCTTTTTAATAATCCTTCGGCCAAATTTTCCCACTATTGACTTTCTGTAACTATTCCAGGATTTGTATTTACCCCTAGAATGTTATTTACATGTTTTTTTGTTTCAAAGTCTATGCACTTTCAAAAACTGAAGTATAATTCACATGCCATGAAATTCACCATCAAAGTGGTTTATATGTTTTTGTATCTATCAGTATCAGCCTTATCAATCCTGGAGTGTGAGACTTTCAAGGGCAGGAACCACAGTTTTCTTTGTACTCAGCCTCACAGGCAGATACTGAGAGCTACTTTTTACTTGATATTGTCGACTTCAGCTAACAGAACTTCTGGGGGCATGCAGGCCAAACAAACGCTTATAATGATCTGGCCTCGTGACATATGGAAAAATCACAAGGTTATTGTACGTGGAGAAGGTCTGACCAAAGTTAAGAAAGAAGTGATTACCATATTGGCAGACTCATTGCTTTAATTCCTCTCCAAAGCTGGCTACAAAGGAATCCTTAAAAGTTCAATACTGTGTCACTACTGAGCAAAGGACATCAATTACTGAAAATGAAAAACAGGAGCATACGGTTAATGGCGGCGTTCTGTCTCATCATTCCTTTTCCTGGGAGCCTCTTTAATAACAGACAGGCTATGCTACCTTACATGGACTCGTGTTTTGCAAAAAATAAAAATAAGAGAGGTTGTCTTAATGGATACTGCCGGCTATCATTATCTGATACTTCCAGCACTTTGTCACAAAGCTGCCGAATGCAAAACGGGACCAGACCTGACCTTTTCACGACGCCTCCGTAACCACGTCGGATTATGAGCAGTAAATTCCAAAGGCCACAGTTGTTTTACAAACCTCCATCATTTGCAAAATGGGAAGCCCTGGACACTGACAGTACCAATAAGAAATTTTAGTCACTACTAAATATGAGATGCTATAATCAAGCAAGTTTATAGATCTCTTACCAACGAGCAGACGAAGAATGGAAAAGAAGAGAAGTCCTAGGAATTATAGAACTTATTCCTAAGCGACTCAAAACACTAAAAGTATTTGGGGAAATTTTCCAAGCCTCAGGGATCTCATGCGGGCCTAGTACTGGCCTCTATTCTCGAGGGCATGCAGTGTGGTTCTCGCCATGGTCATCTATTGGTCTCCATTCTGTACAATGATAATTACCATTTTAGTTCCCCAAAAGCAAGAGACTTAAAGTCATGATAATACTTTGTGTTTGAGACTCTAACATTGCCGCTGAGAACAATTAAAAAGGACAATATAATAAAAGAGAAATACAACTGTAAGCCCAAACTCCCAGTGAAAATGCCCAAGGAATCTCGATACGATTATTGTGATAATCCTTCGTCCTGACCATTTTATTTTTAATTTTTAATGTTTATTTATTCATGAGAAACAGAGAGAGACAGAGTGTGAGCGAGAAAGGGGCAGAGAGAGAGGGAGACACAGAATATGAAGCAGGCTCCAGGCTCCTAGCTGTGAGGTGTCAGCACAGAGCCTGACGCGGGACTTGAACTCACTAACTGTGCGACCATGACCTGAGCCGAAATCAGATGCTTAACCAACTGAGCCACCCAGGCACCCCTTGTCCTGCTCATTTTTTTTTTTAATGTTTATTTATTTTGGAGACAGAGAGAGACAGAGCATGAGTGGGGGGAGGGGCAGAGAGAGAGGGAAACACAGAATCCGAAGCAGGCTCCAGGCTCTGAGCTGTCAGCACAGAGCCCGACGTGGGGCCCGAACTCACAGACCGCGAGATCATGACCTGAGCCGAAGTCGGACGCTCAACGGACTGAGCCACCCAGGCGCCCGTCATTTTATATCTCTGAGTTAAGAATGATCAAATATACAGGGGTGCCTGGGTGGCTCAGTCAGTTAGTGTCCAGCTCTTGATCTCGGCTCAGTCATGATCTCATGGTTTGTGAGACCAAGCCCCACATCAGGCCCTACGCTGACAGCACAGAGCCTGCTTAAGATTCTCTCTCTCTCCCTCTCTCTTTGCCCCTCCCCCACTCGTGCAAGCGTGCATTCTCTCTCAAAATAAATATATAAACATTTTAAAAATGATCATACATAGAAATGCACTGACTGACTGAACATTAAAAACTCCTTTTTTTTCCTTTCTGTACAGAAAGGCCTCAGGCCTACTAATCTGTACAGAAAGGAAAAAAGGAAGAGAGATTTATGTTTGTAAGAAATCAAGTGGCCTAGAGAAGAAGTCTGATGCTCCTATTGACTAAATAAATAACCAAAATGGCCCAGAGACCCAATACCATTAAAACTAGAGTCTCTCAGATAAGCTGGGGCTGTTAGGTCTGGTTGAATAATTCAGGAGTTAAAGAGCAGGAGGATAAAGGGAAGGAGAGAATACCATCTACTGAGTATTCATCATGTACTGGGTGCCCTGCGCTACGTGCCTTACCCTTCGCATCCAGTTCGTTCGATACTCACAGTAAAATAACGAGGCAGTTGCCAGTTTGGCCCATTTTGAGGTGACGAAACTGTGACTCAATGGGTTAAGTAGCTAAGTAGCTTGTTCAAGAATCCCCAAGTGTCAACAATGAGATTCAAGCCTAGAGATTCAGAGCCCATTCACCTAGCCCTGCACCACAATATCTCCAGCAGAACGGCCTTTCACAGGCGGTGCTGGCCGGGCCTCTCGTCACAGAAAGCCAAGAGCAGTGTTTCAAGTCTCATAGCAGAATGTTTCCAACTGTGATTAGGACAACATGTATCAGAAGGACTTGCAAACTCAGGTTCCTGGGCCTCTCCAGAAACTGAATCACTCTCCAGGAACGGAGCCTTAGAAAGTGTATTCTTATATTAGTTTCAAGAACTTCTCAAAATTGATCAAAGAAATTGAAGACACAAATAAATAGGAAGACATCCAATGTTCATGGATCAGAGGAATTAATATTGTGAGGGGACGCCTGGGTGGCTCAGTCGGTTAAGCAGCCGACTTCAGCTCAGGTCATGATCTCACGGTCTGTGAGTTCGAGCCCCGCGTCCAGCTCTGTGCTGCCGGCTCGGAGCCTGGAGCCTGCTTCAGATTCTGCGTCTCCCTCTCTCTCTGCCCTTCCCCTGCTTGCTATGTCTCTCAAAAATAAATAAACAATAAAAAAAAGAATTAATATTGTGAAAATGTCTATAATACCCAAAGTCATCTACAGAATCAGCACAATCCCTATCAAAATTCCAATGGCTTTTTGAAGAAATAGAAAAAACAACCCTAAAATTCATATGGAACCAAAAAAGACTCCAAGCAGCAAAATCAATCCCGAGAAAAAAAAGAACAAGTGGGAGGCTTCATACTTTCTGATTTCCAACTATAATACAAAGCTATAGTGTGGTACTGCCACTAAAACAAACAGACAAATGGAAGAGAATCAAGAGTCCAGGAATAAATCCATGGATATATGTGGTCAACTAATATTTGACGAGGGAGTCAAGACTACTCCGTAAGGAAAGGACGGTCTCTTCACTAAACGGCACTGGGAAAACTGGATATTCACGCGCAAAAAAATACAGTTGGACCCCTACCTTCTATCACTCACAAAAATTAAGTCGAAATGGATTAAAGATTTAAATGTAAGACCCAAAACTGTAAAATTCCTAGAAGAAAACCTAGGGAAAAGGTTCTTGACACTGGTCTTGGCAGCAACTTTTTCGTATATGAAACCAGAAGTGCAAGCAATGAAAACGAAAACAAGCAAGTGGAACTATATCACATTAAAACCTTCTGCACGACAAAAGAAATGGTCAACAAAATGAAAGGCAATCTACAGAACAGCAGAAAATATGTGCAAATCATATATCTGATTAATGTCCAAAATATATAAAGAACTCATAAACTGAAGAGCCAAAACAAAAAAACAAAGAAAACAAAAAACCTTACTCTGATTTTTAAGAATGGGCAAAGGACTAGAATAGACGTTTTTCCAAAGAAGATATACAAATGGTCAACAGGGACTTGAAAAGGTGCGCCACGCGACTAATCAGCAGGGAAATGCAAATCAAAGTATGAGTGAGATAGCACCTCTCCCGTTAGAGTGGCTGTTATCACGAAGACAAAAGGTAACAACACGTGTTGCTGAGGATGTACAGAGAAAAGAGAATCCTTGTGCACTGCTGGTGGGAATGTGAATTGGTACAGTCTCTATGGAGGTTCCTCGACAAATTAAAAATAGAACCATATGATGCGGCAATCCCACTTCTGGGGATTTATCCCAAGGAAATGATATCAGTATCTTGAAAGGATAACTGCACCCGCGTGTTTACTGCAGCCTTATTCACAATAGCCAAGACAGGCAAACGACATTCCTATCACCAGATGAATGGATAAAGAAAATGGGGGATAAATGGGCAACGAAAAAATACATATAGACATAGGCCATATTATTCAGCCATAAGAAAAAAGGAAATTCTGTCATTTGCAACACGGAGGAACCTGGAGGACCTTATGCTAAGTGAGATAAGCCGAACTGCATAAACTCACTTATGTGCAGGATCTACAAAAGACAGTTTCCTTTAGTTGTTTTCTTCTCTGTGCATGGGCCATACTCTCGTTTGTCTGTTTCACGACTTTTTAAAATGAACATTTAACATTTTAAATAATATTACGCGGCGACTCTGTGTATCAGATTCCCAAACCAAGAGTTATTGCTTTGTTTGTTTATTGCTGCTTTTGTTGTTACTGAACTACTTTGGTAAATTCTGTATTCTTTCTTGTGCTTACCTGTTGGGTTAGCTTAGTGGTCTGCTAATGACTGGCCACAGATATCTTAAATGCCTTCAACTGGTAAGGCTCCCAGACTTTGCTAAGGGTCATGTGTGTGTGTTGGGGCATGCTTTCAATGCCCAGGCAGGCAGTTTTCACTGGCTGCTTGCTCAAGACATCAACATCGGGCAGGGGTGAGAACAGACAGCCTTGTCAAACCTTCTCTGGCAAGCCCACAGCCCTGCCCACGTGTGTGTTCTTCCAATTTCCCGGGAACACAATGGAGCTTTTCAAAGTTCCCTAGGAACGCCTCACTCCCCAGCTTTTCCTTTTAAGTTCTTTAGTCAGTTTCTTGCTCATCCCAACCATTACTGCTGCTTCAGGCAGCTGTGAAGTTCAACAACTGCCGATGACTGTTTATGAGAAACACCCCAGAGAGAGGCTTTTTCACTGGACAAAACGTGAGTCACCTCAAATAAAGGCAACCCCTGTGCATGAGGGGTTCCAGGACTGCCACGCAGCCCACATGATAACAAGTCTCTGGAAATGGGACTCTGAAGGAGTTCCAACTCTGTTTTGCCCCCTCCCCTGCCTGTCAGGCTGCTGTAGGACTACAAGCTATTTGTTTTTAAGGCTACTGCAGATCTGGGAAGTTAGAATGGAATAGGACATATTAAGACATCACAAAACTCAGGACATGAAATAGGACATATTAACATATCACAAGGCTTACTGTTCTTATCAGCCATTTTTCGAGAATAAATGCTCCTCAGATTGTTGTGGACCTTTAGTTAAAAAAGTTGACTCTGACAATTTTCGCCAGTGTTCTCATTGTTTTTTATAGAGAAGCAGGTTTTGAAGGTTTGTACTGTTATTCCTGCTGACTTTCATCACAGAAATTTTGTTTTTATTTCCACCGTCACTCATCACAACATTTTCTATGTTCACTGTGATTTCATCTTTAACCCATACACGAATGAGAAGTGCACTGCGTCAATTACAAACATACTGGAATACTCTATAATCTTTTTGTACTGATTTATAGCTTAATTCCAGTGCTTCGGAGATCATGCCCTATATGATTTCAATACTTTGTTGAAACTTCCTATCACGCCCAGCATATGGCCATTTGGTAATTGTCCTGCAAAGCAACTTCCATGCTCTTGAAAGAAATTATATCCCAAAGTTTTCTGGTTCCAGTGCTCTCTTTCTGTAACATAGGCTAAATTTGTTGATTTAGTTGTCTGAATCTTTACAACTGCTATTGCTTTTAATTCGCTTGCTTTATCGATTCAAGAGAAATGTGTTAAAAACCTACTATTTCTCCTTATAGTTCTTTCGGTTTTGAGATTATGTTGAGTGTTTGCAAGTTTTAAGTGGTTAAACCTGTTTTATGTTCCTGGTGGGTTTAATATTTTCTAAAGAATCGTCCATCTTATCTCAAGTAATGGTTCTTGTCTGAAAGTCTACTTTGGCCGATTATTACTTAGCCTACCCTTCCGAAAGTGAAACTTCTAAGTGCTTCCATGCATTATCTCATATGCTCACAACGCCACATTCATACCAAATCAGCTCACGGGTTAGGAAACCAGGCCCCGAGCAGTCATCTCCCCAGCGTCACTAAGACACCAAGAGATCCAGTTAAGATTTAAAATAAATAAACATAAAAAAAAAA
The DNA here is from genome assembly GCA_030068075.1 of Paguma larvata. Taxonomy (NCBI): domain Eukaryota; kingdom Metazoa; phylum Chordata; class Mammalia; order Carnivora; family Viverridae; genus Paguma; species Paguma larvata. The sequence goes on along the minus strand of CM057825.1, from coordinate 135,409,587 downwards.
AAAAAAGATTCAAAGCCTCTTTTAGACCAGAGCCTGGCTCTGACCACCTCACTATACTCCCTCCCTCTCTCTCTTTTTAGCTTATCTAGACATGCATATTTCTGAAAAGTGTTCTATCAATGCATAGACACAAGAGAAACTGTATTTTCAATTTAACATGCTTGCTACAAACAAAACAGGCTGGGAGGGGGAAAAAAAGCTTCTACTGAAAGGATCAGGTGGTATTTATAATTTTCACTTCACTGTAAGCTCCTCCGGAGCCCACAAATACAAGAAAACTTTATTTTTATTAAAACTCGTACATTTCTTTCAAATTCAATAAGCATCTAATATGTGAAGAGCTATGCAATTTATAGAGGTTCTCTACCACATGGTGAATGTCTTAGCAAAAACTAGAGAAAACAGGGATGCCTGGGCGGCTCAGTCAGTTGAGTGTCTGACTCGATTTTGACTCAGGTCATGATCCCAGGATTGTGTGATCAAGCTCTGCATCGATTCTGCAACCACACGCTTAGCATGGAGCCTGCTTAAGATTCTCTCTCTCTCTTTGCCCCCCCTCTCTCTCAAAAACAAACAAGCAAACACAAAACAACAACAACAAAAAAACCAAAATACAGCAAACAAAATAACAGAAGTACCAACTGGAAGAAGCAACACAGAATGAAGCTCACACATGGATTCAGAAGAAGATGCTCGGGGCACCTGGGTGGCTCAGTCGGTTAAGCGTCCGACTTTGGCTCAGGTCATGATCTCGCGGTCTGTGAGTTCGAGCCCCGCGTCGGGCTCTGTGTGGACAGCTCGGAGCCTGGAGCCTGCTTCACAGTCTGTCTCCCTCTCTCTCTGCTCCTCCCCCACTCACGCTCTGTCTCTCAAAAAGTAAATAAACATCAAAAAAAATTAAAAAATAAAAATAAAAATAAAAAAATAAAAAGTAAATTTAAAAAAAAAAAAAAAGAAGAAGAAGATGCTCAAAGATAAATGAACATAAGGAGGGGCGCCTGGGTGGCTCGGTCGGTTGAGCATCCGACTTCGGCTCAGGTCATGATCTCACCGTTCCTGAGTTCGAGCCCTGCGTCGGGCTCTGTGCTGACAGCTCAGAGCCTGGAGCCTGTCTCAGATTCTGTGTCTCCCTCTCTGTCTGTGCCCCTCCCCTGCTCATGGTCTGTCTGTCTGTCTCTCTCTCTCTCTCAAAAATAAATAAACATTAAAAAAAATTTTTTTTAAAATGAGCATAAGGACAAATTTGGTGGTGGTGGTGGGGAGGTCCGAGAAGCAAAGTGTTAGTTGTGCCATTGTTAAATATGGAACGTAGGTCTACACTCTTATGGTCAGCAGCTGGCACACAGAAAGCTTTGCATCAACAATATTTTACCAAAAATGAAAAAAAGTAAAGTTTTAAATGTAAACTTGAAAATAACAGAAAGCAAACAGAGAAGAAAATAATGATAAAATAAAAGTAAAGGGGGCCTCAAGATGAAGCTAAGAATGTGCCGGTCTACAAAGAGCTATACAAAGTCTACAAAGAGCCTCTACCCCCACACATTTATAAAGAGGGGGACGCAGTCACAGGTTTCAAATGAACACAAAGGAAGAACAAATGAGTTAGTTCTCTGCGAGTCCTCAGAGAGAAGAGACTGCTCGGTGCTGTAGAGCACCACTCTCGACAACTACGTTTCCTTACAACGTGATGACCTTCCGAGGTCTGCTTTTTAACAAGGTGTCTTTCCGTAGGTCACTGGCATCACAGCACAGAGCAATTTATAAGAAGGAATGACATGGTGTGCTCTGGTAGACAAATGGTGTGATGGACCTTTCTGATTGCAGGGTTGAATGCCAGCACAGACTGTACAGAATGAGAATAAGGGTCCTAAATTCCCATGTCTGCAGAAGCCGAGGAGAGTGTGAATCGAGCAAGCCACTTTGAAAGGAACGAGTTCTTTGGACACCAGACACGGACTGCACATGGAACACACAGTCTACCCGTTGTCATTCCACATTTGTTAGAAGTGGTGACAGAAATTCCTCTGCTATAAGAGAATGCAAGGTGCAACCCCGCTGACAAGTGGCAGGTGATATTTAGTCTCACGGTGGAGGAGACAACAAAATGGAGAACAGTCGGGCAGGCTGAAAACCACAGGCTTCATCGTAAAGACAACCATTACATGGTGTGATCCTGTATAATAAGACATATATATTTGATCTTTGTCCCTAGTTCCTGGCATGAAGTTCTTAGAACCCCGGGGATTTCCTGAGTGACAGAGGTGAGGGAAGCATCTTTTGTTATCCATAATAGCCCCCTCCAACCATAAAGAATTACTTTACTAATAAGGTGACTCCCGAAGGGGCCCTAGACAGCTTCAGGATCGGGGCTGTCGCCAGAAGAACCAACCATGTCATTATAGGGTTGGAACTTTCAGCCCCACCCCACCCCCAACCCCTAGGGAAGGCAGACAGGCTAAAGATTGAGCTAATCACCAACTGGCAATGATTGAATCAATCGTGACTATGTGACGGAACCTCCATAAAACCCCCCAAAATGATGGGGCTCCGAAAGCCCTGTGTCGGTGAGCACACGGAGGTCCTGGGAGGGTAGTGCTCAGGGAGGTGGTATGGAGGTGTAGTACCTCTTCCCCCAAGCCTTGTCCCATGCATCTCTTCCACTTGGCCATTCTTGAGTTACATCCTGTATAATAAACCAATAATCCTAAGTAAACAGTTTTCCCTGATTTCCGTGAGCTGTTCTAGCATATTACTGAACCTGAGGAGCAAGTCATGGGAAGCCCCAATCTACAGCTGGTTGGTTAGAAGCATGGGTACAACCTGGGACGGCTAATGGCGTCTGAAGTGGGGCAGTCTGTGAGACTGAGTCTTGAACCTGTGTGGTCTGCGCTGACTCCAGGTAGTCTCATAACTGAATTGTGGGACACCCAGTTGGCGTCCACGGAGAACTATGGAATTGCTCGATGTGGGAAAACCCACACATCTGGTATCAGAGGTGCAGTGAGTAATAAAACCAGGTAAGAGTGAAGTGTACAGTGAGGGAAAAACAATACTTTATACTTGGCCTTTGATGATTTTTGCCAGGTTGTCTTTTCCGAAAGTCAGAAATTCAGATTTCAAAATCTCTGGATGTTAAATGTTGGCTCAAAAAACAAACAAACAAAAAAGCTTTTGAACATGGGTCTTATGTTTATCAGAACATAAAACCTACTTCTGATAAACTGCCAATCTGAAACCTCTGGTCTTAATGACCCTCCAAACGCCCCATAGAACTATAATTTTTTTCTCGACTGAGTTCCTAAAAAATACTGGGTCTCTGTGGTTCAAGTTTATCCTCCTTGACAACTACAGCCTGTGTGCCACAGAGTGGACTGCAGACGCGGGCATAAATTCCTCCTCTCCCTCGATCCATGCCCCCTTGCCCTGCAGCTACGAGTGCCCTCTCATTGACTCTAAGCTCAGCTGTGACTTGCTCTGGCCAATGGAAGTGAGCAAGTGTGACACAAGCAGGGGCTTGAAAGATGCTTGTGCACTGAAGCCTGCCCTCTCCTGCTGCTCTTTGAAGCCCTGCCACCATGTAATGAAGTTCGGACTAACCTGTCGGAAAATCAGCTACACGAGTAGAAGCCCCAGTCGTCCCAGCCACGGCCATCATAAACTGGCCAGCCCGGCAGATCTGCCAACTGACACACGAACGGCACTGAGGCCGGCAAAGCCAGCCGAGGTCAAAGGACCTCTCAGCTGTCCCAGAATTATGAGCTAAATAAAATGGTTGTTAGTTTGAGTGACTCGGTTTTAAAATAAGTGATTATAAGAAAAGATAACTGGTAAGATGCTATAATGTATCAGTTATACGCCTATCAAAAATACCATTATAAAACCACTTGTTTTGGTGAAATGAAGAGGGCTTGTCCTCAAGAGAAAGGCTTTTATGGTCCAATCACTACCGGTTCTATCATCACTACTAAGTGTCTTACATATTTTCGTCGCTTTTATTAGCCCTTGTGTTGACAAAATCATAAAGCTGCAGTGTCTCATAACTCTCTCATTTGCCTAAGGTGTTTGCCTCTCTCCTCCACAATCCTTGAGGACCGCTCACTGTAAAAACTCCCCTCGGTGGAAGAACTGTCAGCAAAGAGCCACATACTTTGGAGTTGGAGGGGAAACTGAAATTCTCTTAAGGAAAGGTTGAATACCCTGAAAAGGCAAGTAGCCTGAATGTAACTCCTGCATGTGGGTCAAGGGAAGGCCAACTGACAAAGTCAAGAATCGCCTTAGAAGATATCAGAGTATGGGCGGTTGCTGCATTACTTCCCAGTGCACGTTCAACGCTAAGATGGTTGCAAGATGTCCACTTGATAGCTCGACTGAAGGAGCTGAACTTTTTTTTTTTTTTAATATTTATTTATTTTTGGAGGGGAGAGAGAGAGAGAAACAGAGAGTGAGTGGGGGAAGGGCAGAGAGAGGGAGACACAGAATCTGAAGCAGGCTCCAGGCTCTGAGCTGTCACAGAGCCCGATACCGGGCTCGAACTCACGAACCGTGAGATCGTGACCTGAGCCAAAGTCGGACGCATAACTGACTGGGCCACCCAGGCACCCCTGAAGGAGCTGAACTTCCGTACAGATTTAGCAGTATAAACACTGGGGGGAGACTTCCAAAATTCATGACCTCTATGCTATGTTCATAAACCTACTGCCTTGTTTTTCTGAAAGACACCAAGACCAGGGACAACTGGTATTTGGAGTCTTCCAAATACCATCTGATCTTGGAGACGCATTTCTCTTTCCATTTTCTCTTGGGCCCCAGGGGTCAAAGTGAAAGAGCACCTGGCTCAACTCAAAGAGGCCTCCAGTCAGAAAAGTATTAGTTTAAAAGTAGGAGCATCTCACTACTCTTCAGTCCAGAGTATTTGAAACTCATAGTTTTATTTTTTTTTAATTTTATAATAGTTTATTTTCAAATTAGTTTCCATATAACACCCAGTGTTCATCCCAACATGTGCCCTTTTTAATGCCCATCACCCCCTCTCCCCCCTCCCTCATCCCCCTTACCCTCAGTTTTTTCTTAGTCTTTGAGAGTCTCTTATGTTTTATCTCCCTCCCTCTCTGTGTCTTCTCCAAAGAAAGATATGAAGAGTTCAGAAAAAATTTAAAAGAAGAGCGCCAAGATTTGACATACCAAATAGTACAGTATATAGTAAGTATATAGTACTATAGGACCCCGGACATAATACTGCCATGCCAGTAGGATTGCTCTGTTTTAGAGAAAGGTACACCTAAACATTAAGCTCTTTAATCCATCTCTAGTAGGGTATCAATTATCAGAAATTCTTCTCAGATCCTAGCAATAATCAGTCAGTCTCAGCTTTGGGTTTTTTTCCTCTGTCTAGACAGATATTTCGATAAGTACTCAAATACGCCAACTCTTTGAGTCCAAACCTAAAATGGCTGTGTCCCACATATTCTCTCCTTTGCCCAGATAAGGACATACCTCAAGAAAAGCCACACTCCCTTGAACCATGGCTCCCTTAACATAGGAGCTTAAAGAGTTGCTTTAGACACTGCTAGGAGTCTACCCAGGAGACACAGGAATGCTGATGCATAGGGGCACGTGTACTCCAATGTTCATAGCAGCACTTTCGACAATAGCCAAATCATGGAAAGAGACTAAGTGTCCATCAACTGATGAATGGATAAAGAAGATGTGGTATATACACATTCATACACATTGTATATGGAAGATGTTCCATATACAATGGAATACTACGTGGCAATGAGGAAGAATGAAATCTGGCCATGTATAGCAACATGGATGGAACTGGAGGGTATTATGTTAAGTGAAATAAGTCAGTCAGAAAAAGACAGATACCATATGTTTCCATGCATAGGTGGATTTTGAGAGACTTAGCAAAAACCATGGGGGAGGGGAAAAGGGGAAAGGAAAAAAGGACACAGAGAGGGAGGGAGATAAAACACAAGAGACTCTCAAAGACTAAGAACAAACTGAGGGTGAGGGGGGTGAGGGAGGGGGGAGAGGGGGTGACGGGCATTAAAGAGGGCACGTGTTGGGATGAACACTGGGTGTTATATGTAAACCAATTTGAAATAAACTATTAAAAAATAAAATAAAATAAATTAATTAATTAGTTAATAAAATTTAAAAAAAAAGAATGCTTTAGAAATCCAACAGAGAACTCCCCTTTTCCAAGCACTCTTTCTTTCCTGAGTATTCTGAATAGGGTGTACTCTTCCGGTTTTTAATGGGCTAATTTCCCATTCCGCCACCCCTGCCACTTCACCTCTTCCTCTCTGCCTCCCTCCCAATTTACCAGTGCCCATTCTAAAAGACTGGTTAATCAAGGCCTTTGTACCCATTTGTTCACTGATGGTGGTCAAGACCAGTACCAGCAGCGGGTTGTATCATGACCCTCCTGCTGACACGAGGAGGCTCAGCAGGCAGAGTGGGGAAGAGAGACCCAGGAACACTTCCTGAATGTTCACTATGTGTCAGGCATTTTGATGGATGCTTTCGAGTACTCAGCTTATTTACTTCTCTGTAATTCTCCTCAGTCCACAACGGCATTCACAAAGAATACTACGCATGTGCAAACAATGAACTACCTTCTCTGGTTATCATTTTGCAGGGAATCACCTACATCCTACTTTGGGCAGATTTAATTCTTTTTACACATATATAATATGCCTTAAATTTGGGATAGATTCCCTTTTTGTACATGCTGTGTGTGTGTGTGTGTGTGTGTGTGTAGTAACACCTTTCTATCCCAACTTCTCCCTCATGAGCCATCTGAAAATCCAGGGGTTTTATACCTAACAGAAGTTTTTAAAAAATGAATGTTAACCCTAAGCAAAATTTATACAATGACATTTAAAAAATTTTTTTAATGTTTTATTTATTCTTGAAAGAGACAGACAGAGCATGAGTGGGGGAAGGGCAGAGAGAGAGGGAGATACAGAACCCGAAGCAGGCTCCAGGCTCTGAGCTGTCAGCACAGAGCCCAAAGCGGGGCTTGAACTCACAACCCGTGAGATCATGACCTGAGCCGAAGTCGGACACTTTACCAATTGAGCCATCCGGGTACCCCTATACACTTACATTTTAAAAACATTTCCCTTTTAACTTTATCTTTTTATAGGACTTCAAAAAGTAATATTTTAGTTATTGTTGTGACAATGTCACTGGTTTTCACACTACTGGCCTGTGGCCAATAATTTTTACCAACTCTATGATTTCCTCTGATGTTAAATTTTAAACTTTGTGCGTGCCTGTGTATATGATCATTCTTTTTACAAATCATAGTGTCTTTTTTATTTACTAAACTGGACATATGACCCTGTGAAAGTTTAAGGTAAACAGAATGTTACATTTATATATTGTAATATGATTGCCAATATAATTATTTGTTACATTACATAATTACAGTAATTATTATGTATATTCGTTAACTACGCATTACATCTCTATGGCTTACTTACTACTTGTTACAAGTCTGTGCCCTTAAACACCACCAGTCTTACACCCCACCTTGTTCCCTAGTCACCGCCAGTTTATTTGTTTATTTTTTAACAGATCTAATTTTTTTAGTCTTTGTCTGACTTGCGTAGCATAATGTGCTTGAAATCCATCCAGCTTGTTGCCAGTGGCAGTATATCCTGCCTTCTCACGGATGAACAGACTGCACCGTGTACTGAACCACACTTTTTTTACCCATTCGTCTGTTGATGGGCATTTGGGTGTCCCCGTATCTTGGCTATTGTGAATGAATAATGCCGCAATAACCATGGGAGTACAGATCTCATCGAAATCCTGTTTCCATTTTCTGGGTATAAATGCAGAAGTGGAATTGCTGGATCATATGGTAGATCTGTTTTTAATTTTTTGACAAACGTCCATATTCTTTTCCATGGTGGACCAATTTACATTCCCGCCGATAATGTATAAAGGTGCCCTTGTCACCCGTGCCTGTTGCCTCTCGTCCTCTCTACGACAGCCACGTTCCCAAAGCGTGAGGTGGGGTCTCCCTGATTAGTGACGTTGAGCATCTCTTCACGCACCTGTTGGCCATTTTGATGTGCTCTTTGCAAAAATGCCTATTTAGTTCTTCTGCCCATTTTCTAATCGGATTGCTTTTGTTACTTAGTTGACTGACTTCTCTATTTATCTTGGAATATTCTGTGTATGTCTGTTAAGTCCGTTGGTTCTAAAGTGTGGTTCAATTCCAAGTTTCCTTATTGACTTCCTATCTCAATGATCTATCCAATCCTGACAGCGGGGCATTTAGGTCCCTTACTATTACTGAATTATCTATTTATACCTCAAGATCTCTTAGTATTTGCTTAATATACATCAGTGCTTGGATACTAGGACTGTATATATTTACAAGTGTTCTAACTTTTTGATGTAATAACGACTGGATTTATCATTATATAATGACCTTCTCTTTGCCAGGAATTCTTGGCTGGTAGTTTTTATCTTTCAATATTTTGAAAAGTCATTCCTCTCCCTGAGGCTATAGAGTTTCTACTGAGAAATCTGTTGATAGCCTAGTGCGGGTTCCTTTTTAAGTTACTGTCTTTTTCCCCCCCCTGGCTACCTTTAAAATTCTTTATCATTTTTTGACAGTTTCAATATAATGTGCCTTGAAGAAGGTCTTTTCACATTGAGATAAGTGTTTTATTAGCTTCATGGACTTGTATGTCTAGTTCCTTCCCCAGGTTTGGGAAGTACTCAGCATTAATTTCTTTAAATACACTCTCTGCTCCCTTCTCCCCCTCTTCTCCCTCTGGTATACCCATTCATCTGATGGCGTCTGATAGCTCTCACAGAGTTTCTTAAAATGTTTTTTAATGTTTATTAATTTTTTTTTTGAGAGAGAGAGAGAGAGAGAGAGAGAAAGAGTGTGAGAAGGGGATGGGTAGAGAGAGACTGAGCTACCCACATGCCCTCACACAGTTCCTTTACTTTCCTAAGTGTTAAAATCTTACTTCTAACCATGGAGGAAGGGAAGGAGAAAAAAAAAAGTTTCAAACAGAGAGGGAGGCAAACCAGAAGAGACTCTTAAATACAGAGAACAAACTGAGGGTTGATTGGGGGGACGGGGGAGACGGGAAAGTGGGTGATGGGCAGTGAGGAGGGCACTTGCTGGGATGAGCACTGGGTGTTGTATGTAAGCGATCAGTCATGGGAATCTACCCCCGAAACCAAGAGCACAGTGTATACGCTGTATGTTAGCTAACTTGACAAAAAATTATATTAAAAAAAAAAAAGATTAATGCCAACGTTATAATTCTGATAAGAAAATAAAGGATTGTAATTATTTTAAAAAATCATTTCCAGATTCCTTTCTTCCAGCTCACTAATTCTCTCTTCCATTTGATCTGCTCTGTTGCTACTGCTTTCTAAATGCATTCTTCATGTCATTTATTGAGTTTCTGTTTGGTTCTTCTTTAGAATTTCAATATCGTTGGTAAAATACTCCTTCTTTTTTACACCCAGTGCAGAGCCTAAAAGCGGAGCTTGAACTCACGACCCTGAGATCAAACCTGAGCTCAGATCAAGAGTTGGATGCTGAACCGACTGAGCCACCCAGGTACCCCAGTCAAGTACTCCTTCTTTTCATGAACTTTATTCCTGAGATCACTGTATTGCCTTTCTAAGTCTTCTTGTAGCTTGTTGAATTTTGTCATAATAGCTAGTTTAAATTATGTCATCGGTTAGATTGGAATAGTCTGTGTTGTGGGATCGAGTTGCTGGAAAATTGTCATTTTCCGTTTGTGTTACCATACTACCATGACTCTTTACAGTGATTCATGATAAGTGCCTCTGCCACTGAATCTGAAGCAGGAAACCCCCTTCTTGCTTAGACAAAGCCTTTACTTTGGTTCTAATAGTTTAGACAGGTTGGTAAGGGGGAGTCTTCCTTTTCTCTCCCAGAAGGTGGTGCTAAAGCACAAGTTTTTGGTTTCTCTTACCAGACAGGACTCCCCCCTCTAAGGTGGGGAGAGCAGTGCAGTTAAAGGGGGTGTGGGTGGGGGGGAGAGGGGTGTGCTTAGCACCGGGGGCTGTGGGCGTGCCCATGACCAGGTGGGAGGATCCTCAAGTGGGGAGTTCCCAGGGTTCCGGGACAGTCCTTTGGCCTAACTCTCCTGGGGCAGATGGCAGGAAACACTTTTCCTCCACCTTCTTCCTTTTTCTTTCCTACCCCCCACCCCCCATCACTATGGTCTCTTGGAGAGCATGGTTCCCCAGCTGGGTAGCAATCGCCTTCAGCCTCCACCTCCTCTGCCAGCAGGGTGGCCCTCACCCCTACCAGACCTGCCTCTGCGGCCTCTGCTGTCTCTCCCCTCCCTCCACAGCCTCCTCCAACACCCAATCTACCCACTTGCGGGTGCGCACATGAATGAATCTCTTCATTTTCTGGTGTGCTGCACGGAGGTGTGTTTTCGTTCAGTTACGGATATCTCATTAGTTGTAAATGGAAGGCAAGAGAAAAAAGGAGCAAGGCAGGCTGCCATGACCCTGATGTCACTCCAATGGTGTCTTTTTGTATTTGACGATCATTTTCTTTTTTTTCATGTGGTACTTTAGCAGTCAGCATTTACAAAACAGCTTTGAATTTTCAAAGGTCATCGTCCTCTATTCCTGTGTGGAAATTTCCCCAATATTTCACCAGCCATCTACTGAGAAGGTACGGGCATTATACTGGTGACATGAAGGTAAATAAGCAGGGGTCCCCAGTCTCAAGCAACTCAGTCTAATGGGGAAAACAGAGATAAATAAGTAAAATGTAATGTTCTTGGTATTATAATACGTGCGAAGTTCAAGTGGAATTCAAAAACAGGTCATTTCCAGGCCCCAGAAGATGGCCATCTCCATCGGGAAGGTGCTCCCTCTAGTCCTCCAAACTAACCCATCATCTTACCTACAAAACCTGCTCCTTCCTCATGTGCTCCTCCACTGTTCTGGGGCCCCACAGTCCTAGCAATCGGCATGGCCAGAACCTTCCCGGTCGTTAGCTGGTCCTCTCCTACGCTGGGCTCTCGGAGTCACGCAGTTTGCCAAGCGGATCTATTATGTCTCAATATCTTTTTTAGGACTCCTCATTCTCACTGCCCTACTTTCAACTTTAGGACTCTCACCTAAAAGAACACTCCATTTAGTGGCCTGCTTCCTGGCTCTCCCGTTTTATACCACGCTGGCAAACTGCTCTGCAGGAAGCAAGATCTTTCCAAAGAACAGCACTTGAAATCCTCTACAATCTACCCCCAACCTTTTCAACTTGGTTTCCAGCTGCCAGTCTCCTTCACACGCTCTGTGGCCCAGAACTCTATTTACATAATGGTGTCACAAATACCCTAACTTCCTATCTTTCTCGGGAGGTCCTTATTAAAAATGACAGCTTCCTACCTTCGAGATCCCAATTAAATGATGGCTTCCCTGAGAAGGTCCACTCTGTTTCACTCATCTGGAGAAAAATATTCCATTCTCTTTTCAACTCCCCCAGCAAGTGATTTGTGTCTCCACTCTTTTTGCTAATGTTATCTTCCCTCAGAAAATGAATTTTTAAGGGTAGGACCATCACTGTTCCCCCAAATGCCAACACATTCGTATGTAGCTAGGAATCGATAAGTCCTTTTTGAACATATTACTGCCTGTTTCATTTCTCAGTCAAACACAGATCCGAGCAGAATATCTTACAGAGCTGGGTGTCTCACCTGATTTCCGCAGGGAATTGTGCATTTGTGACCAGGAAACTGGAGATCTGACACTCGTGGAGTAATTTCAAAAACCTATTGATTTCCGGGTACATGATGGGTTCTCCCACAAGGGACAACGCACAGTGCTTCACCATCATCCCTTCCTCGAAACGGTCTTCTCTGACACCTGGGACTCCTGGAGAACACAGGGAAAAGGAACAAGCTCAGTAAGCCAGAGAGACAGGCTATCGCTTTTATTTTTCTTAAAGATTTTTTTAATCTTTCTAAATGGTTCTTTGGTTAGAGAAGGAAAATCCATTTTTGATACTATTCAAATAATACAAAACAAGGGCTGGGGGGAAAAAACTAGAATTAGTAAATCAGAAAAATCAGCCATCCCATCCTCGGTTTTAATACTAATTAAACTACATCAATGCAAGCAGGCGAAATGAACTTTGATAGCTAATTATCTGAAATGCAGAACATATTACTTTCCATAATTTGCTTAGCTCTGTATTCTTTCATGTTGGTTTAAGGAAATGAACTCAAATGTTTATCAACAGATAAGTGGGTAAACAAAATTTGGCATAAACATGCAATGGAAGGTTATTCAGCCTTGCAAAGAAATGCGATGCTGATGGGTGACAACTTGGATGAATCTGTGCTAACTGAAATGAGCCCAACACACAGGGACAGATACTGTATGCTTCCACTTATCTGAAGCACCCAGAATAGGCTAATTCAGAGAGACAGAAAGTGGAAGGTTATCAGAGGCTGGGAAGAGGGAGGAACGAGGAGTTATTTTTTCTTGGGTACAGAACTTCTGTTAGGGATGATGACAAAGTTCTGAAAATGGATAGTGCTGATGGTTGCCCAATACTGACAATGTACCTAATGACACTGAGTCATACACTTTAAAAATGGCTGCAATGAGGGCCACCTGGGTGGCCCAGTCGGGTAAGCGTCCAATTTCGGCTCAGGGCATGCTCTCAGGGCTCCGTAGGTTCGAACCCTGTATTGGGCTCGGTGCTGAAAGCTCAGAGCCTGGAGGAGCTCTCTGCCCGTCCCCCACTCACATTCTGTCTGTCTCTCCCTCTCTCACATATAAATATTTAAAAAAAAATTTTCAGGGGTGCCTGGGTGGCTCAGTCGGTTAAGCGTCCGACTTCGGCTCAGGTCATGATCTCACAGTTGGTGAGTTCGAGCCCCACGTCGGGCTCCGTGCTGACAACTCGGAGCCTGGAGCCTGCTTCGGATTCTGTGTCTCCCTCTCTCTCTGCTCCTCTCCCACTCGTGCTTTGTTTCTCTCTGTGTCTCAAAAATAAATAAATGTTTAAAAAAATATTTTCAAAATGGCAGTAATGGTAAATTTTGTGTTATGTATATTTTACAACAAAAACATGGGTGAGGGGAGTGAACTCGGCATAAGGAAAAGCCTCTTCTAGACCAGTCATTGCCGCCTTCATTCCTCAAGTATTCTGAATTGTGAAACTAAGTGGAGTTGGTCCAAAAGTATATAGGAGAGGAAAAGAAACCTGAAGTTCTCGCCTTTGGCTACACGTGAGAGTCGCCTGGACTGTCAGAAACGAGCTCCGCTGCCTCTGTGATTGGGCTGGGTGTCAGCCAGGACAACGGGAGCTTCCAGACCTCCTCGAGGGAGCCTAACGTGCGGCCAAGGTGGAAAACCACTGCAGAAACCAGAGTCCCCAAATGTGTTCGCACCCGGGAATCACCTGGGGAACCTGGACACTCCCAACCTCCAGGCCCCGCCACTGACCAGCTAACCCACAGTCCCTGGGGAGAGGCACGGCCATCAGCAGCTCCTGAGGCTTCCCGGGTGATTCCGACGTGCAAACAGAAGTTTGGGAACAGTTTTCAACCTTCGCTGGACACTGGAACTACCCAAAGTACTTTCTAAAATCTCGATGTCCCGGTAGTATCCCAAACCAATTAAATCGAAACCTCTGGGGCTGGGACTCTAGCATTTTATAAACCCTCCCCATTTTATTCCATTGTACAGCGTGGGTTGACAAAAACTGTTCTCGCTTCTAATGCAGAAGGCGCTCCTGACGGCCCCTCATCTAAAAATATGGAAGACTTGGAAAGAGTATAAAAGGGAAATGAGGGATGCCTGGGTGGGTCAGTCAGTTAAGCAATGGACTCTTAATTTCAGCTCAGGTCGTGATCTCAGAGTTCATGAGTTCGAGCCCCGCATCAGGTTTTGTGCTGACAGTGTGGAGCCTGCTTGGGATTCTCTCTCCCTCCCTCTCTCTGCCCCTTCCCCACTCATGCGCGCACATGTGTGAGCGTGCTCTCTCGTTCTCTGTCTCTCTCTCTCCTCCTCTCTCAAAATAAACATTAAAAAAAAAGGAAAAGGCACCTGGATGGCTCAGTCAGTTAAGCGTCCAACTTTGGCTCAGGTCATCATCTTGCAGTTCGTGGGTTCAAGCCCTGCATCGGGCTCTGTGCCAACAGCTCAGAGCCTGGAGCCTGCTTCAGATTTTGTCTCCCTTCCTGCCCCTCCCCCGCTCATGCCTGTCTCTCTCAAAAATAAACATTAAAAAAATTTTTTTTAATAAATAAACAAACATCAGGGGGCACCTGGGTGGCTCAGTCGGTTAAGCGACAGACTCTTGATCTCCGCTCAGGTCATGATCTCACGGTTCGTGAGTTCGAGCCCCCACATCAGGCTCTGTGCTGACAGAGCCTGCTTGGGATTCTCTCTCTCTGTCTCTCTCTGTCCCTCCCCTGCTCACATACACACACACACACACACACACACACTCTCTCTCTCTCGAAATAAACTTTTTAAAAAAAGTTGAATAAATAAATAAACATTAAAAAATTTTTTAAAGGGAAATGAAAATATATCTCCTTTACTTCAGATATTTCTATCATCTCTCTAGGTCCTTTCCAAAGCAAAGTCTCTGAAGGATACAGATTCCTTATGAAGACTGGGGGTGGGAGGGAGCATGCTCACATTCCCTCCCAGCCACTCGTTAGCCGCCTTTGAAACACTATAAACAGTCCCCACCCTCAAAGAGTTTTTGCTGGCATTAACTAAGACGATGCGTGTAAAAGGCTTTAGCAGAGCGCCTGACACAAAAGAAACATTCATTACAAACTGGCTACTACCGCCATTATCCTGGGTTCTTAAAATTATTAAAGCCCAGTCAATATCACCTTAACGATGAACAAACCTGGAGAAAATAAAGTCAGCTTTCAATGCTCATTTGTGCCTTGGTTTCCAGGAAGTGATTTTATTTTTATACACACACACACACACACACACACACACAATCTACGTAGAAATAAGCAACTGCAACTAAATACTCAAGAGCTCAAACTAACACAACACAGGCTACAATCAGAACCACCTGAACGCGGCAGGTGGTCTCTTCTCCGATCACCATTTAACTGCAGTTCTGAGGACGTGCTTCGCGTCTCACACCGGTATTTTTAAATGAATAATTTTTTAGGTGACTGAAATCTATCTTAACTCAAGTGAATCAAGGTTTTAAATATAACCTGATCCTTGACTCACTCTACTGCCAAAACAACTCAGCGCTAAGCACACAATTTCCTTCTTATAAAAAATATCATTAATTTTAATCCCCCCATGGGCAGAGGAGTAGAAGGGCGGATTTAACCTGAAACAGAATAACTGAGCACTGGCTAGGCCCTAACCACTGGATGTCACATGAAGGTCCAAATTCTGGTTCTCCCAGTAAGCTGCTCTGTGTCCTTGGTCAGGCTGCTCAACCTCTTTATACCCATTCCCTGATCTACGCATGGGGATTTTACACACACACACGTGCGCACACACACACACAGACACACACAGCTTTTATAAGAAGTCAATGAAATACCTAGTGCAGTGCCAGGCCCGGCACAGAAGCAATCAGAAAATGTTAGCTGCAAATGGTTTTATTTCAATAATAATTATTTATTTTGTGAATTGAAACAGAAACTCAATCTTTCAACTATCTTAATTAAAATGGTAATTCCACTCAATCTGACACACACTTATTGATCACCTACTATGTACCAAACAGTGTTCTAGGCAAGTTTTCTATAGTAAATAGTTTTATAAATAATTTTATAAGTAACTTCTCTATGTATAGAAAACCCTCCGCCTTTGTGAAGCTTATATTCTTGTGAGAGACAGAGAATAAACACGAAACATAATAAATCTGTGAATTCTACACCAGCATGGTCCAAGAAGATGTTCTGAGATGATGCAAATGTTCTCTGTCGGTTCAATCCAACACAGCAGCCACCAGCCACGTGTCTCTTGAGCACTTAAAATGTGGTTAGTGTCACCGACAATGCACCAAACTTTTTATTTTATTTAATATTCATTAATTCAAATGTAAAGGGCCACATGTGGCCATGAGCTAGCCCCCAGGACACGCGTGACTTTAGTGTATTAGACGGTGAAAAGCATATGGAACAGAAAAGGTAGAGCCGGGTAGAGAAAACCGGCGCAGGCCGCCTCGGGAAAAGGGTGGTGGGAAGAAGCTCGCCGAAAAGGTGAGCTCTGACTCGAAGGAGACGAGGGAGGGGGCCCAGGGAATCAAGAGGGAAAGGGCCCCTGGGCAGCGGACAGCAGAACGAAGGCCCTGTGGCGGGAGCATGCTGACATGTCGAGGGAATCTGAGAAACACGGGTAGTCGCAGCAGGGTTTTGAGAAAAGTGGCACGACCTCCATCTCCCTCTAAACAGAACACCCTGGGTGCTACGCTGGGAACAAAGGGGCAAAGAGACACGCTCATCTGGTAAGAGGGTATCGTATAATCTAAGCAAGAACGATGGTGGCTTCCAAGGCGGTGGGGACAGTGGAGGCTGCAGGAAGAGGTCGGTCGATCTTGAAGACCTAATCGATAGGACTTTCTAATGGATCGGATGCAGGAGATGAGACAAAGAGAAGGGACAACGATTTATACAAAGCTTTTGGCCAGAGCGACAGAGCTGCCACCAACTGAGACGAACAAAAAGCCTGGGGGTAACAGGTATTGCAGGGAGGGAATAACCGGAGATCAATTTCAGACTGGGAAGGTTGGAAATTTCTGTTACATGTGTGAATGAGTGTCCAACATTCAAGTTTGGATTCTGGACGAACAGACAGGGTGGAAACAAACCTTTTGGCAAACAGATGGTGTTTCCGTTCCGGGCCTCAACGAGACTGCCAGGGCAGTGAGTGTAGAGAGAGAAGAGAACTGAGCGCTAGGGCAGTCGCATAGCTAGAGACAGCAAGACGGGTCGGCAGAGGACACGCCCAAGGAGCAGCCGGGGAAGGAGAAAGACATAAAAGCAAAGGGACCAGCTGTCACCTTCTCTGAGAGCCTGAACTAAAAACATCGACTTGCCCATTTACACAATGACGACAACAAAAACCAAGACAGAAAAAAGGCCCTCGGATAAATCTTCTAAGAGTAATGATTCTGGGATTTAAAAGTTATCCTAATTTTCTCAAAAGTAAGGTACTGAGAACACGTACAATCGTGGGTCTCTCCTTCGTAAGAGCACATTTCTCTTTCGTGCTCACTGCCAGAGGCTATTACGGTGATCTCTCCCGAAACGAGGCCCTCCGGGACGCAGCCTCCTGCCTGCCTCCACTGTCCTCGAGGAAACAGGTCAGAAAAGGACACATCCTCTAAATTTCTAATAGAAAGAAGCTCTGGAGCAGGAAGAGAGTCCAGGCAACAGCAGACGCCACATTTCAGTCACACATCTACAGAGAGGTCTCCCAGGGGGTCTCTCCCTCCCTCTCTCTCCCTCTCTCCCTCTCCTTTTCCTTCTCCCTCTCTCTGTCTCTGTCTCTCTCTCTCACACACACACACAGACACACGCTATTCTCATGTCTCCCTAAACCACAGCCCCTTCACTACAACTGTCGTTCCCGATTTCGCCCCGTTAGCAAGTTTCTGACACTTCTCTCATCCTGAACAGCTCCTGATGCTGGGCACCATCAGATGAACTACAAAGCCTACCTCATCTCACGCAAAGATGGCAAAGCAGAAACTTAAGAGGCTAGAAGTACTATCCTCATGGCACAGCAATAAAACCAAGTAACACAAAAATAAACACGATACATTGCTCCGCACGGAGTATCTGGTGCCTATTTGTAACGTGTGGGTCAATCAGACAGAAAATGTTCATTCTCTTCTTTCTTCTCATAACAATATCGCTCCTGGCCAAAGATCTTCCTCAGAACCCTCCTGCTTGAGCGTCATGGACATCTTTGCTGTCGGCACCTCCACTGTCAGGGTTCTCCCGAACGACCTTGAGAACACAGTTAGCAGGGTGATGCTCTGCTCCCCGCCGCCCCCACGTTGATTTTGGATGTGTACTGTAACACACCTCATTTGTGGAAACCATCGGTTGGAGATCCTTGACTTCTCTGGCATTACTTCACTTTTAAACTATACATGAAAAACAGCTAGCAACAAATACTGTCTTTTCCATCTTTGTGCCTTCAGGACTGAGGACGTTCCTGACGAGGAGTGTGTACTCGCTCAACTACGAACTGATGGGAAACTGAGCGAAGAGAACCTCCACCCCACCCTCTGGGAACTCTCTCTCCTGCCACGGTGGTATTTAGAGGGGACAGGCAGCACTCTGAAAAGATGCTGAGCTGCACTGAAATTCTGACCCACTTGTAATCAATATAAACTCAATTTTGCATGCGTCTAAAGGGAAAGCTAATGAAGGTCATGGGAAGAAAGATATTTTAATGATTCAATTAAAAAACTGAAAAGACAATAATTGCCCTCGGAACTGAGCACAGAAGCACAAAAGAGAAGCATTTAAAAACTCAGAATATCTTCAAAATCTGTTCAAGGCTGGCCACTCAGCTAAAGTTGGACACTCGGAGGGAATAAGCAACAACACCCACAGCAAGTCTTCTCCTCCACGAAAATAAAATCGTAAAACGATTGAACCAGATCCATGGGAGAAGGCAGGCATCCCCCGCGGGGTAGAAGAGCACACTAGAAAACAAAGGACTCCAGGCCGGAATAAGGGAAATGATTAATGAGTAAAGAGTAAACCTTGTCTAAAGACAGGATGCGGTCAGGAGTCCAGAATATACCCAGCTAAGAAGGAAATCGCTTCAATTCTTTGAAAACTGTTTTTAATGTTCCTAAAGCATTTCTGTTTAAGACTGATATTTGTATTCCCACAGACATGGCATTATTAAAATGAAGATTAAGTTACCATTCGAACCCCCTATACACCAAGTTAATCTGCAATATATCTAAACTATAGTACTAAAAAATCTATTTCAATGCTACCTAATCAAATTCAAAATCTTTTCCTATAGGAAAATGTAACCCAAATACCAACTAACGAAACCGTTAATACCCTAATTCCTTTGTTTTTTTATTTTGTTTTGCTCTTTTCAAGCTACAAGGCGGCACAGGGTAATAGCACTGGTGCTCTCATTGGGAAACTCTAATATGGGTGTGGAAGAAAGGGGAACTTTCCTGAAGGGCCTCCAAAAGTGAGTAATTACATCACATGAGCTAAAGCCACCCCCAATCCCTACTGAGGAGTTCAGATTTGGGGAAGAGAGAGGACAGACTCCACCGGGGGCTAAAATGAAATCGAGAGTCACGTGTCTGCTTCTGTCAAGTCCAAACCGCGGGTCTGCGTCAGGACTGCACCCAGGTTCGGGGTTCAGAACTGGCGGCGTGACTTGTATTAACCTCACCATCCTTACTCCGAGGCTCACCATTCAGAAAGGAAGGGGGCCGGTTTTATTTAGACTCTATCCCCAGGGATGAATGCAAGATAGAACACAGAGATTTCGCTCATTGCAGCAAGAATTCAGGTTCATACAAAAAGAAATCTTTAGACTATCACCACTGATACAGACTGAGTGAAGTCATAAATTGAAATCTCATTGCCTGATGAATGTCTACAATAAAATAAACCACCATGAATCTGAATGTTTAGATTACTTTCTGCTGAGAACCAAGAAGACAGAAAACATAACCAATATTCTGAAACACTAAAATTCCATAACTTTGCCCAAGTTATGAGATTTTTAAAAAGAAAACAACGTACACATTTGTCTGTTAAGGGCGGCAGACTACCGGCAGTTTTCTAGAAGACCTGTGGATTCTCACAAAGTACATATTTCATCATTGAACAGTTAGGTTTTTTTCTCCCTTTTATAATACTGTAGTATCAGAGCCAGCGTCACCATAATTATTGTAGTAATAAGGGCCAGCTGAGTGGACCAGTCGGTTCATGAGTTCGAGCTCCACATGGGGCTGTGCGCTGACAGCGCGGGGCCTGCCTGGGATTCTCTCCCGCTCTCTCTCAAAATAAATAAATACACTTCAAAAAATTTTTAATTATTATAGCAATCAGACAGATTTTCAAAAAAAGCCGATGTCCTATTTAAGCTTGGAACGAAATAAAAAGCGGTTAACGAATAGTCGCTGCAATCCAAAAATTGGTCATGAAAGGAGCTCTCACTCTTTGTGAAAACATAAAATTTAACAAATGAGACCTCCTTTATGCTCAGGTGTCAGCCTTTCTACACCCACCCCCTACCTTCAAATCCAAATCCATTTTCTAGTAACCACTACTGCTACTTTGAAGAAAAACTGCTTTGGCACCCCGAACAGTGTCGGTATACAAATGTCAACCAGCTCTGATTTGAAAACCTTTGTAAGAAATGTATTGTTGATTATATGAATAGCTGTTTTGCTGTCATGGTTAACATTGGTAGCACTCCCTCCCCGTTAGGCATTTAAACCCCTATTCAGGACTCACTTGTCCAAAGATACACTCTATTCTTTCTCTCTGCAAGCCATTCTCTATCTTCCCACTACAAGATAATATACTTTTTTTTAATGTTTTATTTTATTTTTGAGAGAGAGAGTGTGAGACAGAGCACAAGCAGGGGAGAGACAGAGAGAGAGGGAGACACAGAATCTGAAGCAGGCTCCAGGCTCTGAGCTGTCAGCACAGAGCCCGACGCGGGGCTCAAACTCACAGACCGTGAGATCATGACCTGAGCTGAAGTTGGACGCTTAACGGACTGAGCCACCCAGGCGCCCTGATAATATACATTTTTAAGAACTCTTGTTTCTTACCCCATGGGAACCTGAAGACAAACCATCGGAGACGCCTACTGATGAGAGTAAGTGCAAGGCAACTAACCAGACACACCGGGCTGCACAGGACAAGCCCTTCAGACCAGCGGGGCAGACGATAAGGAACGCGTGCTCGCTGAGTTCACCGAACACGTTATTAGCATGAATAAAGTCAGCCTTATGATTGATTCATTACTTATTTCCATTTAAAGTGAATTTGCAAAAATGTTCCTGTCAGAAAAATTACTATCGAAACTCAAACTGTCATCCTGCATCAAGGACATCTCGGAATGAAAGAATGAATGCCTCGTCCTCAGGGCTGCTTCCTTCCCACACAAACTGCCTGGGACACAACTCACCCAGCGAGACTGCCAGCTGTCTGGGAAACACACGTCCTCACGGTCCTCGTCCCATTACTGAAAGGTACGACTGGCTCCTTAGGGACTAAAACAAAACTTACTAGAATCTAAAGATAAATTACTGGCATCTGCCAACTTCTGATGTTATGATCTGTGACGATTAATTTTATCTGTCAACTTGGCTGAACCACAGTGCCCAGGTATTTGGTCAAATATTATTCTGGTTGTTTCTGTGAAGTTGTCTTTTGGATGAGATTAACATTTAAATCAGTGGACTTTGTATAAAAGCAGATGGATGATTCTCATCCAATCAGTTGAAGGCTTTAACAGAACAGAGACTGACTTTGCCCAAGCAAGAAAGGATTCTACCAGCAGACTGCCTTTGGATTTCAACCGCAACCCTTCCCTGAGTCTCCAGCCTGTTGGTCTACCCCAAACCTACAGAATCATGTGAGCCTGTTCCCCAAACCAACCTGTCACTCTCAGTCTCTGCACACACAACCACACACACACACACACACACACACACACACACACACACACACACCCCATCCTGTTGACTATGTTTCTCTGGAGAACTCTGACCAATACATTATCCAAAAGAAAACAAGGCTTTGCCTTGAAATTTTTTAAGAAGGCATGTGGTTTGGAGATCAGTAATCAATATTAATTAAATCAACAATGACTGTTGTTGGTCTGATACCAGCCGTGAAGACTTTAGTTCTTCACCAGTTTCATTTAATTTTCCTAAACACTGATAAAAGACACGGCTTTATCCAAACAAGGGAAAGTAATTTGTTAAAAAAATAAATAAATAAAAAGTGCTTGAGACTAAAAGTCAAGATGCAAATTTAAGTATTTATGAGCATCTTTGCAGATGTACGAAAATAAGTCAGCACATGCACCGACACACACAAACACACACAGGTCCACTTTCCATAGAAAAGTCATAAAAAATAAAAGTATAATTATTGACTGATTATCCTTAATAAATTACTATTGATCTAAATAATTATTTGCATCACTTTTCTCAATTTCTCACAAGAAAATAAGAATAGTAATAAGAAGTACTGAGGTGTAACAGGCAATACATTTGGTCTTTGGCCCTGATTCTTGGCACAAAGCTCCTAAAACCCTTGGGATTTCCAGTGGAAAGTAGTGTCTTTAGTCTTTCATTAGGAGCCCCTTTTGAGCACACCCGAATTTACACTAACGAGGTGACTTAGGGCCCCTAAATAGCCTCAGGACAGGGCTGGTCACCAGAAAGACCAGGCGATTAGAGGGCTATAATTTTCAACCATACCAGGGACCTCCTGGAAGGGGAAAGAGGAGGGGTATGAAGCTCTATAAAAACTCTGTGAACAACAGAAACAGAGTTGAGGGGCTTCCAGGTTAGTGAGTGCATCCAAGTGCCGGGGGATGAAGTACTCTAGTTCCACGGACAGAAGCTCCAGCGCCTGGGATATTTGCACACTTCACCTTATGTTACCTCTTGCCTCTAGCTGTCCATCTGAATCCTCTAAAATACCCTTTCTAATAAACTCGTAAATTTAAGTAAATGTTTCTCTGAGTTCTGTGAGCCACCCCAATAAATTAATCACATCCAAAGAACAGGTAGTGGGAACCTCCAATTTACTGCCAGTCAGTGAGAAGCACAGGAAACAACCCGGACTTGACACTGGGGTCTGATGTGCGGCAGTCTTATAGGGCTGAACCCTTACCCCGTGGGGCCCGACGCGACCTCCAGATAGTGTTAGAACTGGATTAAATTTATGGGACACCCAGTCAGTGTCTACTGAGAACTGAAGAATTGCTTGGTGTGCTACAAAAGAAAAAGCACTTAGTAGAAGTACTATAATACTGTCTCAAGAAGCAGGGGCTTGACACAACAAGTTTCTTCACAGAAAAGAATCAATTGCTGGGGTTTATAAAGACCCCCACATATGAAGTCAGCACCACAAGAGTGCCTTGATCAACACAACCTTGGTTACAATTCATTGTTTACTGTTGCACAGCAAAGGAAAGGAAACTACAGGGAGGACTTGTAAGTGACAGGTGGAGACACACAGATTTAACAGGGAACAAATTTCAGTTTGGTATACGCAGCTATCACTTTACCAAGCCAACACTCTGTAAGTCCACCACGCCTGTCTACAGCACTGGGCCTCGAGGCGTGGTCCCCAGCTCAGCGACATCGACACCACCCGGAAAGCTGCAGAGAGGCACATGCTTGCGCCCCGCCTCAGGCCTACTGAACAATCTCTGGAGAAGGAAACCGGGAATCTGTGTTTTAACAAGTCTTCTGGATGATTCTGAGAACCAGTAACCTCCAGTAAAGTCATAGACCTTTAAGTATGAAACAGAACTGAATCAGGAAATTCAGAAACTGGGTGGCAGAATTTTTACATCGCTATGGATCACGTGGAGGGAATTTTTATTAATAGTTATGCCTCCTTTTTTATAAGGCATTTATATAACTAATACTATATAATTGATATTATTTAAGATTTTTCCAATGATCTAAACTTTTCAACCCATTCATTAGGCTGCCTTGTGCTTACTGAGACAGAACACTATCAAAAGTGTTTAGGATGGATGATAATACATTCCCAGGCAAAACCTATAGGCTGAGTGCATCATATTTGCCATTGCTAAGTTCTGAATTACATTTTTTTAGTTCTTTCATCATATGGGGTATAAGAGTTGTCAGTAAAAACTAAAAAAGCCAAAACGTATATAATATTTCTACAAAGTTTGCACTTCCCTGTGTGAGAATTTGCCAGTGGGGACAAAATCCTGTGAAAGAGGCAATTCCACTGCCAATTTAATTCGCACTAATTAGCATTCCTTCATAGAAGGTAGATAAATACCTTTAAACTGCTTAATCATGCTCTGATGGTTTTCAATGGCTTCCTTTAAGATCATTTCAGGCTGGTCCATCTTCCACCGCCATTCGGTGCCCACTGGATTGGTGTGGTGCCTGAGAACGAGAGGCAAAAGTTCTAAAGGACTCTCTGTAATAACATCTCAGCAAGTCATCTACTATGCCATAGTCCATAAAATCACAAAATTAGAGTTGGTTTCCCCCAGGAGCTCAGCTATTTACAGTAGTGTTTTCCAGCTTTTTTAAGTCATGACACCTAGTAGAGAGGGTTGGATGGCAGAGAAATATCTAGCTAAGGCTGGAGGTTTAATCAGAACAATACGAAATGTACAACCTTCTCTCCCAGCCACCCACCACCAGGTTAACACACATCCATAACAACTAATAGAATATTTCTGGAAGAGTTGCAAAATCACAGTGATTGACCCTCCCTGAGACGCAGCACAGTGAGAACGCCTAGAGCTGAGGATGGATCAGACATTAAGAAAAAACCTGTTGGGGCGTCAGGGTGGCTCAGTTGGTTGAACACCCGACTTCGGCTCAGGTCATGACCTCACAGTTTGTGGGTTCAAGCCCCACATTGGGCTCTGCACTCACAGCGTGGAGCCTGCTTCAGATTCTGTCTCCTTCTCTCTGCCCCTCCCTAACACGTTCTCTCTCTTTCTCTCTCAAAAATAAACATTAAAAAAGAAAAAGAAAAAAAACCTATCAAACCAGCCCCCATGCTACACACAAGGATCCCCTGGAGGAATTTTGAGCCAGCGGTACACTGAAGGTAAGCACAGAAACAGTAAACCTCAACTCAAGCCCAACTCCTGACTAGATTAACCTAAACTCCAAAAAGAGGCCTAGCAGAAAGGAAAGGTGTACTGAATTTCAGACACAAAAGAAATTCACTTCCAGTCTCTTAGATAATACATAAGACGTCTGACTTTAAACGAACAAGAGCATACAAAAAAACAAGAAAAACAATACATTCCTAATGGACAAAGCAATCAGCGGAACCAAACTCTTGACACAAGTGTTGAAACTATTTGAAATGGAATTTTTAAAACTATGATTAATACATTAGAAGCCCTAATAGAAAAGGGGGGCAATATGCAAGATCAGATGGGTAAATTCGGCAGAGAGATGGAAATTGTAACACAGCCACCAAAGAGAAATGTTAAATATGAAAAAACAGGCCTTCGACAGGTTGAGCAGTAACTAGTAACAGCAAGGAGAGACTAAAAAATTGGGGAGACCAATGCAAATAAGCCACCTAAAACACAAAGTTTTCTTTTTTAAGTGAAAAAAAAGGAGGACAGCATCTGGGAGCTGTGGGACAACACGAATACATCCCAAATACACACACCTGGAATCCCGGAAGGAAAACAGAGACAACAAAGCAGAAGAAATAGTAGAAAAATGACAGCTAACAATCTTTCACAGGTAATGAAAAACAACCCCAGATCCAAGCAGCTCTCAGAACAACCAGGATGTATTTATTTTATTTATTTATTTTGAGAAAGAGAGAGAGAGAGAGAGAGACAGACAGACAGACAAAGCACAGATGAGGAGGGGGGGGCAGAGGGGGAGGGAGAGGGAGAATCCCAAGCAGGCTCCACCCGGTCATCACAGAGCCCCACGCAGGGCTCAAATTCATGAACCAAGAGATCATGACCTGGCCAAAAACCAAGGGTCAGACGCTCAACCAACTGAGTCACCCAGGCAAACCCAGGATATTTTAAAAATTAAAAAAAAAAAAAAAAAACCAGCCTAAAAATACCATATACAAATGATGAAAATAAAAGAAAATACGGAAATCTTTAGGTTAGGAGGAAAAAAAAGACATGTTATCTAAGAAAAACGATTAAAAATTACATCTGACAACTCATCAGCAAACAAGCCAGCTGAAATTATAATGACACCTGAGAAGCACGCTTAAAAAAAAAGGAAACAAAACTCATTGACCAGAATTCTAAACTCAGAGTATCCTTCAGAAATGGAAAATACAGGCTTTTGCACACAAAATCGGAGAGACTTCCTTGTCAGCAAATCTACATCACGAGGTACGTTATACGGAATTGTTTCGACTAAAGAAACATATACTAGATAGAAACCTGAATCCACACAAAGAAATAACGAGCACTGGAAAAGGGGAAGGGGAAAATCATATTTACTTTTACCTTTAATTGCTCTAAAAATAACCGACGGTGTAAGTAAAAAGGGGTATCAGTGTACTATGTGCTCACAACTTGTGTAAAAAAACCTTAAGCCAACAATAGCAAAGGGTAGGAAAGAGGAATAGGGAATATACTGTTGTGAAATCCTTACACTACACATAAAGTGGTATATTATTCGATGTTAGAGTCTGATTAATTTAAGATGTATATTGTAAACCTAAGGGAAATCTCTAAAATATTTTAAAAATACACAAATAATAAGCCAAGATTAAACACAAAATCATTTAAAATGCTCAATTAACACGACGGCAGGTAGAAAATTAAAGAATAGAGAATGGATAACAGCAAGACGTCGATTTTAATCAAACCCTACCAACGGTCACTTTCAATATAAATGGTTTAAACACATTAATGAAGGCAGAGATTATCAGATGAGGCTATATGAGGCCACCACACTGATGGTGTGGAGCCTGCTTGGGATTCTCTCTCGCCCTCTCTCTGCCTGTCCCCTGCTCGCTTTCTCTATCTCTCTCTAAATACACATATTTTTAAAAAACGAAAAAAGAAAAACTATATGAGACCAAGCATTACTCTAATACAAAAAATTGGATTAAGACGTTACAAGGAAACTACAGACCGATACCCTCCATGAACATAAACATGGAAATCTAAAACACCAAAACAAACGAAAACCCTGAGCAAATAGAATGCAGCAACACAAAAAAAGGATAACGTATCACAACCAAGTAGCGTTTATTCCAGAAACACACGCTGGTTCCATATGCAAAGATCAATCACTCTAGTTCACCACTTTTTTTTTTAACGTAGGCTTCATGCCCTGCACGGAGCCCAACGCAGGGCTTTAACTTACAACCCTGAGATCAAGACCTGAGCTGAGATCAAGAGTCAGACACATGGGGCACCTGGGTGGCTCAGGAGGTTAAACGTCTGACTCCTGGTTTCCACTCAGGTCATGATCTCATGGTTTCATGAGTTCAAGCCCCGTGTAAGACTCCGTGCTATGAGTGGGGAGTTTGCTTGGGGTTCTTTCTATCTCCCTCTCTCTCTGACCCTCCCCCACTGTCTCTGACTCTCTCAAAATAAATTAATTAATTAAAAAGAAAAAAAGAGTTGAACACTTAACCAACTGAGCCACCCAGGCACCCCTCTGGTTCACCATTTTAACAGAATGAAGAAAAAAATGACCACCTGCAGAGATGCAGAAGTATCTAATAAAATTCAACATCCGTTAATGAGAAAAACTCTCAGCAAACTAAAAATAAAACGGAATTTCTTTAATCTCATGAAGGGGATCCAAAAAAGCCCTCACAGCTAACATCAAACTTAGCGGTGAAAGAATGAATGCTTTCCTCTTAGGATCTGAAACACCGTAAGAATGTCCTTTCTGACCAGTCCTATACAGCATGTAAATCCTAGCCGTGAAATAAAGCCAGAATAAGTAGACTCTCTCTTCACAAATGACACGTTTGTCCATATAAAAGTCCAAAAGAATCTACAAAAAAATCTACTGGAACTAATGAGAACTAGCAAGGGAGCCTAACAAGTGCATAAGATACATGGTCAATATACAAAAAAAGCCTGTCTTTATTATATACCTGAATGTGTGGTATTGGCCAAAGAGAGACACATAGATCAAAAGGCCAAATGAAACCAGAAATATACCCAACATACATTATTGTGAACTGATTTTTTATAAAGGTGCAAAGGCAATTTTAGGGAGAAAGAATAATTCTTTCAATAAATAGTGCTACAACAATTGGAAATCTGAAAGCAAAACAAAACAACAAAAAACCAAATTCCATGTATACGTGGAACATCATCAGTAATAAGACAAACTGATAGCATGTACCTTCTGATAGGACCAAGAACACATTGCTTCACATGAAAATATACAATCTCATTCTCATTATGAAAACACACAAATACACATTGAGGAACTTTCTAGAAAATACCTGACCAGGATTTTTCAAAAGTGTTAAAGGCATAAAAACAAGAAGAACTAAGGAACTGTCACAGACTGGAGAAGACTAAGGACACATAACGACCAAATGCAATGTGGGATCCTGGAACAGAAAAAAACAGTAATAGAAAAACTGGCAAAATCTCAACAGTCTCCAGTTTAATTAACAGTGTTGTATCTACTGTAATTAGCCAGAAATGTTAATTTCTTGGTTGTGACAACTGTCCTGTGGTAATGTATGATGCTAATATTACGGGAAAGTAAATGAAAGGTATACCAGAACTTTCGAAACTACCTTTGCAACATGCCACATAAGAAATAGTTTTCTTTCCTTAAAACACTAAAGGTTGTTGGAAACACAGGAAAAGAAGTATCATATTCATATACTGAAGTATAAATTGATATAATCTGGGTCGAAAATATATAATAAAAATCTGAAAACATTTTATATAGCAGAGTACTCATTACAACACAACCAGCTATAATAGCAAAAAAAAAAAAAAAAAAAAAAACAACGAAACAAAAAAACACCTATCTTGATGAGCACTGAGTAATGTACAGAATTGTTGAATTATATTGTACACATGAAACTAATATAACACTGTATGTTAATTATACTTCAATTTTTAAAAAGAAAAAATTATATTTGCAAAAATTAAACCCATCTTGGCCATCATCTCTTGTTTTTCAATGCTGGACTCAGTGTTTTAACATAGTGTTTAGGATTTTACACCCATGCTAATTAATGAAACTGTACTGCAATTTTTGATTTTCATGCTGTTCTCTGGATTGGTATCAAGGTTATACCAGTTTCTTTTTTTTTTTTTTTTAAACGTTTATTTTTTAAGAGACAGAGAGACATAGAGCACTAACGGGAGGAAGGGCAGAGAGAGAGGAAGACACAGAACATGAAGCAGGCTCCAGGCTCTGAGCTGTCGGCACGCAGCCTGACATAGGCTCAAATCCATAAGCCGTGAGTTCATGACCTGAGCCAAAGTCGGATACTTAACCGACTGAGCCACCCAGGCACCCCAGTTACGCTGGTTTCTTAAAATTAGTTTATAATTTTCTTTGCTTTCTGGAGAATTCCTTTTCCTTGACTATTTGCTAGAACTTCCTTATAAAACCATCTAGGTCTGGTTTCTTTTTGATACGGTTCGTAACTACCGATTCCATTACTACAGTGATTACAGAACTACTCAGAATGACATTCTTCTTGAATTACTTTTGAAAATCTAAATTTACAAGAAATTTAGAAATTGGGAACTGGCCAGTGATTACCAGGCATTAGGAACAGGGAGGGTAAGGGAGTAGGGGTAGCAAGAAGGAGGCTTTTGGTGATGGAAAAAGTCTGTATTTTGATTGTGGTGCCAGATACATGATTCTAAATATATGATAAAACTGTACAGGAACACATACACACATACTCCCACCACACGAATGAGTACATTTAAAACTGTAAAATCTGAATAAACTGTGTAGATTTTTTAAAAATAAATAAATTTACAAGGAATTTGATTATTTTTCAAATATTAATACTTTTCACTGTCTTCAATCTTTGCAGCATTAATAATTGTATAACCTCTTTCATTAGTTAATATTGTTTATTCCCTCTTTTTTGATCTCACAAATATCATTTTAGAAAAAACTTCTACCAATTTCAAATGCATGTGATTGATAACATCACCACACACCACACCACCTAATCAAGTCTTTAAGATTTTGTTCTTTAAACTTATTTGCAATTTATCTTCTACCAGAGCAAAAACAGCACATCAAAAAATTTAGGGGAACAACTTAAGTTCATTTGCCTTAAAACAAACTACAAAGCACATTCAGGCCAAAAAAAAAACAAAACAAAAAAAACCCCAAAACACACGAGTGACCAGATAACTTAAGAAATGGACAAAGAGGGGCGCCTGGGTGGCTCAGTCAGTTAAGTGGCCAACTGCAACGCAGGTCATGATCTCGAGTTCTATGGGTTCGAGCCCCGCGTCGGGCTCTGTGCTGACAGCTCAGAGCCTGGAGCCTGCTTCCGATTCTGTGTCTCCCTCTCTCTCTGCCCTTTCCCTGTTCACGCTGTGCCTCTATGTCTCTCAAAAAATAAATAAACATTAAAAAAAATTAAAAAAAAAACAATTATAAAGCTTCAGTTATGTAATATTACTAAGTTCTAGAGAACCTTTCATTACAACGAACAAAACTGTGTTGTAAACTTCAAATTTTGTTGAGAGCAGATCTCATGTTAGGTAGTCTTACCACAGTAGTAGTAGTAGTAATAATAACAATAATAATAATAAATAATAAAATAAAAATATTACTTTAGAGCAAAATTAAATTACAATCCTACTAAATATGGGGAATGAGGAAATTTTGCAGAAGAGACACACCTTAGAATTAAAGACAAAGGCCCTTTAAATGTATTTCTGTCTTGCTTTCCAAACAATGATTTAATTTAGCAGATTAAAATCTGGTTCTAAATCTATATGTGCTTTGATATGAAAAGATCTCTATAGGGGCGCCTGGGCGGCTCGGTTGGGTAAGCATCTGACTTCAGCTCAGCTCATGATCTCACCACTCATGAGTTCAAGCCCCGTGTCTGGCTCTGTGCTGACAGCTCAGAGCCTGGCGCCTGCTTTGGATTCTTGTGTCTCTCGCTCTCTGTCCCTCCCCGACTCACACTCTGTCTCTCTCTCTCTCTCAAAAATAATTTTAAAAATTAAAAAAAAAAGATCTCTATAAAGTAGGAGCAAAAAGAGCAAGATGCAGAACACTGTAAAGCAGCCTGCCGCTGTGTGTTTACACACTCACACACACTCACACACACTCTCACACACTCACACTCACACACTCTCACACACTCACACACACTCACACACACTCTCTCACACTCACACACACTCTCACACAGTCACACACTCACACACTCTCACACACTCACACTCACACACACTCTCACACACACACTCACACACTCACACACTCTCACAGTCACACACTCACACACTCTCACACAGTCACACACTCACACACACTCACACACTCTCACACACTCACACTCACACACACTCTCACACACACACACTCACACACTCACACACACTCTCACACAGTCACACACTCACACACTCTCACACAGTCACACACTCACACACTCTCACACACTCACACTCACACTCACACACCCTCACACACTCACACACTCTCACTCACACACTCGCACACTCACACACTCGCACACACACTCACACACACACTTACACACACACACACACCCATTAGCACGTGTGCAGAATATCTCTGAAAACCTAAGTGACTGGAAGACAAGGATGAAAAAAGGACGATTTTCACAGTATAACCTTTTATATATTTTGAATTTTCACTATATGCAAGAGTGACCTTTCGAAATACATTTAAACTATATTTTAAAAACTCATGTTTACCACTCAAGCGAAACTGGAACAGCTTTCTTCAAATATAATTCACATACCATAAAATTCCATCGCGAGTGTACAGTCCAACGGCATTCAGAGCTGTGCGCCCATCACCTGAAAGCTGTGTTACAGCATTTCCGTCATCCCCCAAAAGAAGTCCTGCTCCACTTCGCCATCGCTCTTCAATCCACGCAGCCCCCCAGGCCCTGAGCAACCACTCATCTGTTTCCTGACTCTACAGTTGCTTCATCCTGGGCATTTCATAGAAATAAATGAGACGATTGTACCATATGTGTTTTTTATGATTGACTTCTTTCACTTAGTGTCATGTTTTCAAGGTTCATCAATTTGTAGTGTGTATCACCAGTTCATTCCTTTTTATTTCCAAATACTATTCCATTGGGTGGATATTTTGTTTACCCACTCATCAGCTGATGAACATTTCGTTTACTTCCAAGTTGGGAATATTATTACCTTTTCACGTGTTTATTGGACATTTGTATATCTTCCTGAAGAAGTCTGTTCAGATCCATTGCCCATTTTTGTAATCAGGTTATTTGTTCAAGACAGATATAACTTAATTTTTTATTTTTTACGTTCTATTTTATTTTTTGAGAGACAGAGAGAGAGACAGAGCACAAGCAGGGGAGGGGCAGAGAGAGTGGGAGACACAGACACTCTATGCTAGGCTGTCAGCATAGAGCCCGATGCAGGGCTCAAAGCCACGAATGCGAGGATCATGACCTGAGCCGAAGTCAGATGCTCAACTGACTGAGCCACCCAAGTGCCCGAAGACGGACATGACTCTTAACTTGACACTTCAAAATAAAAATCTTCATTACACAGACAGAAACAGGACACAAACACTGGTAAATCTGGGCTATCTATACACTTAACACTCAACAACTCTTTCTGAAAATGAGCAGAATAATATTTTATCTATCTAATGCCATCTGCTATCGATATTATCCAAATGAAGTTAGAGAAATTCATTTAGGAAAACTCACATCTGCACATCATGTTGTAGTTTAAAGTACTTTCATATGCACAATCTCCCTCAAGCAATTAAGCCTCAGAGCAACCTTGTAAGGAAGGTATTACTGATTTTATTTTACAGTTAGAAAACTGAGGCTCAGAGGCTGTTTTTAAGAACCTGTAAAATGAAACAAAAATAAACAAAATGCTCACATAAGCATTTTATATCAATTTTTATAGGCCTTTTCTAACATGTGCCTTCAATTATTTATAACTGAAACAGATGGTGAATTCTAATCTTAAAAGTTAGTATATCAGTACTTCTTTACCAGAAGCCACGGTGAGGGAAATATCTCCATTTCCTTTTATCTTTCTAAAATCTCACTAATGAATTTGTTAAGTATTTGTTTGCTTTTCAAAAAAAATGGTCATTGCCTCAGAAACTAAAGAACTGCATTACTGGCTATAAACAGGTAATACAGGTAAGGGGTATTACCCACTAAATCCTCCTTTGAGTCTTGACCTTCAAAAACAACGACACACATACACACACACACGCGCGCGCGCGCGCACAACTACTTATATCAAGAATCTTAGGGAGAGATTAGAAGAACCTGTAAAATGTGAGGTAATGAGAACTACGGCACAAACCACTTGATTCTTTCCCCTACGAGCTAAGTATTAGGTGATCCAAATATTTCAGTCCACGTAATCATCTGACTTTTGTTTTGCAAATGTTCATCCTATAACATTTTAAGATTTGTAAGCAAACAGAAGATGTAAAGAGGCACCCAGTGGCTCAGCTGGTTGAGCATCGGACTCTTGATTTTAGCTCAGGTCATGATCCGAGGTTCGTGGGATCAAGCCCCATAATGAGCCCTGCGTTGAGCATGGAGCCTGCTTCAGATTCTCTCTCCGTTTCCCTGGAGCCCCTCTCCCCTGCTTGTGTTCTTTCTCTAAGATAGATAGATAGATAGATAGATAAAAAGGAGATGTCATGTGTCCTTTTGTTTCAATGCCACCATATTTCAGCAATCTCCTTGACTGAAATAGTAGCTGTGGGCTGCTATGCACAGGACTTCTCAACCTCGGCATGACTGGTATTTTGGACGCGGTAATTCTTTGTTGTACGGGCCTGTCCTGTGTGATACAGGACGTTTAGGAGCATCTCTGACGCCAGAAAGCACCTCCCCCATTTATAATAATCCAAAATGTTTCCAGACATTGTCAAATGGCCCAGGTTTCCCCCCCAGAGTGAAAAACAGCAATTTTGCTCCAGCTGGGAATCACCGATTTCACCAGATGTCCACAGAGATACTTGTCAGTTGTTGGTGTTCTTGTTTTCCACCATGTCCCTGGATAAGTAGACAAGGGAATACATGTACTTCCCTCAATAGGAGATGACGAGAATCTAATGAGATAATGATATTATGGGTTTATTCCTTCTTAAAAGATCTTATTTTTTACATTAACCTTCAACTGAAATATGCAGAGAGAGAATAATGTGATGGCTGGGATTTGCATCAAATTAGTAAGATAAATGGAACACGACCGGCTTTGTGTTAATAAAATGTACACAAAGGCTTATTATACTACTTACCTATATTAAAAAACTCGGTAATCAAAGTTAAAAAAAAAAAAAAAGCACTCCGCACAGATCCCAGGAGATCAACAATCTGCTGGGGA
Organism: Paguma larvata; assembly: GCA_030068075.1. Lineage (NCBI taxonomy): Eukaryota > Metazoa > Chordata > Mammalia > Carnivora > Viverridae > Paguma > Paguma larvata. The sequence continues at coordinate 135,375,276 of CM057825.1, read as the reverse complement.
CCACACCGCAGTAAGAAACAACAGGTGGCTGACTGCCCGTAGAGAAATGCTGGGAGCCAGGGTCCGGGGCAGGCAAGCTCTAGAAAGCGCTCACATACGCCAGGGAATGAAAGAAGCCTGAACCATGCCCAGGACAGAACGCATGCTAGGAAAAGCCCTGAGAAGACACTAAACCTTCACCGACATCTGATTTTCAGGCTCAGCACATGCAGCAAGTGAAGGCAAAGGCAGAGTGGTCAATAAACAGGCTGGCCAAACTTTGAAGGAATGCCCCAACACAGAGTCTACCTGCAAAGACTAGGGGAGGGGGGTTATTTCTCTTTTTTTTCTTTGGCTCCATGTGCTCAAGGAAATCGCTGTTGACACATCCCCTGGCCACTAAAACAAAGGCTTCAAAGACAAAACACAATATAGAATACAGTCTGTACAAAAATAGTCTAGAAAATTCACTAAACAAGCAAACAACTAAAACCCAGAGCAAGCAACACAAACCTGAAGAACGGGACGAATCTGATTTTCAGAGTTAGCACATCATAATATCCAAAATGTGCAGTTCTCAATAAAATATTACACAGCATACGAAGAAACAAGAAAAAAAAGGCCCATTCACATGAGAAATTAACAAAAACTCTCCTTAAAGAAGCACAAACATTGCACTTACTAGAAAAAGACTAAGTTTACTGTCTTAAACATGCTCAAGAGCTAAAGGAAACCACGGACAAAGAGCTGAAGAAAACCAGGAGACATGTCTCGACAGATACTGAATATAAATTAAGAAATAGAAATGATAAGAAGAAACCAAAAAGAAGTTCTAGAACTGAAAAGTATAACTGAAACGAAAATTTCAGGAGAGGGCAGAGCAGACTGAGCAGGCTTTAAGAAGAAAGAATCAGTAAACTTGAAGGTATGTCAGTTATCCAACCTGAGGAGCTGAAAAAGAAAAAGTATGAAGAAAAGTGCACGCAGCCTTACAAGACCTGTGGGACAACAATCAAGAATACCAACACGTGGGGCACCTGGGTAGCTCAGTCAGTTACATGTCTGACTTCTGCTCAGGTCATGACCTCACTGTGGGTTCAAGCCCCACGCTGGGCTCTATGCTGACAACTCAGAGCCTGGAACCTGTTTCAGATTCTGTGTCTCCCTGTTTCTCTGCTCCTCCCCTGCTCGTTCTCTCTCTCTCTCTCAAAAATAAATAAACATTAAAAAACTAAAAAAAAAAAGAATATCAACATATGTTTAATGGCAATCCCAGAAGGAGAGGAATGGGAAAAGAATATGTGAAAAAATAATGTAAAAACTTCCCAAATTAAAGACATGAATTTACACATCCAACAAGCTCAGTGAACCCAAGTAGAATACACTCAAAGAAATCCACACCAACACACATTACAATCAAACTGCTGAGAAACAAAGGATTCAAGAATCTTGAAGGAAACAAGGGAAGATATTCATCACACACAAGGGATTCTCAGTAAGATTAACAATTTCTCAGCAGAAACAATCGAGGTCAGGATGCAGTGGGATGACATATTTAAAATGCTAAAAGGAAAAGCAAAATGTCAGCCAGGAATTCTATGTCTGGCAAAGGCTATTCTTCAATCCTGAAGGAAATATTAAGACCTGCACTACAAGAAATGCTAAAGGCAGTCCTTTAAGCAGAAGCAGACTAGACAGACAGACGTGCACCACACGAAGAAATACAGAACATCATAAAGGTTATTACATAGGCAAATACAGAAGTCTGTATTACTGCACTTTTGGATTCCAATTCCTCTTTTTTTCCTCTACAATTTAAATGACAAATGTATACAATAATCATCACAAATGTATGTTAATGAGCACACAATGGATAAAGTTGAAATTCGTGACAACATAAAGGACAGGGAATGAAGCTCTGTATGAGCAAAGTTTTTGAATACTGTTGAACCAAAGGTGGTAATAGTTCAAAATAAAGTGAATCCTCACTATTTGCTGATTCCATATTTGCAAAACTACCTACTTGCTAAAACTTATCTGTAACTCCAAAATCAATACTTGAGGCATATTTGTCGTCATTCATGGCCACTCAGAGAGCAGCAAAAAATTTGAGTCACCTAGTACACATTCCCAACTGAGGTCAAACGAGGCAATGTTCTCTTTGCCTACTTGTTTAAGCTCTCATACTGCAAACAAGTGTTCTTTTGGCAGTCAACTTAATGTCCCATTTTTTGCACTTTGTGTTTTTTGTTAGTGATGTTGCTATTTAAAATAGTTCCCAAGCACAGTGCTAAAGTGCCATGTAGGATTCTTAAATACAAGACTCTGATGTGCCTTCCAGGGAAAATACACACATTAGGTAAGCTTCATTCAGGCATGAATTGTAGTGCTGTTGGCCATAAGTTCAATGTTAATGAATCAACAGCTAATATAAAATAAGGCATCTTTAAACAGAATCACACAAAAAACAAAGTTGCGTGCTGATAAGATGGCAAATATGTTGTGCCAAGAGGAGTGCAAGAACCTAATCCTTTATTTTCCCCAAAAGTCACAGTTTCATATTTGCTAATGCAGGATTTGTGCCAACTTTATAGAACTACCACAAATAAAGAAAATTACATGTAAAGTGTTATAAATTTAAGAAGTTAGTTTTAATCCCGGGAGGAATAACCACCAAGAAAATAACTTAAAAAATGTACAGAAAGGGAAACATAATGGAGTCAAATTATACACAACAAAAAGTTCAACACAAAAGAAGACAGTAATAAAGTGTGCAATCAAAGAGATATAAAACTTATAAAAAACAAAAAGCAAAAATGAATGGATTAAATTCTCTAATTAAAAGCCAGATATTGGGGCGCCTGGGTGAATCAGTCGGTTAAGGATATGACTTCAGCTCAGGTCATGATCTCAAGGTTCATGAGTTCGAGCACTGCGCTGGGCTCTATGCTGACAGCTCAGAGAGCCTGGAACCTGCTTCGGATTCTGTGTCTCCCTCTCTCTCTCTGCCCCTCCCCAACTCATGCTATGTCTCTCTCTTAAAAATAAACAAACATTTAAAAAAATTTAAAAAAGAGAGATGAATGGAAGCTAAAACAGTGCTCAGAGGGAAATTTATACCTGCAAATACCTACATTTATAAAAAAAAAAAAAAAAATCAAGGGGCGCCTGGGTGGCTCAGTCGGTTAGGCGGCCAACTTCAACTCAGGTCATGATCTCGCGGTCTGTGAGTTCGAGCCCTGCGTCGGGCTCTGTGCTGCCGGCTCGGAGCCTGGAGCCTGCTTCTGATTCTGTGTCTCCCTCTCTCTCTGCCCTTCCCCTGCTCACACTCTGTCTCTATGTCTCTCAAAAATAAATAAACATTAAAAAAAATTTTTTTAATAAAAAATATCAATAACTATATACCATAAAAATACTAGGAAAAAAAAGCAAACTAAGCTCAAGGCAGCAAAAGGAATATAAAGATATAATAAAGATCAGAATAGAAACAAAAACATCAGAGAAAAGTCAATGAACCCAAAAGCTGGTTCTTGCAAAGATAAACAACACTGACAAACCTTTACCTAGATTGAAAAAAAAAGACTCAAAATTAGTAAATTTAGAAATGAAACTTAACACCTTACTACCAACCTTAGAGAAATAAAGAGGATTGTGAAAAGACTATAAACAACTATATGCCATCAAATTAGATAAAGTAGATAAAATAAACAAATTTTAGAAATATACAAGTTCCCAAAACTGACTCGTGTAGAAATGAAAAATCTAAACCAACTTATAACAAGTAAGGTAAGTGAATCAGTAATTAAAACCTCCCTGCAAAGAAAAGCTCCAAAACTAGTTTTACTACTGAATTCCTCTAACCATTCAAAGAATCAGCACCAATTCGTCCCAAACTTTTCCAAAAAATAAAAGAGGAGGAAACACTTCCTAACTCATTCTATGAGATTAGCGTTATCCTGATACCAGAAATAGCCATCCTAAAATAAATTTATTTCTCACAAAGGTGTCAGTTTGCAATTCTTAAAGTCTTTCACATGCATATAAGTAGGAGTGAAGTTAATATGTTGTAGATGGTAATAGCCAGGCCAGGTTTCTTACTGCCCAAGAAAGAAGTTACAAATAAGCAATAAGGGAATACTAGAATGGAGTTGAAGGTATCAGTAAAAATTCATGGTTCTGTATTTTAATAACACAGGCTGCATATATTTTCTACTTCTATCTACTGAAAAGGCCTGGAAGTACTAACACTTCAATAAAAATGAGCATAGCAAGCATCCAAATTTTGGACTCTAAGTATCATTCTTCATTAAGAAGAACTAAGGTTCCTTAGAGAAGTGGCTGATTCCAAGGCTGGGCAGGGAAAACACAAGCCGAGCCTGAAACTTCTTCTGGAGTCAGATAATACACAGTGTTTTAAGTGAAAGAAAGGCCACAGAAGTCAACCCAACAGAACTAATGACCAAAGCTAGAAAAATATGAGCAGTAAATAATAATAGTATCAGATTATAACCAAAGGAATAAATATCCTTGGGTCCAAACTAATATATTTTAAAATGAGGGAGACATGATTTTTCCTTATAGAAGAATTCCAATTATTATACGTTAAAAAAAAAAGAAAATAAAAAATAATCATTAGAACACCAAGTAACAATTTGATGCGGGCAAAAATCCATAAACGAATGAAAAATTTAGTGGGCAAATCCTTAAAGAGAAACAGCATATTTGCATAGGCTCAAAGTATCTTCCCAAAATATTTATTAATTACAAAAGAGAAATAAATTTTAAGGTGCGACTTTACACCTGAAAGCCTGACAAATGCTACCTTAATCAAATGATATGGTTAACAATACCAGTAATAGGACATATTGATACCATATATCCCTTAATAAGACCTGCTGGAAAGGTCACATTCCTTCTATGGTAGTCTTCCTCAAATCCATAATTTACTTTAGCCATGAGAAAACATTAGACAAAATACCTGACCAACACTCTTCAAAGGTGTCGAGGTCATGAAAAACAAGGAAAGACTTAAGAACTATGGCAGACTAGAGGAAACTACAGAGACATAACAACTCAATGTGACGTGAGATCCCAAACTGAGTCCTGAAAGAAGAAGGACGTTAGTGGGAAAGCTGATGAAACTAGTTTCCAGTTTCATTAATAGTATTGCATCAATATTAATTTCTTGGTTTTGATCATTATTCCAGAGTTAAGTAAGGTCTTTCTTAACATTAGGGAACATTAGGTGAAAGATATACAGAAACTCCACTATCTTTGTAACTCTTCTGTAAAACTATAATTACTTAAATTTTTTTTAATATTCATTTTTGAGAGACAGAGTGTGAGTGGGGAGGGGCAGAAAGAGATAGACACACAGAATTGGAAGCAGGCTCCAGGCTCTGAGCTCAGCAAAGAGCCCGACTCAGGGCTCAAACTTATGAACCGGAAGATCATGACCTGAGCTGAAGTCAGACTTTTAACCAATTGAGCCACCCAGGCACATCACCCCTAGAATTATTTTAAAAAAATTTTAATGTTTATTCATTTTTGAAGGAGAGAGAGACAGAGCACAAGTGGGGTAGGGGGAGAGAGAGGAAGACACAGAATTTGAATTCTGTGCAGGCTCCAGGCTCTGAGCAGTCAGCATAGAGCCCAATTTGGGGCTAGAACTCACGAATCTGAGCCGAAGTTGGATGCTTAACTGACTAAGCCACCCAAGCACCCCTGGAATTATTTTAAAATAAAAAGTTTATGCCTGTAAGATTTTAGTGATAGAACAAGAGTCATATTTTAAAGACTAAAAACAGGATGTAAAACAGAAAGTAGAGAATGATTTCAACCACATTTTTAAAAAAGTGAGAAGACCGAAAAAAAAAAAAAGCATTCTTTTTTAATGCAAAGCATTAACTATGATTTGTTTGGATTCTGGAATTGTAGATAGTTGTTTCTCTTTACACTTTTTGGTATTTTCCAAAATTTTCTATAATAAACATGGATTACTCTTATGACCAATGCTATGAAAACTTTTTTAAAAAAAGAATTATAGCTCTTGTACCAACGTGATAGATTAAGGAAGAAATGGCATAGACTGGGAAGTATTAAATCATTCTGGTTGCTAAAGGGTGAAATACTGAGAATCTAAAATGGAATTAAGTATACAAATGGATATAGTGAGTTAGAAGAGCTCTTCAGCCCCTGGATAACTAATGCTTCATCACCAAAACAGGAAGAAGAGGTTATCAGTATAACAGATTTCACTGTGGACAAACGGAGCTTAAAGCACCTGTGGATCATCTGAGACAATATATCCAATAGGCAACTGCAAACCAAGGATGAAAACTCAGAAGGGAGACAGGCTAGAGATAAAGAATACAAAGGTGTCAAACTCCAGGTATTTAATGAAGCCACAGAAATGGTTTACCACTCCTCTCATCATAACACAGAGCAACAAAAGAAAGCCAAGGACAGAATCAGAAAGAATTCACCAGGCAAACAATAAGCCAAAGAATCAAAAGGGGAAATTAAAAATAACTGCCAAAGGGTTGGGAGAAAACACTAGAAAAGACAGGTGTGTCTGAATCCAGTAGAAGTAGAGGTCCTTGTTTTCTAGCATGTTTTCCTGGAGTTCAATTTAGAGGAGAATTATGTCACCTTTATTTGATTTGATAGTAAGGAAGTCACTAGTTCCCATAACAAAACGAGCTGCAACAGAGACATTAGCCAGCCAGCAGACAATTGAGATGGCGCAAAGCAAACAGGTGTCAGTGAAAGAGAAAAACAGATTAGTAGCAAGCACAAAAGATTTCTGCAATTTAGACATTTTCTTTCACTTAAAATTTCCAACTTTAAAAGATTCAATTCTACATACGATGGACTGTAGTCAGCTTAAAGACAATATTTGAATTCGACTGCTTGAATTTCCAGCAAGATAAATAAAAAAGCCTCCTATAACAAAACACCCGACCTGATACCTTAGCATTAAAGTAGTCTTAAAAAGAAAATGACAAAGAATAAAATGTAGAAAAGCAAAGTAAACACAAATCACAAAATGAGAGAATGAAAGTATATATTTGTCAATTTATTTACTTATCAATATCAACTATCACAATAAATAACACCAACTAAACTCCAAATAGACTTCTAAAAATCCAGCAATTCCAGGGGCACCTGGGTGGCTCAGTTAGGCGTCTGACTTTGGCTCAGGTCATGGTCTCAAGGCTCATGGGTTCATGTTGGGCTCTGTGCTGACAGCTCGGAGCCTGGAGCCTGCTTTGGATTCTGTGTCTCCCTCTCTCTCTGCCCCTCCCCTGCTCATGCTCTGTCTCTCTCTCTCTCTCTCAAAAAAAAAAAATAAACATTAAAAACTTAAAAAAAATTCAGCAATTCCATATAGAAATGAAAATACTGAGTTAGGGGCGCCTGTGACTCAGTGGGTTAAGCATTCGACTTCAGCTCAGGTCATGATCTTGTGCTGATAACTCAGGGCCCGGAGCCTGCTTCAGATTCTGTCTCTCCCTCGCTCTCTGCCCCTCCCCTGCTCATGCTCGCTCGCTCGCGCTCTCTCTCAAAAATAAACATTTTTTAAAACTTTTAAACAAATGCATTTCACTGTATGTAAACAAAGCTTCAATAAAGTGGATTTTTAAAAATTTATCCAGCCAAACACTTGTTTATAAGCAGTCCACCTAAAATGTAAGCATGCACAAAGATTGAAGTTACATAAAGGAAAAAAAAAAAGGAAGACCTGGCAAAAATTAGTAATCCAAAGGAATTTAGTATAGTTATATTAATATCAGAAAGCATAGACTTTAAAGCAAAAAAGCATTATTTTGGATATAGAGGATGGCTAAATAATGATAAGACAAATAATCAGTTATATAAAATAAATTTTATCACTGATTTATTACCCGACAATTAAAAATACCCTCTTTTGGGGTGTCTGGGTGGCTCAGTTGGTTGGTTGGGTGTTCAGCTCTTGATTTCAGCTCAGGTCATGATCTCACAGCTCATGAGTTCAAGTCCTCAGTCAGGCTCTGCACCTGATTGGGATTCTCTCTCTGCCCGTCCCCCACTCACAGTTGCTCTCTCTCTTTCTCTCTCAAAATAAATGAATAAACTTAAGAAAAAAGTACTCTCTTTTCACGAGTATATGATAAATTTATAAACACTAACCATTTCTACTAGGCATACAGTACTTCTCAGTAAATTTTAAATAATCTGTATTAAAAATCATGTACTATAATTTGGTTGAATTTCTTTTTAAGTTTACTTATTTTGAGATAGAGAGAAGCAGCATGTGTGTACATTCACACACATGAGTAGGGAGAGGGGCAGAGAGAGTGGGAGAGAGAATCCCAAGCAGGCTCCATGCTGTCAGTACAGAACCCAACGCAGGGCTTGAACTCACCTTGAGATCATGACCTGAGCCAAAAATCAAGAGTCAGAGATGTTTAACCAAATGAGCCTCCCAGGTGCCCCCTATTTGGTTGAAATTTAAAAACAAAAATACAATCCCCCAAATCTGATTTATGTGTAATTTTTTTAAATACATCTTTGGAAGCCATAACAAAAATTAGAAAATACTTACAATTGAATAAAATTAATCAAGTTACAGGATACAAAATTAATACCTAGAAATTCTATACACTAATAACAAAGTAGCAGAAAGAGAAATTAAGAAAACAATCCCATTTACAATGGTACCAAAAAGAATAAAATACATAGGAATAAACTTAACCAAGGAAGTTAAAGACTTGTACTCTGAAAACCATAAAACACTTATGAAAGAAACTGAAGATAACACAAACAAATGGAAAGATATCCCATGCTCATGGATTGGAAGAATTAATATTGTCAAAATGCACATACTATCCAAAGCTATCTACAGATTCAATATAATACCAACAGTATTTTTCCCAGAACTAGAACAAATAATACTAAAATTTTCATGAAACTATAAAATTTATATGGAATTTATAGCAAACCACAAAAGACCCAAATACCCAAAGTAATCTTGAGAGAAAAGAAAAAAGCTAGAGGTATCACAATTCCAGATTTCAAAATATACTACAAAGCTACAGTAATTAAAACAGTACAGACACATAGCTCAAAGGAAAAAGTCCAAAAACAAACCCAGGCTTCAATGGGCAGTTAATCTACAACAAAGGAGGAAAGAATATACAAACGGGAAAGGACAGTGTCTTCAATAAATGATGCTGGGAAAACTGGACAGCCACATGCACAAGAATGAATCTGGATCACTTTCTAACACCATAAACAAAAAGAATCTCAAAATGAATTAAAAACCTAAATGTGAGACCTGAAACCACAGAAAATTCCTTGAAGAGGGCATAGGCAGTAATTTCTTTGACTTTGGCCATAGCAACATTTTTCTAGATATATCTTCTCAAGCGAGGTTAATGAAAGCAAAATTAAACTACTGGGACTAAAGCAAAGAGAAAAAAAAAAAAAAAAAAAGCTTCTGCACAGCAAAGGAAACAATCACCAAAACTAAAAGGCAACCTACTAAATGGGAGAAGATGTTTGCAAATATCTTCTGATAAGGGGTTAGTACCCAAAATACATAAAGAACACATACAACTCAATACCAAAAAGCAAATAATCTGATTTAAAATGGGCAGAGGACCTGAATAGGCGTTTTTTAAAAGAAGACATCCAGATGGCCAATGGACACATGAAAAGATGCTCAACATCACCAATCATCAAGGAAATGCAAATCAACACTACAGTGAGATATCACCTCATACCTGTCAGAATAGCTAGAATAAAAAAAGACAAGAAATAACAAGCATTTGTGAGGGTGTGGAGAAAAAAGAACCCTTGTGCACAGCTGTTGGGAACATAAATTAGTACAGCCTCTGTGGAAAACAGTATTGAGGTTCTTTAAAAAATTATAAATAAAATTACCATGTGATTCAATAATTCCACTACTGGGTATTTACCCAAAGGAAACGAAAAGATACATTCACCCCAGTTTATTGCAGCATTATTTACAACAGCCACAACATGGAAGCAGCCCAAGTGTCCATCCACAGACACTTGGATAGAGAAGATGTGGTATATATGTACAATGGAATATTACTCAGCCATCAAAAAGAACAAGGTGTTGCTATATGCTACAACTTGGACGGACCTCAGTGGTATTATGCTATGTGAAATAATGCAGACAGAGACAGACAAAGACCATATATGATTTCACTTACGTGTACCATCTAAAAACAAAACAAATGAATAAACAAAGATACAAACAAAAAGAATCAGAGCTATAAATACAGAGAACAAACTGATTCAGGTTGTCAGAGCGGAGAGGGAGAGGGGATGGGCAAAATGGGTGAAAGAGAGTGAGAGACACAGACTTCCACTTATGGAATGAGTAAGTCACAAGAATAAAAGGTGTAGACTGGGGAATACGTTCTAGTACACTGCAACAGTGTTGTACGGCGACAGCCGAGAGCTATGCTTGTGAGCACAGCATTAGGTATACACTTGCTGGACCACTATGTTGCTCACCTAAATCTCCCATGTGTGTCAACTATATTCAAATTAAAAAAATAATTTGGAAAAATAATTAACTAATCACAATCTATGGAACATAGCTGAAGAAGTACTTAGATGAAAATTCTGATTAAGGATTTACAGGAGACAGAATATTAATGAGCTAACAGTCTAATTTAAGTTAGAAAAAGAACAGAGGGTAAAAAAAATAGTAGATTATTGAACAAGAAAACAAAGCTATAATGCGAAGGATCCACGAAGCTAAAACCTATGTTGTCAAAAAGACAAAGACTTGGCAAAGTCCTGACAAAACTGGTCAAGGAAAAACAGACGCGTAAACATATAACATCCGAAATGGAAGTGGGGGTTACTTCTAACACAGCAGGGCTGTAGGTAAATCTGACCGCGATGCTGAACAAAAAGTGATTATCACAGATGGTTACGGATTCGGTCACCGCAGCCGTTCGTTTTGACTTACCGCCAACAGAAGACACATTTATTTGCACATGCCAAGCTTGGGGTGGTTTCCATGCAACGATGGCTTTCGATGCCGTAGAATGTATGTTTGTAGCACCCTCCTCTCCCTCGGAGCATCGACTGCGAAAGCAAAAAACAAATGATAACTTGAATAAAATCCTCAAGGCAAAGAAACAAAACACCAAGGCATCATTTTTAAGAAGAAAAAAAAAAAAGTGCATTTCATAACCATAAATGCCCCTACGGTATCTGCATGATGCAAAAAATTATCATTATAGTGTTTGATGGTGCTTTAAGTTTTCTAAAACCCAATGAAATAAACCTAGGATCTATTAGCTCTGAAAGCCCTATAGAGAGACCGCATTGATGCTTTCATTTTCAAATCCATTCGACCACCTCAAAGAGCATTAGTACAATAATCTATAATACCAAGGGATAGATAAGACAGGCTCCTAGAGGGGAGCAGCACTCCTAACAAAGAGCATCTCTGCTTTGAAAAAGGGAGGGTGGGTAAGGGAACGCGTCCTGGGGCATATTCCATGTCAGCTGAAGGGCAGAACTTGAACATACTGGAACTGCCGAGGGGACAAGCAGACATGTATATAGGAGACAGATTCTCCCCCAAATAGGACGCTATTTAACATGTGAGTGGTAAAACCATGGTGGGTCTAGTAAGAATAAATTTGAAGAAATACTGTAAAATAAACTTAGAGTTGGAATCGCAAGATATTATCAAGCGTTTTCAGGTGTCGTCAGAAAAATTCATCTACAAACTCTGCAAGATAGGCCTGATTTCAGTAAAAGTGAAACCTGTGAGGAGGCTATGCAACAAAGGTCGTGGCGACTTGGCTCGTATTACTGGAGGGAAGGGGAAGAGTGCTAAGGAGGTACAAGCAAAGGCATTCCCCTTAGAGAGGCAAAACGAAAGCCATCCAGGATAACGGAGATGTGGCCTCATCTCAACTGAGGTGACTGAAATATGATGGAATTAACAACAGGAACAAATGAGGAGACACGAGGAGCCCCTATGTGCGTGTGCGTGTGTACTACACATCAGTGTGCTCGAACATTAGAATGCTAGGAAAGAAAAGTTACCAAAAAATCTACCAGCTTGATTACTATGTTGGTTAATCACAAAGTCTTTTATTTTATTTTGTCCTGACAAAAGAGGGTACTCTGGCCCATCTCATTTGGTACTTGCATTAGGAAAACAAAGGAGCGAAGGAAAAATATTGTTCAAGATAACTATGAATTCTCTTCCACGTTGCCAATAAAATATCCAAACGGCAAACAAAACATTCAAGTCTTGCAAACAGCACTGAAAACTAAAAATAAAAGTCCACTAAATGCCAAAATCACAGAGTAATTACCACTAAATATCACGCCAGTGGAAAAACAAAGTTGTAGACCTGCACGTTTCATTATTTACTGGAAGGTGAATATACCTGAAGCATGCTGTGTGCTGAATGCACAATAGTGAACAAGACAGAGGCCCTAACCGTGGTCTAGTGTGAGGAAGAAATGGCAAGTGAAGAGGCAAAAGGTGCAATACTATTATGCTAGGGTGACTGAATCAAGCAAGATTCTTTTGCAAACAACAGAAACTGACTGGCTAAAGAAAAGGGATTTATCAGAAGGATCCCACAGATCACAGAATCTTTAGAAAGGCAGGAATGAAGGAAGGCTGACCACAGGACCACCGCTCGATCCCTCAGAAGCCATCTACTGTAGATGCCACCACTCTGTGGCTACCATCGCCAGGACCACCCCTGAAATGCAGATGCTGCTGCCATCAGCCCAAGAAGGATTCCTCCATGGCCCTGGCCCTTTCCATCCCTCGCTCTATACTCAAAGTCTCGGGCAAAGAGAATGACTACCCTTGATGATACTGTAATACCCATGTTGCCAGCAAGAGGTACCAGGAAACAGTTTCTCTCCTCCTTAGCTTCTGAAGCAGATGTCGTATCTTGGGGTCCTGTTTTTTACCCACTCTGCCAAAGCTATCATTTACTGGTATATTTAGAATTATATTTGAAGCAATTACTAACACATTAGCCCTTAAGTCTGCTATTTTATTATGTTTCCTGCTTGTTTCCTCTTATTCTCATACCTGTCACTCTTTTCTTGATTTCCTGCAGGTTACTTAAACATTTTTAAGACTCCATCTTAATTTATCTTGTATTTTTGGTGTATCCTTCTGTAAATGTTTGTAGTAGTTGTTTGTAGTCTTTGTATAGTGTTTGCAGTGGTTATTCTGAGTCTTACATACATACGCATGACATGTATATATACCGTATGTGTAGTATGCTTACATATATACCTGACTTATTATAGTCTGCCGGTATTAACGTTTTACACCTCAAGTGACGTATAGAAACATCACTTCCATTCAGGTCCCTCTAACTTTCCCTCTTTTAAGTTAAATGTTGAAGCCCTGAGTATTACATGGCATCTTGATTTTTGTTGCAATCATCAAATTGCATTTATAAGAATTGATTTATAAGAATCATGAGGAAAATTATCATCTCCTGGATGGACCCCTATTTCTGATCTGTCCATCATTCTTTCTGACTTCCTGGTGCTCTAATAATCTTTCTTCTATCAATTCATTAGGTTAGAAGAACTTCATTTAGTCAGTTTTTAAGGGCAGATCGGCCAACAACAAATTCTTTGTCCTCCGGCATGCATGTCTTTACTTAATCTCCATTCTGGAAGGACAGCATGGCCATATACAGAATTAATGGTCACCACTTCTTTTCTTACACATTTGAAAACTGTACCACCTCCCTCTGGCCTCCATGAAGTCAGATGAGAAATCTGGTGTCAGATTAACGTTAATAAATCATTTATCTCTAGCATCTTTCACGATTTCTTCTTCTTAACTTTTCAGAGCCATTAATTCTAAGATGTCTTGGTGTGGATTTCTTTCGTTTTATCCCACCTGAGTTTGAGCTCTTTGTCGTTCAGACCGGGCAAATTCTACTGACCTATCTGTTTACGGATCGTTCTATTGATCTGGTCAGGCCACTGATTCTATCCTCTGTCATGTGCACTCTACTACTGAGCCCATTCGGTTTTTTTATTCGTTACTGTATTTTTCAATTTTAAAATTTCCCCTTGGTTCTTTTTATAACTTCCATTTCTTTGCTAGGATTTTTTTATTTTTTCATTTGTTTCCAGAGAATTTGTAACTGATTGCTGGAGCATTTGTATGACAGCTGCTTTAAAATCCTTGTCAGATTATTCCATCATCCGATTCATCTGGTGTTGGTATCAGTTCATTATCTTTTCTTGTTCAAGTTGTGATTTTCTTGGTTCCTGGTGTGACAGGTGATTTTCACTGCATCCTAGACACTCTGTCTATTCTGTCAGGGGACTCCAGATCCTATTTAGTTATGTAATTTCGGCAGGCATACTTGAGCATACAGGTCTGGGACCACTTGTGTGTGCTGTGGTTCCAGTGTCAAAGTTTAACTTTCCGAACCTTTGCTGTGTAACTTTGCTTGGGATCCCACTCACTGGTCTCTGCTGTTACCACCTGAGGAGGCAGAAGGGGATTCTCTGGGATGGCTCACTGGGGGTCTGTAAGGAGTGAGGAGGCAAGTGTCGTGTCAGCCGGCTTCCCAGGGTAGGCTGCTCGTGCGACAAGTTCCTCTGGTGATTGTCCCTGACAACCCCGGGAACTGAGTGGGAGAGGGAATCTTAGGCTCACAGGGACAAAGAGGCTTCCCCAGCTAGACCGCTCTCCCACTGATCCCACCCGCCAGTGCCACCCAGCCACCACGGTATCTCTCCATTGGGAAAGGAAGCCTCAGGGCCCCGCAGGGATGGAGAGCATTTCACAAGTCGGGTCACTTGTTGGAAAAGCAGGTGGTGGGAAGGGATCTCTCTCTTCCCACTTTCACTTGGCCACCCTGGCATCTCTTAACAGGAAAGCAGAATTTCAGGTCAAACAGGAACGGAGGCCACTTGTGCTAGCCACTTCCTGTTAGTGGGGCTCCCAACCGACCCCCGAGGCAGTGGTTCGGGGCCCGCCTGCTCCTGTTGGAAGGACTCTCATCCCGTACAGGGATCGAATGAGCCTCCTTGGGTGGTTTTCTGTTGCAAGATTAAGGATTAGGAAACGTGGGGTCTGAGCTGCGCTCAGAGATGGGAGATGGAGAACACCCTACTGCCCCCGCGCTCCCGGCGTCTCAAACCAGGAGCCCTCCTCGGACCACCTTTCAAGTTCTCGTCTGCTTGCCTTTGGGTTTCCCAGGGTTCCGAGTTGTGCGCAGCAGCAAGGAACAGGGAGAGAGGGGTTTCTGCCCTCTTGTCCAGACCACAAATCCTCGGATGTTACATTTTGAAAGGAAGCACTCTCGCATCTGAAAACTAGGAAATGAGCAGGCTGGAAAAGGAAAAAGATCTGAGAGTAATTAATACATACTCAGAATTAAATCCATGTTATGGATCTGGGCTGGGAATTACAGACCGCCTCAGATGCATCAATCCACGAATTCTTGGCCTCGAAAGGCAAATGAGAGCCTGAGAAAATACAACTGCAGCCCAGCGGCCACACCGAATGGATGCAGGACACCATCACTAGGCAGGCTCTGTGCACGTCAGTTTGGAGATGGGGGTGCGGGGAGAGGGAAGGAGGCGGGATGTTGAGAGACAGATCTCCACGGGTCTCTCTCTCTCTCTCTGAATGTCTTAAAAACAGCACCAAGTCCTTTATTCTAGACTATCTTTTCAAAAAGGTTTGTACAGTGAAGAACCTTAGAAGATACACTGTCTCTCTAGAGCAAACCACATGCCTGTCTATCATCCAGTATAATAAAGATGTGTCCCTCTACGGCAAAGGTCAGGCAGGAATATCGTCAATTACAAAAGCTTCATTTTCCCTAAACTTGGGGTTCCTCTCCTATAACATACAGACACGTCACCTGGCCCTCCTACAGGTGCTCCGTGGGAACCGGGGGCTCAGGAACCAGAGCAAATAATGATATTCTGGCTCCGGCAATTATCATAATGAACCGTCCATGTCTTCTGCCAGCATCTGGGACACTGCGGCCAGCTGAGCTTGCAAGAAGGATAAAATTTCAGACTCTAACTTTTGACAGAGGATGGAGAACTCGATGCAGACGTCAATAAACTTACAGCCTATGGGACAAAAACAGTCTGCCGCCAGTTTCCGTAAGTAAAGTTTGGTCAGAATACTGTCACCCACACTTGTTTACTTACTGTCGACGGCTGCTTTTGTGCTACAACAGCAGAACTGAAAAGTCGCAACACAGATCAGACGACCCACAAATGTTAAAAGTCACTATCTGGCACTTCAAGAAAAAGTCTGTTCACCCCTGACTTAGATTATTTCTTTCATTCTCTAGAACAAAAATAAATTCCAAACCAGTTAAACTGTTAAAAAAAAAAAAAAAAAAGTACAAATGGGAGAAGAATTTGGGGAAAGGTGGAGGAGCAGAGCTGGAATCGGTCCCCCCACCTGAACAACTGCACTGGCAGAATCTGTCTGATGCACCCATTTCGGAACTCACTGCTGAAGGCTTGCAACTTCCAGGTAAGGCTGGAACAGTTAATTTCGACTCTTAGCACAGTAGGAGCTCCCGGCCTCCAGCCCCAGCCATGTGGCAGGCAGCTGGGCATGTGTTCCTGGGGCAGCTTGCACATAGCTGGGGTGGGCAAAAAGGACCCTGTCCTAAAAACTACTGGGGACCTGTGTTCTCACTGCTCACTGCAGCTGCTGATCATGGAGGTACAGAGAGGTGCGCAGCCACTGTGGTTGCTCCTCTCCCCCCATTTTTGCAGGGCCCTACCCCTCCGGCTCAAGTGACTGCTGTTTCCTTTTCAGGGGCCAGTCATTAAAGAGTAGGATATTCAAAACAACTGCACATTCAGGGAAAAACAGAAAGTTACTGTGCGTGCCTAGGGAAAGGCTCAGAAAACACATAAGACATTAAGTTTGCACCTCAGCCTGATCCTTACAGAGAGAGCATACAAAACTCCATAAAACAAACACAACAGCAAAAGACAGCACATCCTGTGCAAGGGGGAGAATCTAATTTCCAGCATTACCACATGACGAGCTTCAAGTGTCCACAAAGCATACAAAGACACGGGAAGTCTGTCCCATTCGGAGGGAAAAAATAATTCAACAGAACCTATTCCTGAAAAATACTTTATGGCAGATACCTTAGACAGACTTTAGAAACACTGTCCTAAAGATGCTCCAAGAACTACAGGAAGATGTGGAATAAATCAACAAAACAACGTGTGAACAAAATGGAAATAACAGTAAAGAGCTAAGAAGCCTAAAAAGAAACCAAAAAGGAAATTCTGGAGCTCAAAAGTATAATAATTGAAATGAAAAATTCACTAGAGAGACTCAAGGGCAGATTTGAGCAGGCAGAAGAATCAGTGAACTTGGAGGTAAGAAGATGGGAATTACCGAGGCTGAGGAGCACAAAGAAAAGCAAAGAGAGCTCAAGGGACCTGTGGGACACATCACGTGGAGCAACAAGCATGTCGCAGGTGCTCCGGGAGGAGAAAAGAGACGGGGACAGAGAAAACGTATCAAGAAACAGTAGCTGGAAACTCCCCAAATCTGAGGACAGTCATAAATATAACATCTGAGAAGCTCAACGAACTCCAAGTAGGATGAACTCAAAGAGACCCACACCCAGACACATTATACTCAAAGTTTCCAAAGGCAAAGCCAAAGAATAAACCTGGAAAGTGGCAAGAGAAAACTGAATCAGCACATACAAGGGAGCAAAGATAAGATTATGGGCAGACTTCTCACCTGAAACTCTGGGGGTCAGAAGGCAGTGGACCAATATACTCAAAGTGCTAAAAGAAAAAAAACACTGTAAACCAAGAATCCTATTATCTGGCAAAACTGTCCTTCAGAAGTGCGGGAGAAATCGAGACATTTCCAAAGGAATAAAAGCTGAGGTGGTTCGTGGCCACTAGACCTGCCCTGAGCAATTTCTTGCTCAAGGGGTTCCTACGGGTGAAATGAAAGGACCTCAGGCAGCACCTCGAAGCCAGACGGAGAGGTAAAGATCTCAACAAAGGTAAATACAGGGGACTTGTCAAAGCTGGTGTTATTGTAGCAATGGTTTGTAACTTTTTTTTCCTACTTGATTTAAGAGACTAATATGTTTAAAGAAAAAAGAAATGTTAGTGTAAAGCTGGTATTACCGTAACTTTGGTTTGTAATTCCAAATCTTGTTCTCTACATAATTTAGGAGATGACTGCATTTAAAGGAGTTAGTAGCTTACATTTCTGGGCTCACAATGTATAAAGATGTAATTTTGTGGCAGCAATAACTGAAAGGGGAGGGGACAGGGATATAAAGGTTCAAGTTTTGCATGTTATTGAAGTTAAGCTGCAATAAATTGAAATTAAAATGTCATAACTTTAAGATGTAAAATGTTATCCCCATGGTAACCACAAAGAGAACAGCTGTAGAATATACACAAAACGAAATTAAGAAGGAATTTAAACATTTCACTACAAAAAACCAACTAAAAAAAGACAAAAAGGTTGGAAATGAGGGGCAAAAATGCATACAGAAAAAAAAGAGAGCACAAGGACAGAAAAAAGCCCCTCCTTATCAGTAATTACTTTAAATTTAAATGGATTAGATAGAGATTGGCAGAATGCATGAAAAATACATGATCCAGGGGCACCTGGGTGGCTCAGTCGGTTAAGACTCTGACTAGTGGTATCGGCTCAGGTCATGATCTCATGGTTCTTGAGTTCGAGCCGTACACTGGGCTCTGTGCTCCCTCCCAGCTAAAATAAACTTTAAAAAAAAAATGCATGATCCAACTCTGCTATATACAAGAGACTCACTTTACATCCAAACACATACAGGAGTTGCAAGTTACAGGATGGAAAGATACTCTGTGCAAACAGTAACCGAAAAGAGCAGGAGTGCTCATACTATCATCAGACAAAAAAGATTACAATGGGGCGTCCGACTTCAGCTCGGACCATGATCTACAGCTGTCGGTTCGAGCCCTGCATCAGGCTCTGTCAGCACAGAGTCTGGACCCTGATTCGGATTCTGTGTCTCCCTCTCTCTGCCCCTTCTCGGCTCATGCTCTGTGTCTCTCTCCCTCAAAAATAAACAATAAAAAAGGTAAGGAAAAAAAAAAAGATTACAAGGAACCAAAAGCATCATGCATTTAATAAAAGATTCGAAACAGCAAGAAGAGATAACAATCATAGACGTTTGTACACCAAGTGACAGATCTTCAAAATATGAAGCAGAACTGGATAGAGCTGGAGGGAGAAAAAGACAGCTCCACAATAACTGGTGGAGACGTCAGCGGAGAGAACACCCAGAGAGAAGACGAGGAAGGAAACACAGAGCTTCTCAAAGGAGACCAGCTAGATCTAAGAGACATATGCAGAACGGCCCACACAATTAACAACGGCATACCCATTCTTCTCAACTGCGCATGGGACATTTCTAGGACAGACCATTACTTAGGCCAAAACTTAAGTCTTAATATGTTTTATGAGATAGAGACCATACCAACTATCTTCTCTGACCACAAAGAGATGAAGTCAGAAATCAGTAACATAAAGAAAACTGGAAAGGTCACAAAATTATGGAAATTAAACTGCACACTTTACACTTTTAAACAACCAATGGGTCAAAGAGATCACAAGGGAAATTAGAAAATACTTAAGAGACGAATGAAAATGAAAAAACATACCAAAATTTATGGGATGCATCGAAAGGAGTGCTAAGGGAGTACTTTACAGCTATAAGTGTTTATGTTAGGAAGGAAGGAAGGAAGGAAGGGAGGGAGGGAGGGAGGGAGGGAGGGGGGAGGGAGGAAGGAAGGAAGGAATTCAAATCAACAACCTAACTTTACAACTTAAGGAATTAGAAAAAGAATGAACAAATCCATAACTAGCAGAAGGAATGAATAATGATTAGATCAATGAAACACAATAGAAAAATAACAGAGAAAAATCAACGAAACAAAAGTTGGTTTTTCAAAAAGACTGACAAAAATCAACAAACCTTTAAGTACAAGGGACTAAAAAAAAGAGACGACTTAAATTACTAAAATCAGTAATGAAAGCAGGGACATTACTACCAATTATACAGAAATAAAAAAGATATGAAGTACTATGGACAAATGTATGCCAAGAAATTGGATAAACTAGTTGAAAGGGAGGAATTTCTAGAAACACAAAACCTACCAAGAAATCGCAAAGAAAAAGAAAGCCTGAATAAGACCTATCACTAATAAGAACACTCCATCATTAATCACCAATTTCCCAGCAACCACGACAAAAGCCTTAGATCTGATTTCTTCACCGGGTGAATTCTACCAAATATCTGAAGAACTAATACCAATCAAAAAATGGGCAAAGAATAGACATTTCTCCAAAGAAAATACACAAATGGCCAATAAGCCATGAAAAGATGCCCACCAACACTAACAATCAGGGAATGCAAATCAGAACTACAATGGTACCTCACACCCATTGGGATGGCTACCATCAAAAACCAAAAACAAAACAAGTGTTGGTGAGGATGTAGCAAAACTGAAACCCTTTTATACCGATGGGAATGTAAAATGGTATAGCTCCAGGTTAAACGGTATGCAGGTTCCTCAAACAATTAAAAATTGAATTACCACATAACTCAACAATTCCACTTTTATGGATATACCCAAAATATTTGAAAACAGGGTCAAAGAGATATTTGTACACCCATGTTCACAGCAGTATTATTCACGATAACTAAAACATGGAAGCAATCCCAGTGTTTACCAAAACATAAATGGATAAAGAAAAATGTGAGATATTCCTACAAAGGAATATTATTCAGACTTAAGAAGGAAAGAAATTCTAACATATGCCACAACATGGATGAACTTTGAGGACATTATGCTAAGTTAAATAAGCCAGCCACAAAAAAACCAATACTGCATGATCTCACTTGTTTGAGATACTCAGAATAGTCAAAATCACAGAAGCAGAAAATATCAGGGTGGCTGCCAGGGGCTGGGGAGGAAAGAACAGGAAGTTATTGTTTAATATGTATAAAGTTCGTTTTGCAAGATTAGGAATTATGGGGAAGGATGGTGGTGACAGCTGCATAAGGTAAAGTAGTTAATACCTCTGAACTATATACTTAAAAATGGTTAAGTTGGTAAACTTTAACAGGATAAAAAAAGTCTTAAAAAGTAGTACAAAGACAGAAGTCACTAGGGGCGTCTGGGTGGCTTGGTCAGTTAACCGTCCGACTTCAGCTCGGGTCATGATCTCACAGTTCATGGGTTCGAGCCCCGCGTTGGGCTCTGTGCTGACGGCTCAGAGCCTGGAGCCTGCTTTGGATTCTGTGACTCCTTCTCTCTCTGCCCCTCCCACACACTCTCTCTCTCCTCTCAAAAATAAATAAAGATTAAAAAATAAAAAAAAAAAAAAAGAAGTCACTATTTTCTAAATCCCTGGGTGAGAAAGAATTCCGTAAGCTAAAAAAAAAAATAGAAAAAAACCCACAAAGGCAACATTAAATGGATCAAATAAACAAAAATATAAAATTTAACCACATTAAACAACTACCATCCCCACCACCACTGAAGAGGCAAAAAATAGACTAGGAAAAATATTCTTTTTTTATTTTCAATTTTCTTTTTTTTTTAAGTTTATTTATTTATTTTGAGAAAGATAGAGATAGCACAAATGAGGAAGGGGCAGAGAGAGTGAGAAAGAGAGAATCCCAAGTCCCCAATGTGGGACTTGAACCCACGAAGCTGCAAGATCATGACCTGAGCTGAAACCAAGAGTCAGATGCTTAACTGACTGAGCCATCATCCAGGCACCCCTAGGAAAAATTTTTTCAATAAATGATAGATCCAGACTTTGTTAATAGTTTCACAAACAGTTCACAGGAAATTGCAAGTAAAGATAGTTAGCGAGCCTTTTCCATTTGTAATATCATTTCTAGGACTCTAAGTAAATAATCTAAATGCACACAAAGTTTTATATAAAAACACATTCTTCACATAATTGCTCATTTTAGAGGGGGGAAAACACACGTCACCAGGTGAATGGCAAGTTAAATTATGGCACTTTCATCAATAATTACACAGTCACTATTGTTTAGAAAGATTTTTCAATAGGAAAATGTTATAATGTTCAGCAAAAAAAAATGGATACAAAATCTCGTATACAATATGATTTCAAATACAAAGAAACATACATAAAGGCGAACAGTAAGAAAGGCTGAAAGAAAATACACTTCAAGATTCCTGTAAGGGAGAATGTAAGTTTTATGTCCTAAATTTTTCTTATTTCTTACAAAGGACATGTGTTGTTTTAATAATAAACAAAAGCAGCTTTGCTAAAAGAACAAATGATTTGAGTGAGAAACTTGAAATAGCATCATCCACAAGTCTGTGAATCTTTTCACTAGTTATAAGGTCACAGATTTAACTGTTTGATTATATTTTTCTGCCAGAATGTGACAGCTTTTCCAACTGCTCTCTGTGTAATTCAGCACCACGCACCCCGCCTACCTCACGCTATCCTCAAGTGCTGGCCTTGGGCTTTTGCACCACTTACTCGTGGCTGAGCGTTTCGATAAGGCCTAGAGACACTCCCCTCCCACAACTGAGTGTTTTCTGGCAGAACTCACTGCATGGGAACAATTACGTGAACTACTGGGAATTTCTCATCAGAAACCCGTGAAGGCCAAACAACGGGGCAATATCTCTGCAGCGCTAACAGAAAGGCTGTCGATCCACAATTCTACCTGCAGCAGAAACAAACAGTGAGAGCAAAATACGAACACCCTCAGGTCAAGAAAAACTAAGAGAATTCACTGCCCGCTGACCTGCTCTGAGACAAATACCAAAGGAAGTTAAGGCAGACGGATGGGGAAAGGATTGTATGCAGCCTCTAATCAAAAGCAAGCAGGCACGGCCGACACCTGAACTTCTAAACAAGGCCCCTGCCATAGATAACAAGGGACATTACATAAGGATAAAAGTGCAGATTCACCATGAGGACCTAACAGTCCTAAGTGTGAGTGCACCTAACATCAGAGCTGCAACGTACATGAGGCAAAAACTGATACAAACGAAATGACAAACGGGCAAATCCACAATGAGAGCTGGAGTTTTCCACACTCGTCTCTAAGTAACAGAACAACGAGACCGAAAATCAGTAAGGACATAAAAACTGTTACCAAGTCAACCTCTGATGTGGGTTTGGGTTTACTGGAGTTTTATCTGGGGCTGGGGAGAGGGAAACAGGAAAAGACATACGAAGGAAAGACAGAAGAGGGGCCCTTTGGACCAAGCTGAATTACAAAAGCAGTGAGGGCAGGCATCTGTCACTTCCCCATTTCTTTGCACTTGTCTCTAAGCACAGAGAACATTTGCCCACTGGCTGACCAGGACAGAGCACGGCCACCTTTCCATTTCCCCCTCTCCCTGTGCCATGTGACTTGGGATTTTTCTAGAACACCACTGCTACTTAACAGTAATAAAGTCACATTCACAATGGAAAGTAAAAGGGCTATATCATTCATGATATATGCTATACATAAATGCTATATATGACATATATGGCATATACATTTACATATATTTTTATAAGTATATATTTCTTTTCCAGACTGCAGTGGCAAAGACAGGAAAATACACTCTCAATTATAGTGACCATCAAATAGGCAAGGCCTCCTCCATCAGTATCCTTACAAGGTCATGTCTTCCTGGCTGAAAGAACCTCCTAGTCCCTACTACGACTCCCTTCAGATGATAGAGGTTTAGAAAACGAAGATGGCAAAGCCACAGAGCCTGACAGGATTCCTGCCAGGCCCCTGTCTTTCAAGCAAATACCCCTGGACACAGAACCAAGAAAAGAAAAAAAAGAATAAGCCACTTCCTGTGCTGTTCTCCACATTCTCCTCTGTGTCTACGTCAATGCGATGGGACTGCCACACAGGCGTACAACACCCCCCAAGTCAGCAGCAAACCGTGACCGCCATCCTTATAAGGAGCCAGTATCGCCTGGTTCCGGGACCTATTGTCGCATAACACAGTGACCCAAAACTCAGTGGCTTAAGACACCACCGATCTCTTACTTTCTGTTAATTCTGTGGGCCAGTTGGGTAGTCTCCCCACCCCATATGGTGTGTGCTAAGGTCCCTCATGAAGCTGGAATGAGAGGGACTTTGGCTGGGGCTACACATGCCAGAAGACCTCACTCACATGTCTGACAATGGGTGCCCAGCTGGGGGGGGCCTTGCTCCTTCACCCCACTAGTTTAGACTGGCTTCTTTACAACAGTTGGGTTCTCAGACGAAACCTTCCTAAAGGAGAAGCCTCGATGTCCAAGCACTCATCAGGCCTCCGCTTGCACTCTGCTTGCTAACAGCCCGTCAGCCCAAGCAGGTCCAAAGGCCAAGCACAGAGTCTGTGAGAGAGGACTGCGAGAGTGTGACTACCGGGAGTCACGGCTCACTGAGGGCTACCCAGTTAATAGACTCCTACATCATTCATACTAATTATGTCACTCCAAGCCTGAAGGCGAAAATTCCTCACATCATAATTTATTAGTTTTCAAAGAGCTTTCACACTCAATATAACCGCTAATAGCTCTAGATCAATTTTTGGCTTATTATAACAAAATCCTTCTAATATATGGTGAGAGCTGCAGCTCTCTAGGTAGACAGGCAAATATCCTGATTTTAGATATTTAAGATATGTTTACTTAATACATGATCACCATATTCTGTGCTAAGTGACCTGGAGGAAAAATGAATGATTCTGACTTCGCTGTATGTATTTTTTATAGAACCCTTAAGTTCTTACCTTGAAAAACATAAAACATTCTAGCCTATTCAAAAACACAAATAGGGGCACCTGGGTGGCTCAGTTGGTTGAGTGACCGACTTCAGCTCAGGTCATGATCTCATGGTCTGTGAGTTCAAGCCCTGCATCGGGCTCTGTACTGATGGCTCAGAGCCTGGAGCCTGCTTCAGATTCTGTGTCTGCCTCTCTCTCTGCCTCTACCCTGCTCACACTCTGTCTCTCTGTCTCTCAAAAATAAATAAACATTAAAAAAAATTTAAAAAAAAACAAAACACAAATAAACTTAAAATTCTTTAAATTGAAATCTGACGGAAATATATTAAGAAATAACAAATTACCACCATAGTCACACAGATACACAATTTATTGCAAAGAACTTTAGAACATTTACTTGGAATGTACGCTCTTAATAGGATGCATTCTATTGACAGAAGGAGCTACAATGAATCTATTTCTCTTCTTCAAAATTATGGAGGACCCTAAAGAACTTTCATTTATGTGGTTTATATCAATCGATATTTCCATAAAAGAAATTAGAATCAAAAAATGTTTACAATATTTCTTATTATTCCATTTACGATAATAACAAGCCTATTACATGTTAACACAATAGGATGGTTTTATGAAAAATGTATTTTCCAAGACAAAAAAAAAAAGCATAAAACAGCTGGATTCTTACAGATATTTCTACATTCCAACGGTTTTGATAAGTTACTTTGGTTACGGTATATGAACAAAATCCAGCCTCACACAGGTAAGCTGCCGGAAAAAAGTAGTATTTTAATAGCTTTTTCAGAAAAATGTAAATGTTCTACTTTAATACTAAACCAAAAGTCCACAAGTTTCATTAAATATTAGCTGCATTATGGAATCTGAAAACTTTTAATGAACTTTTCATATTTTGTTACATAAAAATATATTTGTCCACCTTGCACTTTGAACTTGACTTTATAATATCGTGCATTGGAAAACATCGGTTCACAAAGTTATGCAGAACTTCCAAATACTCACACATTTTATTGTATAATATTTTAAAAATCATACTTCTTAATGTCACAAGTGATCTCATCATTAAACTCTTTAAGGATGGGGAGGCTGCCAAACTTATGGCAACTAATACAATGTTTCCAAATTCTTCTTTGCCTTTTTAAAGCTCAACTTTATTACTGGCAATAACTACTTTCAATGGATTTCCTTGAAGTGTCAGGCTGACTTAGGTTATTAATATACATATATTAATATATATAATATATATAACATCACACTATTGTGTTAACATGTAATAGGCTTGTTATTGTTGTAAATGAATAAGAAATATTGTAAACATTAAATATAATAATATATATCATATATATTATTATATATATTGGGCCAAATACCTAAGCCTAAATAACCATACTTAATTGTTTTTGAATGTTAAAATGGCATTCCATGAACACAGCAACTTACAACCTAACTGCAAAAAATGGTTTCCTAAAGACAACTGTAGGGGCGCCTGGGTGGCTCAGTCAGTAAAGTGTCCAACTTTGGCTCAGGTCATGATCTCATGGTTTGTGGGTTCAAGCCCCGCATCAGGCTCAGTGCTGACAGCTCAGAGGCTGGAACCTGCTTTGGATTCTTTGTCCCCTTCTCTCTCTGCCCCTCCCCACTCACACTCTGTCTCTCCCTCTCAAAAATAAACATTAAAAAAACAAAATAAAAAAAGATAACTATATTTTGGTATGCAACAAAAGTGCTTTATGCATACTTGCCATTTCTTCATACAGAATATTAAAAAGACAGGTATTCACAGGTAGAGATTTTTAAAAATTAATAATTTCTGCAACTTCATCAAGGTAATTCATAAGCACAACTGACATTAAAAAAAAAACAGAGTGAATATACTTTGACTACTTAGTATACTTTGGTATATTGCCTTAATTCGGGGGTTGGCCTTTTTAGCCAACATTGCTTTTGGATCATTAATGCAAATGTCCACACACCAAAAAAGACAAATGGCATCACAGTTTTATTATGAAGACAGGTTTGACCTCTGGACGCCAAAAGGTCTGCAGATCACACTTTAAGAACGACCATTGTAGGTTACCAGCAAAAATTAATCATGGCAATTAAAAAAAAAAAATCAAGAATTTTGTTGAGGGGGGAAAAAAGTGGTACAATTACAAAATTAAAGAAATTAACTGAAAACTAATGTTGAAATGAGAGTTCAACCACTTTGGAAAACTGTTCATAATAATTCACAAAAGCTGAACATGTGTTTAGGCAATTCTACTCCAAGGTGTACACCCAAGAAAAATTAGTGTTACGTCCAAAGACTGTACATGAATGTTCACAGCAGTGACTTTACATGAGCGAACACAATATCAAAAAACTAGAAACAATCCATTGTCCATTAACAAGTGAATGAATAAATGACGGCCTATATATACAGTGGAATATAATCAGCAAGAAATGAAGTATTGATTCACACAGAAACATGGAAGAATATCAATAACGAGGCCAAATAAATGAAGCCAGATCAAAAAGAGAACATAATGCATAACTCCAGTAAAGTCTGGAAAATATAAATTTTACACGCAGAGACAGAAAGCAAATCAGGTTTCCTGGGGACAGAAGTAAAGAGATAGATGGATTACAAAGAAGCACAAGGAAATCTGGGGGCTACTCATTATCTTGACTTTGATGTGTATTTCCACTAATACAAACATAGGTCAAAACTCGTCAAACTGCATACTTCACATACAATTTCTTGTATGTCAATTATACTTCAATTAATGTTAAAAACATTTTAACTAAAAAAAGGGGAGGAGGGGGAAAGATACAGGAATCGACTAGAAAAGTTCTCACCAGCCAAACAGAAAATTTAGGATCAATAAAATGACTATGGTGGGCTGAACTGATGAGAATACATCACTACATCCTGACATCCCAAAACAGAGAAGAGAATTTGTTGCCATTTGAGGCAGCTTGTAAAATAACATCCACTTTGAAATCTGGTAACTACAGAGAAAGAATTACACATTTATCTGCCTTGCCAATTGGAACAATATTTCAGAGTAACCAAATATCTATAGTCAATAATAAAAATTTCTTCTTTACAGAATAATGCTAGTAAATAAACACAGAAGAAATAACAGAATTGAAAATATGATTTTACAAAATCTAATTATGTATGGCCTCAGACAAGTACCATCAATTGGTATTAAAGAAAAAAAAATAGCAAATCGTAGCTTAATAGTCGGCAGGAGTCAGGATTTTTTTAATTTATTAATTTTTAATTCCACTATAATTAATATACACTGTTTATTAGTTTCAGGTGTACAATATCGTGATTCGACAGTGATTCCTCAGTTCTTATCACGGTAAGTGTGCTTTCCATCCCCTTCTCCTATTTCACCCGTTCCCCTCTGCCACCACCCGTTCGTTCTCTGTATTTAAGCATCTGGTTTTTGTTTGTCTCTTTTTTAATTTGTCTGTTTTGCTTCTTAAATTCCACATGAGTGAAATCATCACTTAGCAGTATGCCTTCTGGATCCATCTATGTGGTTGCAAATGGCAAGACTGCATTCTTTTTATGGCTGTATAATATTCCTGTGTGTGTGTGTGTGTGTGTGTGTGTGTGTGTGTGTGTGTGTACACACATACCACTTCTTTCTCCATTCATCTGTGGATGGACGCTTAAGTTGCTTCTATAATTTGACTATTATAAATAACACTGCAAAAAACATAAAGTGCAAACAACTTTTCAAATTAGTGTTTTCATATTCTTTGAGTAATTACCCAATAGTGCAATTACTGGATTATATGGTAATTCTAGTTTTAATTTTTTGAGGAACCTCCATATTGTTTCCCACAGTGGCTGCACCAGTTTGCATTCCCACCAACAGCACAAGAGGGTTCCCTTTTCCTCCACATCCTCACCAACACCTGTTTCTTGCATTTTTTTTATTTTAGCCACTCCGACAGGTGTGAGGTGATATTTCACTGTGGTTTTGATTTGCATTCCCCTGATAGTGAGTGATGTTGAGCATCGTCGCATGTGTCTGTTGCCCACCTGGATGTCTTCTTTGGAGAAATGCCTATTCATGTCTTCTGCCTAATTTTAAAATGGATTATTGGGGGGGTGGGGGGAGAGGCAGGGTTTGTCTTTTAGTTATATAAGTTCTTTATATACTTGGAATACTAACCCTTTATCAGATATGTCATTTGCAAATTTTTTCTCCCATTCGCTATGCTGTCTTTTAGTTTTGTTGTTTCCTTTGCTGTGCAGAAACTTTTTATTTTGATGCAGGCCCAACAGTTTATTTTTTCTTTGTTTCCCTTGTCTCTGGAGACGTGTCTAGTAAGAAGCTGCTGCAGCCGAGGTCAAACAGGTTGCTGCCTGTTTTCTCCTGTAGGATTTTGATGGTTTCCTGTCTCAAATTTAGATCTTTAATCCATTTTGAGTGCACTTTTGTGTGTGGTATAAGAAAGTAGTTGAGGGGCACCCAGGTGGCTCAGCCAGTCAAGTGCTGGACTTTGGCTCAGGTCATTATCTCATGGTTCATGAGTTCAAGTCCCACATCAGGCTTGCTGCTGTCAGCGCGGAGCCTGCTTCAGATCCTCTGTCCCCCTCTCTCTGCTCCTCCCCTACTTGCACTCTCTCAAAAATAAATAATTTTGGGGGTGCCTGGGTGGCTCAGTCGGTTAAGCACGGACTTCGGCTCAGGTCATGGTCTCACGGTTTGTGAGTTCGAGCCCCGCGTCGGGTCTGTGCTGACAGCTCGGGGCCTGGAGCCTGCTTCAGATTCCGTGTCTCCCTCTTTATCTGCCCCTCCCTTGCTCACACTCTGTCTCTCTGTCAAAAGTAAATAAACACTAAAAAAATTTTAAAAAAATAAAATAAAATAAATAATTTTTTTAAAAATTTAAAAAAAAGAAGGTAGTGGAGTTTCATCCTTTTGCATGTAGCAGTCTAGTTTTCATAGCACCATTTGTTAATGGGACTGTCTTTTTCCCATTGCATAGTCTTGCCTCCTTTGTCAAAGATGAACTGACCATATAATCACAGGCTTATTTATGGGGTTTCTACTCTGTTCCATTGATCCGTGTGTCTATTTTTGTGCCGGTACCATACTGTTTTGACATAGTATGTCTTAAAATCTGGAATTGTGATACCTCCAGTTCTGTTTTTCTTTTTCAAGATTGCTTTGGCTATTCAGGGTCTTTGTGGTTCCATACAAATTTTGAGATTTTTTTCTTCAAGTTCTGTGAAATATGCTGTTGGCATTTTGACAGGGATAGCATTAAACCTGTACATTGCTTTGGGTAGTATGGACATTTTAACAATATTCGTTTTTCCAACACACGAGCATGGAATAGCTTTCCATTTGTTTGGGTCATCTTCAATTTCTTTCATCAATGTTTTATAGTTTTCAGAGTACAGGTCTTTTACCTCTTCGGAGTTTATTCCTAGGTATTTTACTCCTTTTGGTACAATTGTAAATGGGATTGTTTTCTTAATTTCTCTGCTACTTCATTAACAGTGGGGAATCTGTATGTTTTAATAATGCCAAAGTAAAGTTTTAGTAGCAAGGAGAAAAACATAACTGGATAAAAAAGAGAGTAGACTGTCATTATGTTGTTTCAGTGGTCAATATTAGCATCGTTAATGGTAGGCCAACCAGGTATCAAGTCTACTGACGTAATGCAACATACACCAATGAATGCAATCAACTGGACCTGTGGTATATAATCACAAGTGTTAAATATCAATCCAGCCTTTCAATGCAGTTTCTCCTTTGCAAGAAATATTGGGAATAAGGAAGTATGTCCGAAAAAACAAAGAAATATCAGATAAATCTGGAAGGTTGGATATCGTACAAAACTGCCCTAAAGAAGTCAGCATTGTTTAAAAAAAAAAAATACTAGACTTGTTTACAAAAGACAACAGACATGACAGAGGAAATGTGAGGATTAACCAGTTATAATGGTCACTTGGGGGCTGATTCAGGAAATATGAGTATGCTCTGGGTATTCGATGAGACGAAGATTTACTGAAAACTAGAGGTCCGCTGGCAGGAAAACTGAGGTTATAAAACTGGAAGATCTCATCAGACACACAGTCCGATCTCACTCAGGTTAAAATGAACATATACACACGGAAAGCTTATGCATTAAGGTGTCAGTGCAGAGACTATGGCGGAAGTACGTTTCACTTTCCTTTTATTTCTCTAAATTTTCTCATCTTCTACAACACACAGTGTTTCTACAATAATAAATGATTATATTTTAAAATGAATCAGAACGTGGGCACCACAGTGGATCAGTCGGTTAAGCGTCCGACTTCGGTTCAGGTCGTGATCTCGCGGTTTGCGAGTTTGAGCCCTGTGTCGGGCTCTGTGCTGACAGCTCGGAGCCTGGAGCCTGCTTCTGTTTCTGTGGCTCCCTCTCTCTCTGCCCCTCCCTCTTATCCCATCTTCTCTTTCCCTCTCTCTCAAAAATAAACACTTAAAACAATTTTTTAAATAAAAATAAAAATAAAATGAATCAGAACATACATTCCAATGGGGCAGTAAGCGATAAGCATAATATTTGTAGCATGAAGAAGACACTGATAACTGCTTTCAAAGATGCAGAAAAACAGCTCTGGAATCAACAGCAGTCAAAGTCGCTTCCCACTACGGAAAACAAGAACAGCTTCCTCAGGTAGTTATGAAGGATGAGCAAAAGGCTTAGAAATGCACTACCCAACACGGTAGCTACTAGCCATGTGTGGCTCTTTAAGTTTAAATGAATTAAAATTAAATAAAACTCATAATTCAGTTCCTTAGTCACACCAGCCACATTTCGAGTGCTCAAAAGCCACATGCGATAAACAGCTGCGTGAGTTCCGTGGTCAGGCAGGCGTGCGGTCAGGCGTGAGGTGCTGCGCCAGCTGTTAGGCGCGTGGTTAGCATGCTGCACTGTACACTGCAGATACAGAACATTCCCGCCACTACAGAAAAGTCCTACTGGAGAGCGCTAAGGAGGTGGCTGTCTCCTCTCACTGTCACCAGCAAGACACCACTCGCTCCACTGCTGCCTTCCATCCCTCGAACGCTGACTCCAGTTTACAGGCTCCCAAGGGAAGAATGCTTCCACCAGATTCCAGAGAAGCTGTGTTAACAGACAATTCTCCATGGTGGTTCTGCACCTCCCAGATCAGCTTTAGTTCCAGGCTATACTTTCAAAGGATGTCTGCAGAGCAAACAGCCTTGGAAGACACAGTATCTCCCTCCAGGGTAGAAGGCAGATTTGTTTTCTGTCCAGCATAACAGAGACAATGTCTCCCTCACAGCTAAAGGCTGGGCAGGTCTGCGAGCAACCTTCTTGTAAGACTGGGGACTTCCTAACTTGGGTTCCTCAGCTGTAACAAAACTCTGACACGCATCCAAGGTTCCCTCGGGCCCATTTCCACATCAAACTCATAGCACCTGGGGGACAAGGGAACCGACATGACATTCAAGCTGCCCGCTATGCTTTGCCTTTGACCCAGGAGCTCTGTGTCCTCTGCCAACATCTATGCAACTCTGCCAGGCTAACTGTCCACTTGTAAGTAAGAGAAAGCAGCAACTCTCCACAGTTGTTTCTTTGTTTTTTAATGTTTATTTATTTTTGAGAGGGAGAGAGAGTGCACAAGTGGGGAAGGGACAGACAGGGTGAGGGGGGACAGAGGATCTGAAGCGGGCTCTGTGCTGACAGCAGAGCCTGATGCAGGGCTTGCACTCACGAACTGTAAGATCGTGACCTGAACTGAAGTCAGACACCTAAGTGACTGAGCCACCCAGGCGCCCCCGACATTTTTCAACAGTTAACACTATAACCTGGCTCCTTTAAGCTCCCCATGCCATAGAAATAATAATTTTGTCCGGAACCATGGGGATTCCTGGGGCATCTCTTCAGACTCATGGACAACAGTAGAAGTTAAGACAAGAGTGCAGGAGGGCCCACTACTGGCCTAAACTCTTCACTGACAGACTGGATCACCCACTTGGTAAGGAACCATCACATCAAGGCATTCACTGCGCACAAAGGAATGTGACCCGCCTAGTGGAAGAAGAAAGTTATAAATACCAACTGGGACCAGGTGCAAATGAGGATAGTTGTATCTACGCATATATATCTTTCCCTTCTCCAACTACTTAGAGAAGACGCGTCGGTGATAAGTAACCTTATGATTTCATCCTAGGTACAGGGTCTCAAAAGAGTGTTCTCCCTTTTGAAGGAACAGAGTGAATGAATATATCCATCCTGACATGAGTAGCGGCTGCAACGGATTAGGCAGAAGCAAATGTTTTGTTTATATTATTGTCGGAAAAAGTAACTGCAGGCAGAAGAGTGTATATAGATGCTAAATATCTAAAGAGGTAGACCGTACAACACTCGCTCCCATGCTAGGACACTTCTCAGACTCCCTTGTCTGAAGGAACGCCACCAATGAGAGGCACTTATGCAAGATTTAGAAGACGAAAAAGGAGAGACGATGGTCCCTCTCTTGCAGCGGCTGGCAGACACAAGGGCATAGAGCAAACATCAAGTCTGCAGCGGCTCCCGAGTGGGCTCCTGGGAAACATTCACTTTAATGCTGCAACAGCTCAGATCACTCAAAGCCGTGTCCTGTGGGTCCAGCACTTTCGATCTCCTCAAAGCCAGAAGCAATTCTCTCTGACCTTCGCTACCACAGGCCTTTCAACGGCTTTGTAAACGTTTAGTTAATTTACTTTATTAAATCTGTTCTTGCTAAAATACCCAGGTGTTTTCTGTTTTCCTGACCGACACAGATGGGTAGGATTTGGTCAGGTGGAGATTACGGTGGGGGAGAGAAGCAGCACACAACGGAAGGACATTACGATAGAACAAAACAGCTGAACAAGTGGGTCAGAACTATACTAAGTAGGCTCTTTCTCGATTCAGGCCTCTATCTTACTAATGCTTTGATCCAACAAATGTTTACTAAGCAATTATTACATGCCAGGCTCTATTCTTGGTATTGGAAAGAAAAACAAAGACTCTCGAGTTGGAGTGGGGCTGAGAGTAGAAGGGAAGAGACAGACGGCAAACAAAGGTATTATCCAGTTAAGGACAACTGGGAAATTCCGAGCAGCACAAGTCACTCTGATAGAAGCTCTCTGAGCAGAGATCGGAGAGACAGAGGCCAGAAACCTAGGGAGGAGTCTGGGCTCGGCGCGTTCAGGGACCAGCAGGAGGGCTAGCGTGGCTGGACTAAAGCGTGGAAGCCCAGATCACACAAGGCCCCGGAGGCCACGGTAACGACTCAGGCTTTTATTCTGAGATGGGAACCCCTGGAAGTTCTGAGCAAAAAAGTGACGGGACCTGACCCATCGGGCTGCTGTGCAGGGAACAGACAAGAGCGGAACCTGAACAAGCACTCACGTCTCTGAAGCAGCATAAGAGACACATGACAGGGACTGGCACGAAGGCAGTAGAAGCAGCGAAAAGCAGTCACATTCCGGATATATTCTGAAAAGAAAATATGCTCATGGGATAGACGCGGGAGGGGAAAAAAAAACCAAAAGAGTAAAAATGACTGCCAGGTTTCTGGCCTGAGCAAATGATACAGTCGCCATTAGCAGAGAATGAAACTGAGGGGAACAGAGTTAGGAGAGAAAATCAAAAATTCCATTTTTGATACGTTAAAGTTCAAGACGCCTATTACACACCCGAATTGATATGTTGAGTAAGAGGTCATGGAGAGCCACTACAAGCTCCCGGGAAGGGAGCAGCTAGAGGAGAAGTGTACTTCAGAGATTAACCAAGTTCATGTCAGATAAATTGGGCAGGAGAGACAGAGTCGGGGGTGCACTAGAAGCTGGTACTAGAGGGGAAAATAAACTAGCTGCAACATTTGAGATGACAACCTGAACCTGGGAAGGTGGTAATGAAAATGGACTGGGGCAGAGGTTCTCAACGGGACCGACGCCACCCGATGAGGGATGGAAACCTGTGGAAATATTTTTGTTATTGCAGTGGTTGGGAGGCACTACTAGCAAGAAGCAGGTGGGGCCAAGGGCTTCACACCTCCTGCAATGCTTGGGATAAATCCCACGCTGAAAAAAAAAAGTCTCCACGTCCTTTCAAATGATTCACCAGACCTCCATACTGGTGAAAAATCTGATCATAATTCTGAGCCTACATTCCAACGTCATTTTGCTAATAAAGTATTTTCTGCACAATTTTACCATATACTAAATTTTCCAGCTATCATGTAAATTAAGGAAAGAGAACACTTTCTTTTATGCAAAACGTTCTCCAAGAAATTTCACCATTTTGAAAAACCATGGCACAGGAAATAATGCTGTTTTCTAGTATTTAAGTCATGAGCAAAATACCTGTATCTGTGTTATATTTGTAGGTATCACCTACAAATACATTACAGGAGAGATTCGAGATCCTTTTGGTAGATTTAGAACCAGATATTAAATTAACAGACATATGAAATGCAAGATTCTCACTAAGCAAAGTTGCTTTAAAGTTATTACAGTCATTCTGGGGCAACTGGGTGGCTCAGGTGGTTAAGTGTCCAACTCTTGATTTCAGCTCAAGTCCTGATCCCAGCTGGGTTATCAAGGGATTATTAGATTGAGCCCTGTGTCAGGCTCCATGCTAAGCATGGACACTGCTTAAGAGTCTCTCTCTCTCCCTTTGTCCCTCCCCATTCATGTACACACATGCCCTCACTTTTCTCTCTCAAAAAATAAAAATAAGAAATAAATAATAAAATTATTACAGTCATTATATTGTTAATTCTCATAGCATAAGGACAAGGCATAGATCTTGCAATAATTATTTGAAATTGAACTTGTTTTTGGGGGGTTGCCTGGCATTTTAAAATCTTACTCAGAAACTGTGCCCAGAGGTCCACAACACCTCTCGGCCACGTGCACTACCATTTCTGCCTCTCTAATCCATCCTCTGTTCCTATTGTCACTTAAAGGGTATGGTCTCCAAGGTTTTGTTACAAATTAAAGACAGAACGTGGTTCTCAACGAGATGTGGAATCTCAAGGCAGGGGATGTATTTTCTATGACAATTCATCTGTACTCTTCCCAAGTTGCAACATAGAAGATTTTTCTGACTCAACACTTATAGACGAGACACCACCCAATTGCAAGCACTTCCCACTTTCTCATTTTTCCTTGATAATCTGCAATTGCTGGGCATGTTAGCCTTACTTCAATTAGGGTTATTTTTTCTTAAAATTTTTTTAACATTTATTTTTGAGACACAGAGACTTCGAATAGGGTTATTGCCCTCTTTCTGTTATTATACCTATATAGGTCTGGCTTGTTATTACTTCTTGTACAGAATAACTTCTAATCTGTGTACCTCTCCTAACTACAAACTCGTCCATTATAAGCAGGTGCAAGGAGTTCCCGTTTCACTATGCCTTCTAATGTAGGCCTGAGCGTTTTATACAAAAGTACAAACTATTTTAATACAAAGTGCTTCCTCTTTTCTCTCCTTACGTTACAACTATAGCAGAACACTAACTTTTTAAATTACGTATGTGAAATTATATTTGTAAATCTATAAATTTAATCTCACGATAGTAAAAAGGATGTTATGAAATGCTGGTTATAAGTGGAAGGCACGGAGTCTGACATTACTGAAAATCACTAGATTGGGAGAGAAAAATATTGGATGTTAAAAGGGTTAAAAAAAAAAAAAAGGACGTTGAGCACAACGGTATGCTGAGTGACGAAGGTGCCAGAAGTGCCATCAGAGTGTTCATGCCCCAAAGAGTGAAGGCAGAAAAACAGTGGTGAAAGAAAGGAAGAGGGTCTCAAATACTAATAAATAATAGCAACAGCCTAGGGGGCAGGTGGCACTGAAAGAACGCTCAGGGAAACGATGAGCAGACGGGAGGCTCTGAAAACCACGGGGCTGCAGAAGCAGCCTCCCGCTTCGGGCAGAGCAGCAAGGCACTGGGGCACCAAGCAGAGGTCAACTGTGGATTACGGCAGTGAGGGCAGGGGCGTTCCAGGAGACAGCTGAAGCCAGAAGGATGCTTCCTTCCAAGAACGAGAGGGCACACCGTTAAAGGCTGGTTCTAGAAGAGGCAGGAGTCATGATGGACAGGACACAGAGAAACGGAAAGGACAAGACAGATATCGGGAGGCAGTAGTGTCAACTGAGGACAGAAATCTGTAAGAACAGAAATAAAGAACATAAAATAAGTCAAGCGGGCCTGGAGAAGAAAGCTGGTTTATTAAGAACGGTCGGGTTCGAGCTAACCAAAACCGCAACGAGAGTAGCTCTTTGTGGGGAACACTCGTTACAGGGGACAGGCCAGGCTGGAAAGGGGCCTGAAAGGCAGCCAGGAGCCAAGTTACTGGAGGCCTGCAGCGACTCCGCTCCTGGCGACGCGGCCTCAAACAGCGACAGGAGAGTCAAACCACACACGTGATGAAGAACTAGTATCCAGTATACATCGACAGCTCTTACGAGTGAACAGGACAAAGGCACACGACCCGATGTCAAATGGCAAAGGATCGAATAGACATTTCTCCAGAGACTCACCAATGGCCAGTGAGTAAACACAGTCGACAACGTCTCCCATTAATGGAAATGCAAGTGCAAATCACAATCACTACAGGATAACCATCTCACACCCACCAGGATGGCTACAGTCAGCAAGACGGCCAACGACATCAGCAGCTTGTGGAGGAACTGGGACCCTCGTACACTGCAGGCAGAAACAGAAAATACGCTGTTCTGCAGCCCCTCAGATGATTGAAACATAATTACCATGACCCACAAACTCCACTCGTAGGCATATAACCAAAGCACAAAAAACATGTCCCCACGGAAACCTGTACATATAATAATGTTCACAGAAGCATTACTCATAATAAACGGAAAGGGGAAGCAAACTGATGGACGACAAAATGGGATATACCTACACATGGAATATTACCGGCCACGGAAAGGAATGGAATATTCATCAGTATTATCACTTGCCTGTGCCTTGAAAACATTATGCTAAACGAGAGAAGCCAAACACAAACGGTCACATCATGTAGGAACGTCCAGTTAGGGGTTCACCGAGATAATACAAGAGATTAATGGTGCTTCAGGGGTAGGAGAGAAGCATGAATGAAGATGCACTGTTAACTGGTACATGACTTCTTCAGAGGGGACAAAAGTGTTCTAAAATTAGGCTGTGGTGATGGTTGCGAAGCCCTGTGAATATACTAAAACCCATTCAATTGTACACTTTATATCTCAATAAAGCTACTTTAGAATGCTAACTTATTTGTACCCTCGGGATTTTAATTTGTGGAAGTGAGTACCAACCTGGAGAGGCCAATTCCAGTGAAAGAATATCTTACTTACATTTCCCAAGACAAGGGGGCACCCACACCACACAGGGTGACAGAGGAGCAGCGGTTTGTTCAGGAGACAGAGCGAGGACAGAGGGGAAAGCCTAGGCCAGAGCTTTGACGGGGGATCCCGTGGGAAAGGCAGGCAGCACAGGGTAAACAATGCAGGGCTGGTTTGCCTGAGCAGTTCGGGCTACGGCGCTGTCCGCAGTTGTCTGGTGCCTGGCCCTGGGATAATACAGAGCAGGGGACACATTGGGATGCTGTGTGAGTGAGCTAAGGAGGGAACTGAAGGCTACGGATTCAGGACTGGCTGGCTGGCAAACTCAAGGCAAGCTACTGTTGTCTTTAGGAATTAGCTAGCCCTGGGAGGGGCAGTTTCTCCCCAGGTCTGTAAGGCCCACAAAAGTCAGAGCATCAAGGATACAAAATGGGGCACCTGGGTGGCTCAGTTGCTCAAGCATCCAACTCTTGGTTTCGGCTCAGGTTCTGATCTCACAGTTTCATGAGTTCAAGCCCCGCATTGGGCTCTAGGCTGACAGTGCAGAGCCTGCCTGGGATTCTCGCTCTCTCCGTCTCTCTCTTCCCCTTCCCCACTTACACAGTCTCTCTCTAAAATAAATAAACTTAAAAAACTTAAAAAAAAATACAAAATAAGAAAATATAATTAATATAATTGGCCCTGTGATGAATGAATGCCAAATAGACAAACACAGAATCTAAGGAACCAGAACAAATACATAAAACAGAAACTCACAGGCTGATTCTAAAATTTATACGGAACTGCAAAAAACGCAGAAGAATGGTAACTATC
The DNA here is from genome assembly GCA_030068075.1 of Paguma larvata. Taxonomy (NCBI): domain Eukaryota; kingdom Metazoa; phylum Chordata; class Mammalia; order Carnivora; family Viverridae; genus Paguma; species Paguma larvata. Next base: position 135,336,270 of record CM057825.1, on the reverse strand, counting down.
TTGAAAATAAACAAACAAACCAAGACAGAGAACTTATACTGCCTAATTTCAGACTTATGACAAAGCTACAATTATCAAGACAATGTGGTACTGGCGTGAGGATAAACAAACAGATAAATGGAACAGAATAAGGAGTCCAGAAATAGGCCTGAACACAGACACATGACTGATATTCTACAAAGGCCTAAAGTAATCCAACGGGAAAGGGAAAGTCTTCTCAACAAATGTTGCTGAAACACCTGAATACCAATGTGGGGGACAGGGGAAGGAATGAATCTTGACTTTTACCTCACACCATTCATAAAAATCAGTTCACGATGAAGTCACAGACCTAACCATAAAAGTTGAAACTATGTTGGGGCCCCTAGGTGGCTCAGTGGGTTAAGCGTTTGACTTCGGCTCAGGTCATGATCTCACTGTCCGTGAGTTCGGGCCCCACATCAGGCTCTGTGCTGACAGCTCAGAGCCTGGAGCCTGCTTCTTCGGATTCTGTGTTTCCCTCTCTCTCTGCCCTCCTCCTGCTCACGCTCTGTCTCTATGTCTCAAAAATAAATAAACGTTAAAAGATTTTAAAAAAATATATTAAAAAATATTTTTAAATACATTAAAATTATGTATGAAGCTTTCATAAAATAAAAAAAAAAGTGACCATGAGGTTGGCAAAGATTTCTTAATATACAAAGAATGCTAACTATTAAAAAAAGAAAAACAGATAAATTGAACTGTATTCAAATTTAAAACTTTAAAAGATACCATTAGGGACATGAAAAAAGGGAGCCACAGATTAGGAGAAAATATTCGCAATGCATATTGGGCAAAAGACTCATTTCCACGATAAATGAAGACTTCTAACAAATCAACAATATAAAGTCAAACAGCCTAATTTGGGCAAAAGATCTGAACAGACACTTCACAAATACGAACAGCCAATAGGCACATGAAAAGGCACGCCTTACCAGTGGTCGTCAGCATGATGCCAGTGAAAACCACACTGATACCACTGCACGGTCACCAGAACGGCTAACTTAAAAGACTTTCAATACCACGGAATAGTGAGAAAATGTTCCACCTGGAACTTTCATAAACCTGCCGCTCCAAGTATAAAATAATACAGCGACACTGTAAAGAGATTGGGAGTTTCATACCTACCCCGTGACCTAGCGATTCCACTCGTAGGGATCTACGCAAAGGAAACCGAAACACACATTCATAACGAAGTGCCATGTGAGAGTGTTCACAGCAGTTTCACTTGTAATAGCCAAAACCTGAAGCAGTCCGCTGTCTATCAAAAGATTAAAAACTGTGGTATGTTCATAGTGTTGAACAGTCCTCGGCAATAAAAATGAATAAACTACTGACATGTACGAATGTGAGAAACATTACACGGAGTTTAAGAAGCCACCTTCACGAAAATGCACGTTATGACTCCATATGAAATTCGAGCACAGGCAAAACTAAACTAGTGACAGCAACTAGAACAACTATTTCCTGGCTGATGGGGAAGGACTACTGGGTAGAAAACAATACAAGTGAGCTTATGGGGAGGAGAAAAATGGCCTATATATATACCTTAGTTTAGGTGGTGGATAGGGGTTTTTTTTAATATCCGTCAATACAGGTTGAATTCATTTATCAAATTCATTCAAAATCATTACGTTAAGTGTAAATTATGCCTTTTAGAGGTAAAATTATACCATTTTAAGTGGTAAAACTCATCGGCTACATAGAATAGCCATATAAAAGGTGCATAAAACAGAAATAATATTTAAATAAAAACAAATACCTTTGTCCATCTGCAAAGCTTCACCCCAGAGTGACTCCCAATCAACTGATAACCTGAATAGAAAAACAAGGAACACAAAATTGAATTGACTGAAAGCCTCATATTAAAAGGTGATTAGAGGGCGCCTGGGTGGCTCTGTCGATTAAGTACCCAACTCTTGATCTCGGCTCAGGTCACGGTCTCATGGTTTGCATGATCAAGCTCCACGTCCAGCTCTGTGCTGATAGTGCAGAGGCTGCTTGGGATTCTCTCTCTCCCCCTCTCTCTGCCCTCCCCCGCTCACATGTGTGTGCATACACTCTCTCTGGAAATAAATAATAAACTTAAAAACATGGCGATTTAAAAACTGTAAGAAAATCATTCTTCTTTTCTAAATAATGGTAGGCAACAGCCCAATGGCAGAAAACATTAAGAGCTGAAATCACCGGGATGATAAAACAACTTAAAAGTATATGTATCTAATAACATAGGCTCAAAATGCATAAGGAAACAACAGGCTAATCCAGAATCACAGGGAAAGATTTTAACATCTTCCAGTATCTAAGAGGTTCCGCAGATGAAAACGCCGTCGAGCGCTCCGATCTAATCCACACTGTAAGTGTGATCGAGAACACAGAGCACTGCCCTCAACAACGACAGAACGCAGGTGTTTTCCAAGGACCCAAGGAAACTGAAAAATAAACCAAATGCTGGGCCATAAAGCAAAAGCAAGTAATGACATACTTCAAACAAAAAGCTGGGGAACTCTCATCGGTAATTTTTGAAAACAGATGAAGAGTCAGATAGGCAAAAGGAGATTAAAATAAAGAAATACTGGGGCATCTGGGTGGCTCAGTCAGTTGAGCTTCCAACTTCAGTAGGATCGTTATCTCATGGTTCATGAGTTCGAGCCCTGTGTTGGGCTCTGTGCTGACAACTCAGAGCCTGGAGCCTGCTTTGGGTTTTGTGTGTCCCCGTCTCTCTGTTCCTCCCCCACTCATGCTCTGTCTCTCTCTCTCTCTCTCTTTCTCAAAAATAAACAAACATTTAAAAAAAATTTTAACAAATAAATACATAAAAATAAAGAAATACTGCCCCAAGAAGAGGAGAAACAAAATTCCAGGAACCGTAACCCAACGTGAATTCTCAGGACCAGTCCCACAATCTAGCGTTTAAAATTCATGAGCTATAGAAGATATGAGAAGCATGGAAAATCCATGCCGAAGTAATCACATTTCCTTTTTTAATAAACTAGTACAGCAAACAAGTAGAACATTCTGATTTCAGAAAGCACTTAATGAAGTTTCTCACGAGGCTTCAAGTAATAAGCCACAATTATCATGAGTCTCTTGTACAAAAAGACTGTTGACTTGCAGACAAATGAGGCAAATGGAGAAATATAGTCTGGATGAAGGCATAAGTGGACCCGTGGCTGGTTAAACATCCATACCCACAGTGTGATGATTAATGGGACAATGTCAATTTGGATTGTAAGTCTCTAGTGGCAATATCACAGGGCTTTGTCTTTTATCCGCTTCCGCACTTATGGAAACATCTTGCTTATAAATAAACGAAGCACTGCTTATCTATATGAAGATGGAAGAGAGTGCAACTGCTAATCTCGGATGCAGAATAAGCATTTAAGAGACTCCCAGAGAAAATTCCAGTTCTTCTTTTGGATTCCCACACTCTATGATGCACATACCATCATAATAGAAATCACATTCTATTTGGTTCTTTACATCCTTCTCTTCCAAGATACATGGGATTTTATAAAATTCCGTACTGAGGTAGGAATGAGGGAAACTGCCGAGTACAGGATGGACAGACCATGACGCCAAGATAAGGCAGCTGCTAGAAATCACAGTGCCCAATCTAACCAAGATAAAGTCACGGAGGATTTACTCTCCCACCTGAAATGCCAAAAATGGATGTTTCCAAGACATGAAACACCAGGCAACAAGGAGCAATAATCCCAAAGATAGAAAACACACAAGGTGAGCCCTACCGTTTCCAGAGCTTGCTGCCTTCAAAGTTTCCAGGCTGTGCGGCAGGAGGGGCAACCCACGCACAGCTGGGTATTTTCTCGGAATTGAGGACGTGGAAGCAAGAGTCTGGGGAGCCCACACAGTTTGCAAAACTGAGCACCAGAGAGTCAAAAGCTACCCAGAGATTAAACTCAAGAATCTGTGGAGTATTCCTAGAAATATGTGCCAGACTACTGCTTCATGCATACGTGAGAGAAAAGCTAACCACGAATGGGAAAGAACCACCTTAAAGGACTGGAGGTGCGCCTGGCGCTCGCGGCCAGCTGGGAACGGTACCTATTCGCACCAGTCAGAAGCCTAAGATTCACGAGGCATTGAGCAGAGGACACAGAAGTGTTTTGCCCCAAGAATCATAAGTAATTAGCCATATTCTGAGTCACCTCTAGTCTCACTTAACAAGTCATAAAAGCCAGATTGAAAGGCTCAAACTTGTCTCCAAGTAACTGCTCTTCATCCTAGAACAAAGCTCAAGAATGTTTTAGATGGAACACAAAAATATCCAGCACCCAATAAGGTAAAATTAGATCTGGCATCCAAAGATTAACCAAGCATGCAACATGACCAATGAGGAAATAATCCAGCAACCAAACTGACCCAGAAATGACACAGATGTGAGAATTACATTAAAACAGTTGTCTAACTGTAATTCGTAGGCTCAAAAAAGTTAAGAGTAGGGGCGCCTGGGTGGCTCAGTCAGTTAAGTGGCCGACTTCGGCTCAGGTCATGATCTCGCAGTCCGTGAGTTCCTGCCCTACATCGGGGTCTGTGCTGACAGCTCAGAGCCTGGAGCCTGCTTCGGATTCTGTGTCTCCCTCGTTCTCTGCCCCTCCCCCACTCATGTTCTGTCTCTCTCTGTCTCAAAAATAAATAAACATTAAAAAAAAAAAGTTAAGTGTAGGGACATGGAGAATATAAGAAGACCGACACTGAACCTCTTGAGATGAAAACTGTAATGTTGAAGCTGGAAAAAACACTAGATAGAATTAATGGAAGATTAGACATTAGAGAAGATTACTAAATTATACCTTAATACATAGCAATAAAAGCTATCCTGAAGTGAAAAGTAGAACAGAAAAAAGAATTTTTTTTATGTTTTTTAATGTTTGTTTATTTTTGAGAGACAGAGTGTGAGCAGGGGAGGAGCAGAGAGGGGGAGACACAGAATCCAAAGCAGGCTCCAGGCCCCAAGCTGTCAGCACAGAGCCTGACACAGGGGCCTGAACCCACGAATGGAGAGATCACGAAGTCTGAAGTCAGACGTTCAAACAACTGAGCCACCCAGGCGACCTGAAAAAAGAATTTTAAAAAATAATGAAGATAGTATCAGTGAGCTGTGGGTCAAATTCGTGCAATTGAAGTCCCCAAAGAAGAGAGAGGGAGTGACAGAAACATTTGAAGAAATAAGGGCCAAAATCTGTCCAAATTTGATAGAAACTATAAATCCACAGAACCAGGAAGCTCAACAAATCCCAAGTAAAAGCAACATGAAGAAAACTATGTAGAAACACATTATAATTAAATTGCTCACAATCCATCATTAAGAGAAAATAGAAAATCTTAAGAGTACCAGGGGCTAAAACCATTACTTTCAAAGGAACAAACAAAAGATGACCGCGCAGGTGTCGTCAGGAGCAACGGGAGCAAAGCGGACACCTTTAAAGCGCCGTGAGAGGAGAAGTTACCAACCTACGATTCCATCAAATAACATCCTTCGAAGACGAAGGCAAAATAAAGTCATTTTCAGATACTCAAAAGCTGAAATAATTCAGCACCAACAAACCCACACCACACAAAATGCTGAATGAAACCCTTCAGGCAGGAAGGAAAAGGCTATCAGAGAGAACGCAGAAGGAATGAAAAACACCCAACAAGTGGTACCTACGGGGGCGCCTGGATGGCTCAGGCGGGTAAGCCTCTGACTTTGGCTCAGGTCATGATCTCATGGCTCATGAGTTCAAGCCCCACGTCAGGCTCTGTGCTGACAGCCTGGAGCCCGGAGCCTGCTTCGGATTCTTTGTCTCCCTCTCTCTGCTCCTCCCTTGCTCATGCTCTGTCTGTCTCTCTCTCTCAAAAATAAATAAACACACACACACACAAAAGTTTTTTTAAAGTGGTACCTATGCAAGTTAGTAAGATTGTTTCTAATTACTTACATCAAATTAATTCGAAATTAACAGATAATTGGCTACTTAAACTAAAATAATAACAATGTAGTGTAAGCCTGTAACATACAGAAAAGTAAAATGTATGATAACGATTGCAAGCAGGTTGACAAGGGGAAAACAGAAGAGTGCTACTGAAGCTTCTTCCACCGTACGTGAAGGGGCATCATACCACTCAAGGCTACGCTGTGATGTGATCAAGAGATATGTATAATCCTCGAGCCACCACTAAATAACAATGCAGAGCTATAATGACAATACAGTGCTTATAACTAACAAGCCAACAAGGATGTAAAACAGAATTATAAAAACATAATCTAGGGACATCTGGGTGGCTCAGTCGGTGAAGTGTCCGACTTCAGCTCAGGTCGTGATCTCAGAGTTGGTGGGTTCAAGCCCCACGTCGGGCTCTGTGCTGACGGCTCAGAGCCTGAAGCCTGCTTCCAATTCTGTGTCCCCCTCTCTCTCTGCCCATCCCCTGCCCATACTCTCTCTCTCTCTCTCTCTCTCTCTCTCTCAAAAATAAACATTAAAAAAAATTTTAAAAAAAAACCCACATAATCTAAAGGAGGCAGAAGACTGGAAAAAGGAAATCAAAGAACACATGAGACAGGCAGAAAACAAACGGCTACATGAAAGATTTGAACCTATCATTAAATCAGTTTAAATAGTCTGGATACTCTTATGAAAAGGCAGATTATACATATGCATATATCATATACATAAATATGACCTGAACATTCCCATCTGTCTCCTCTAATAGGCTGATGGCTCCTTGAAGGAGATGCTGCATCTGAGGTTCCTCTGCATGGCCAGAACTATCGCACAAAAGGGTCTCAGTAAGTACAGAAAGACGGAGTGAGGGAAGGCAATCAGTCCACTGCCTCCCAACTGCCCACTCTTCTCCTACAGGAAGTCAGTGTTAGTATTTGCTCTCAAGTGTGGCCTCCTTAATAGGATAGGACCACAAAAACTCAGACACACGTCTACATAAAACATTTCTAACTGACCCAGCCTAGTATCGACATAAGCTTTTTTCCTGCATTTAATAATTTCCCCTTAACGAACGACGATTTTGAAGAGGCCGGGGATGGCATTTTCCGTCCACGTGCCTGGGCTGCGCTGATGCCAACATCCCACTGAACCAAGCCCAGGGGGATGTGCTGGCCCGGCAGCCAATACACAAGGGACCCACAGGAACGAGAGGGGGCTCTCTTGACAGCCCCGGTGAAGCGGCTGCTGGGCCTTCTTCCCTCCGGCGATCCCTATCTCACACCCCTCGCTGGGCTATTAAATGAGGGCCCTGGGAGGGCGGGCCGGCGACAGCGCCCCCAGCGGGTCCTCACCTTGTTTCGTGAGGGCCTCTCGGAGAGCAGGGGTTATCATAGCCCTTCTGTCACTGGCGTCCGCCTTCCCGGTATTCCTGCCCAGGGCGCTTTTCTCCTCCTGGTGCTCCTTCTCTCTCTGTATTGAAATTAAAAGAAGAAAATTCAGAGCTGGCAGCAAGCCAGGAGAACGACAGCACAACAGCCACGGACACACGGCATGGGTAAAAAGGTGCGTTGTGACCCACGGCCCACACAAACCAGTCGCCTCCAGGGTGACCGCATTCCCAGTCAGACAGTGAGCAGAAGGCCTGCCAGTCTTTTCTCTTTTCTTTTTTCTTTCCAAAAAAAGGAACGACATACTCAGACACACACACCCGCAAAATGTAAATCAACAATCCACTTATCTAGATGTCAATTATTTTTAGCAATCTGAGTACCGACAGCTGCCGAAATTCATCAAGATATTTCTCTGAATTTCAATTCCCTCACCTGAAAAAGGAGGAAAGCAACATCTATAGAGCAGGAACAGTACGATTAAATGAAATAAATCACCAGGTGCAATGGCTGATACATAACAGGAGTCCAATAAAATAGAACACTGCTGGTCATATATCCGCGAGCCCGAACGAGTCAGAGCAGTGCCCTGGGCTCCTCAGACAGCCATTCGTTCGGAGACCAAATTACTCCTCCACCTGCTGTCCCAATGACTCCTTCTAGACGATCCTGTGGCGAAAATGTGTCTTCACTGATAGAAAGAAATCTGAAGGAGTATATAAGGCTGATTGTGTTTCCTCTTGACTTTGGGCCCTAGAAAATTCCGCAGCAGGCTGATGGCGGTGTAAAGTCTCACATCAGGCTTGTCGTGAATTCTCTGTAAGGGGCTTCACACTACATGACGACCTTCACCCTTTACACTGATTTCTTCCTCTACTTAAAAAAAAATGTATTTTTGAGAGAGAGAAAGACAGAGTGCAAGCAGGGAAGGGCAGAGAGAGAGGAGACACAGAATCCGAAGCAGGCTCCAGGCTCTGAGCTGTCAGCACAGACCCCAACGCGGGGCTCGAACTAACGAACTATGAGATCATGACCTGAGCGGAAGTCGGATGCTTAACCGACTGAGGCACCCAGGCGCCCCAGCCTTCTTCTTCTATTTTTAAATCTTACTCTATGTACATATATTTTAAAGTTATCTCAATGCCTTTTTGCAAGATGGCAGAATGCTAATCAATAATTCCAAGGCAACACACAAAGTCTGTGCTACACTTCAGAGGAAATCACTTGTCAGATCTTACTAAAGGCTGCAGAAATTCAAAATAACTCACCTTGGCAGCGGCCCTACCACCAAGCCCTAGACTACCCTCAGTGCCTGTCCATTTCCAGGGCCCCGCCCCTAGAGAATCAGTAGTGAGAACACCTCACAGATACCGGGGTGTCTGAAATCTGCATCCAGCTAATACAGACGGGAGGAGGGTCCTCCTTTGAAGCTGGACAACAGGTGATGGGAATTCACTAGATTATTCTACTTTTGTGAATGTTCCAAGTTCTCTATACAAAAAAATGTAAAACAGATTTAAAAATTTTTAAAAAGAAACAGAAAGGTAAATCAATGAAATTTGGAGTTAACTTCTCTACCTTCTCTGTTATTTCAGGGATTTGCTCTGAAATTGGAAGTCAGTGAAAAACTAGAGACTCAAAGGTATCAAATGAGAAACATAAACCCACAATTAGCTCTATCCGGCCTAAAGTCAGCGTTCCTAATTACTGAATATAATCAAAATGCAAAGCTAATGAACAATTTTGCTTCTGTTAATACAGTTTTCAACTATACATTTCCATATAAAACTGAAAAAATTTACAAACGTTAACAAATTATTCTCATCTATTATAAAAGCGATCAGCATTGTATTTAAAAAATTTGAAAGTTTCAGTTATTCTTTTAAAATATTTAAAAACAAAAGTATCCTTTGGCTTTTTTTAAAGTCTATTTCAGTCTTAAAAAGCTATCATCTTAAACAGGAAGTCTGTGGTGGAGCATGATGAACTGACTTTGACCTTGACCTTGACGGCATTTAAATGTCTCTGAGTAATTCCACAGCAAGTTACTAGAACTCCCTACTAATCATGCAAGAATTGCTCTCAAAAGCCTATCACCAAGCATAATTGCTTTCCCAAAGGCCACATAAATCCAAAACCAGACCCACCCATGACACTGGCCTCTGACCACTGTGCTCAGAGCTCCAGAGACATCCTCTTATGGTTAAACACACACACACACACACACACACACACACACACACACACACACCAAAAAACCAAATTCTTACCCCTGTGAAGTGAAATGAACACTTAAAGAACAGTCATGAAACATCATCCATGTTCCATCACGAGAGAAATTATCCATCATAAAATGAATGCGGCTACTCCATTTCAACCATTTAGATACACAATTTATACAGAAAAGAGCTCAGAGGCCACAATGAGAGACCCTGAACTTTCAAGACAAACATCTGCCATCCTGTCTCTATGGCAGGTTAGTCCCATCTTCCACACGCAGCAGTAACTTCATTTCTAAAAAGACATACAATGGAACATTCCCAAAGGAAGAGCAAAGCGCCAGATTCTAACCTTGTATGTGCAGACACCGTTCACCGTTTGCCCGGAACATACATAGCTGTTACACAGCCTGAACAGAAATTAATGAAGAGCCCACAACTGGTCAACCCTGATTCCTCCCTCTCCGTATGCCCCATTTGACAACGAGCCATCAAGCTTTAAAGGTTTAATTCCCTCGGACTGGCTCCCTCCATCCACAATGCCATTGCTTCTGCACGCCAGCCTCAGTTTCTCCTAAGGACAGGACAACTGCAATCAGCAAACTAAACAGTCTCCCTGTCTCCAGCTTGTAATTTCATCCCTTCCCAACTCCCAAACCCATCACTTCTGCCCTGAAAGAAAATGAATGTCCTCTCTAAGCTGCTGCTTCCCAACATGCAAAAAGGAAAGCCATATAAGCTACGTTCCTAGGCGATTTGGAAAGTGACTATAAAAAAGTGAAAAGTCCTTTATAAACAAAGAGGACTACATTCATCTTACATAATCATGGGAGCAAAAAACAGTAACAATTTTCTTTAAAAAAAAAAAAAAAGATATTGTACAATATTACCTAATTCATTTTCATACCACTGTCCCAGAAACCATAGTACCATCCCAATTATCACTTGAGAAATAAGACACGGCAAAAAAGTCATCTGTTAAAGATTTTAAGGTAAAATTCCACCTAGCCAGGTAAGCGCCAAACAGGTGTTCTGCCACGAACGAGCTTTGCATTACCAAAGCATACACACATTTCTTCTGGGAAAAAGTCCTTCTGATTGTTTCAATCTGTTTATTTCATTGATCCATCAGGTGATTCCCTTCCTTATCAAGTCATGCAGAAAACAGAATCGCCAGGTTCTCTCGAGAGGTCATTCTTCTATAGCGTCAGCCCGCCCGAGCCTGGAGCCTTGCTGGCACGGGGTGGGCAACTGTAAGTGCTGGCCGAATAACGAATGCCTCCAACCTACCAGCTATTCCCAGCTCTAGAAGAGCAGATCTCACTTCTTTCAGTAACTGATTCTCGATCTGGCATCTTTCAATATTAAAAACTCTCCTTCGGGTACTGAAACCAGAACTGCTGCGATTTAACTCCGCTTCTGCAGGTTCCGTTTCTTTAAGAAAGGCACCCCCTCTATGCCACTTACTTGTCAGAGCTCAGCTTTTAAATGACAAATTTTCAACAGAACTCAAAAGTTTTTCTGTTTATTAGGTTTTAAGGAAGCTTTCTGAACTTTTTGAAAAGCAGTTTGACCAGATGTGTCAAGAGCTTTCAAACGGTTTTCCTCTGACCCAGTGACTCTATTTTGGATAACCTGACTTAAGGAGACAATTCCAGAACTCATCGTTACTGCTCCTGGCTGCACGGGCCATGGGTGAAACAAGCTGGTTTAAAGGCTGTGTCTTGGGGTTGAAAGGATGTGTCGCCTAGTGTTCCTGGGTGAATCAAATACTCAAAGCCTTACAAATAATCAAGAAAGAACAGCGTCATGTTATTCCACTGCAGTGCCATGCGGCTTTATAATAAGAACTGGACACACTGAGATCCTTTCATAAACTGAAACGATTCTCTGCTGAGTAATTACCGAGCATTCACCACTTATTTCCAAAACTAATGATACTGATATCACTGTTTGTCTGCTTAACCGGAACACGCTGTGGGGAGTTTTTAACAACATTTATTTACTGCAGAAAAAAAAAAAGAACATTCTGCTCTATATTTACAAATCACAACCACGAGAAAAACAAAAAACAACCTAAGAGCTGTCAGGCTATGGCTGACTCCCTGTGCTCTACCCAAACTCTCCAGATTCTCTTCTAAAAACCATTTCTCCCCCGGGGGGCTGAAACAAAGAGATGGAATCTAGGCCTGACCCCACCACCTGCGAGCCTGTCAGCCATCTGACTTCAGACAAATTGCTTTACTTCTCTAAACCTACTCCCGACCCTGTCAGCTGATGAAGTGGACGTAATAATGGTACGGATACCAAGGTCTAGGCGAGGACTGAATGACGATCCAACGTGTCCTTTGATTTCTCCTGAGACCCTGAATCTGTACTGGAACTACCCTCTTTCCCTACACCCCCAGCCCATCCTTTGTATTCAATCAAATCACACTGCTTCCCAATGCCTGTAGGTTAAAGCTCACGCCCCGAGACAGAGAACGAAATGACTACCAGTACCCTGCCCCCACCTGCCTTCTCTAGTTCATTCTCCACACATCTCCACCCCTACTTGAAGCCATGGACATAGCAAACTGTTCCCCAAACATGCTGTGCGCCCTAGCACCCCGCCCCCTGCATCTGCATCTGTCCTCCTGACCTTCCAATGTTTCACACATTAGCTCCCTTGTTCTTGGACATCGCTCCCACCCCTCGAATTCTCTTCAGCCCTAGAATTACCGCCTTGGATCTTGCTACGGAGGGAGCGAGGTAGAACGCCATGGTGGTACACCAGTTGGACCAAACCTATCCTATTTGAAGATATCTGCTTATACAATAGCGGTTCGTAGTTACCAAGGACACACCATGTGGCAGGCAATAAAATGAGTGCGTCAGTGAACGAACCTAGTTAACCTTCATAAGGACTTTTTAAGAGGTTACTTTTATTATCCCACTTTAGAGACGAGAAAGAAAAACAGAGACTAAAATAATTTGCCAAAGACACACGGGCTGAGACGGCATGACTCCACAAAACTCAGCGAGTATTACTCAAAAAGAGGTCATTGTTAGGAGTACCCTGGCCCAACCCTAGAGCCGATGCCAACAAGTACCAGTGCCTCCTCTATGGTAGAAACTCAGGCAGTTTAGTGCAACGCCTGGCAACGACCAGGCAAAAAGCATCTCGGAAATATGTATGAATGGACCCCAACGAAAATACCAAAAAATTCACGAAGAGAAAAAAATAAAAGGCCAAGCAGCAGTTTAGTGTATTCTGTCCAATATAAAATGAAAACACAAGACATACTTGGAAACTCTGCCATAAGCTAACAATAAGGAAAAACAGAAACTGGTGGCTTTATTTTCATGTCACACTGAAAGTGGAAAAATATTTATTTTCGTCCCAAATCTAATGATTTTATGAGAAACTTTTTATGAGAAATCTAAAATGTCATAAACCAACTGCTTCAAGTTCATAAAGTCCAAAACAATTTCATTTCGAAAAATAATTTACACAGATGTTCGAAATTTTCATTTGTTCTTTCTCTCCAGTGCCCCCTAATGGACAGAGATGAAAAGTAAAGAGAAAATGAACCCACAGATTATTCCAAACTCTTACCATACACTTGAAATCTGCTGAAATTAGATCTGAAGTGTTCTCAATACACACACAGACACACACACACACGAGGTCTATGTGAGGTGATGGATTTCTTAACTTGATTGTGGTAATCTTTTCACAATGTATACACACATAAAACCATATCGCACCTTAAAAAACCAGTGTACAACCCCAGCATATACAATTTGTCAATCACGCCTCACTAAAGCTGGAGAAACAATTATTCCAAACTCTTCACTCACTACAAACAAAGCTTTAAATATCTTCTCTTAACCTTCTGTAAGAATCCAGAAATCTAACTCAGGTATCTCTTGCACTGAAATCTATCCTGTTTTAAGACTGTTTCGCCACTAAAATATTACTCAGATTCGTAATTAAGAGTCATAAAATTATACATTTGCTTTGACCCAGTATACTAATTTGGAGAAAATGTAACCTAAGAAATATGAATACATTTTTAAAAGGAAAAAGGTCTCAGGGCGCCTGGGTGGCTTACTCAAGTTGAGTGTCCAACTCTGGCTCAGGTCGTGATCTCACAGTTCGTGAGTTCAAGCCCCACAGCAGCCTCTCTGCTGTCCGCGCAGAGCCCACTTCGGATCCTCTGTCCCCCTCTTTCTGCACCTGCCCCACTCGCGCTCTCTCAAAATAAATAAATAAACATTAAAAAAAAAAAAAAAGTAAAAAGGTCTCAGACCAGCGCTAATTTTACCAGCAGAAAACCTGACTCAGACCAAATGGCCGGCTCTAGGAAAATGCGTATAAACTGGTTTAAAATATCTAACCAAACTTACTTCTCACATTGACATCTGTCAGGCTTTTAGAGGCGATGACACACGGTCGTGCACGTGTTTGCATCTGACTCAGACCTGTGAGGAAGGCGGAGGGCCCGGCCCCTGTTCCTCAGACAAGGGGATTAAGGCTGGGGAAGGTTCAGCTGTGCCCTCAGATCGGCGTTACACACCGGCTGGGCCAAGCCCAGAACCCACACTCCACACACTTGTCATTCTTAACAGCTCCTCTGCCAGGGGCTTCTGAAACACAGAAGCTACTAAAAATGACAGACACAGCCCACATGTGGAAGTATTCAGAAATAAGGAACAAAAGTGCTGCAACAGCGGGAAAGATGGACGGCAATTTTAAACTGAGAAGTAATTTTGGATATATTGGCTTAGAGTTTTACACCCAACCAAGAATTTTCTGGTTATGAGCTTCACAAATGAGGCCAAACCACCCAATATAAAAATGCATTCAGGACAGCGTGTAGGGAAAACTTTGGCCTTGCCCGAAGGGAAATCTGGCCATTGTCCCCAGTTCCTGGAAAGTAACGTGGAATCCCTTGGAATTTCCTGAGTGACAGCAGTGCCCGTTACTGACGGTGGGCCCCCCAGACCGCACCTGACTGCAAGTGGGGGGAAGGTGCTGGAGACTGAGTTCAACCTCACGGGCGGTCAATCGGTCCCGGCTACAGAATGAAGCCCCAATAAAAACTGGACACCGAAGCTCAGGTAAGCCTCCCAGGTTGGCAGCACCTCATGTGTATTGCTGCAATCGATACTGAGAGGGCGACACATTCTGAGGAGGGCAAAGGAACGCTTCTTGAATCAATCCCACGCATCTCCTCCGTTGGCTGATTTTCTGTACCTCTTCCCAGCGACAAACCACAGCCATGAGGACAACAGCTGTGGGGAGTTCTGTGAGTCTTTCTAGCAAATTATCAGACCTGAGGGTGGTTTTTAGAAGCCCCCTCCCCTGAAACTTCCGATTGGTGTCAGAAGTGAAAGCAGTCATGGGGACTATGCCCTCAGACCTCGTCGTTTATCTAATACTAGGGAGAGAGAAAGAGGTGGTTCACGGGAAAACATGTTCGACCTCACTCAAAATGAAAGAAATACAAATTAAAATCAGATCATTATTTCTCACTTTTCAGGCTGGCAAGACTTAAAAGACTAATAACACCTCAGGGTTGGCAAAGGTACAGAGAAATAGGCTATCTCATCTCTCTCCTATAAGAAGAAATAAAAATGTTTTCAATTTTGTATAGGGCAATTTGGAAATTTCAATTAATACTATAAAATCTCAGGGTGCCTGGGTGGCTCAGTTGGTTAAGCATCCAACTCTTGATCTCAGGGTCGTAAGTTCAAGGCCCGCATTGGGTGCGCTGAGCATGGAGCTCACTTCCAAAAAAAAAAAAGAGGCATCTGGCTGGCTCAGTTCATGGAACATGCTACTCTTGATCTCAGGGTTGTAAGTTCGAGCCCCACGTTGGATGTAGAGACTACTTTTAAAAATATGTGTGTGTGTGTGTGTGTGTGTGTGTGTGTGTGAGCGTGTGTGCACAGATGTAGATGTAGATATAAAATCCCCTTTGATCCAGAAATTTCAATTTTATGAACTTATTCTTAAGATAAATTTATACCAGCCACAAAAAATACAAGAGCAAAAGTGTTCAAACACCTAAATGTTAATCCCCAAGAGCCAAATACATTATGGGACGCAGTCCTAGACCACGCCAGAAACGCTGAAATGAACGAGGTAGATCTGTTCACTGGAAAGCTGTCATGTTAGATGAAAACAAGCAGCCTGTAGACTTGGGAGAGCAAAATGATCCCATCTGTGTGGCCAGAAAAACAAAGTTAGACCAAAATGCAGGTGTGTTTATAAGAGCAGTAAAACACCTGGACGAATATTGCCAAACTAGAAAGTCTGGGTTCCTGTGAAAAGCAGGAAGAATCTTTTAAACATATGTAAAGAGGGTATGAAATTAAGTGAAACTCCAAAGGGAAGGTCAAATCAAGTTATGTGTTTTCAAAGGGAATAGCTGAGAACCAGAAACTTTAAAACACCTCCCTCGCATCAAGGCTGTGAAAGGATAGAGCGCGTAGAGGTAAGGACAGAGGAGTTTTGGAAATTTCCTCAGAGAACGTTGGTAAGTGGTAAGATGTTTTGAGATCTCCCCCCAGCCCGCCTCAAATGGAGAGAGGCTGGGGAGCAGGTGCCCTGTCACACCTCAAGCCCCAGAGGCTCCAACGGGGCCCCTCGAAGAAGCTGCTTGCGTCCCCTGCACTCAGAGGGCGTCACACTGATCGCTGCAGGTCTCCTGCCCGGCGAATCCAGACACCGAAGGACTGACTAGTCTCCTGAGTAAGCGAGCACTGCCGCTGGGCAGGAATCGGCCTGTCGTCCCAGAATAAAGAGCTCAGGAGCGTTCCCGTGGGAAGGGACAAGAGTGCGGGTGGGGGTGATCTTAGATCCTGACCAACAGGGCAGCCAGAGAGGAGAACAGAAGGCAGACGTCAACGAGAGGAAGCCAGAGGCACGGGGCTCGGAGGAAGGAGTGAGCCGCCACCAGCAGCACACTCCTCAGGGTCCACCTGCTCAGCGCAAGGAACCAGTATGACTATATGTTACTTAGGCTTAGTCGTTCTGCTGTCAATTTATTAAGACTTTGTGTCTTAGGGGCACCTGGATGGCTCAGTCGGTTAACCACCCACTTCAGCTCAGGTCATGATCTCACGGCTCATGAGTTCGAGCCCCGCGTCAGGCTCTGTGCTGACAGCTCAGAGTCTGGAGCCTGCTTCAGAGTCTATATCTCCCTTTCTCTTTGCCCCTCCCTTCCCACCACCCCCCCTACACACACACATTCTTTCTTTCTCTCTCTCTCTCTCTCGCTGTCAAATATAAAAAATTTTTTTAATTAAATTTTCTTTTTAAAAAAGGTTTTCCCGAAAAAAAGAAAAAAAGATTTTTCTGTAAGATTTTTAAATGAGATTGTAAAAACTACCTGATAATATCACAAGGATTTTTATAATAGAGATTTGGGTGCATATGAAACAAAGTTAAAATAAACATTTCAAATGCAATAGTTATTTTTCTGGGGAGACAGAATTATTAGATTTTGGCCCTTTATTTTCAATTTTTTTAGGTATATTAATTTGTAGCGAAAAAATTTTTAACTAGGCAAAATTAAATAAACATTAAATTTGTTTCCTTATATTACCATTTGTTATAGTATGGGACCACCCTGAGTAAAATTAGAGTCCTCATGTTTTATGCAAGAAATAAGTTCTTAACACTTTATATAGGGGCGCCTGGGTGGCTCAGTCGGTTGACTGTCCGACTTCGGCTCAGGTCATGATCTCACCATTTCCGAGTTCGAGCCCCACATCGGGCTCTGTGCTGACAGCTCAGAGGCTGGAGCCTGCTTCGGATTCTGTGTGTGTCTCTCTCTCTGCCCCTCCCCTGCTCATGCTCTGTCTCTCTCTCTCGAAATAAATAAATGCCAAAAAAAAAAAAAAAATTAAAAAAAAAACCAAAACACTTTATATAATTCAAAACTGACCCTATCAAAAAATGGGAGATGGTCTCATATGGCAATATCATAAATAGTTTATAATTTAGTTTGATACTAGATTTTTTTTTGTTTCGGGAGCATGGAGAGAAAGTAGCTCTTTCTATACTTTCTATTTCAAATCGTCAGAAAAGCTGAAAGGTACGATGAAGACCCATCGTCCCGTCAGCTGGATCCTTACCTATCCACCCTTCCATGCACACACATACACATCTATAAAATACACGTGTGTGGATGTGTAGAAAGAAAATTCTGCAGAACCACTTGTATGTGGTAGACACCATAACACTTCACTCTTAAACACTACAGAACGTTATCTCCTTAAAAAACTGACATGACAGCACGGTAGAACTACCACACCATGATTACAACAAAGGAAATCAATGAAAATCCACTCTTACCTAATAAAAAATCCATTTCAAATATCCTCAACTGTCCAGACAATGACCTTTTCTCTTTGATTCAAGATCAAAGGTTACACAATGCATTTAGTTATGTTTCATTAGTCTTTTTAAACCTTGGACCCGTCTCACTCCATGTTTTGTTATTGTTATTGTCTATGACATCGACTCTTTTTAAAGAGTCTGGACTGTCCCACTTTTTGGATTTGTCTGATGGTTTCCCCATAATAGATTCAAGCTAAAACATTTTTGACACAAAACTACATAGATGAGGTTGTATACATCTTACTACCCATCATATCAGGAGGGATACAAGGTCATTTTAATACAAATGACGAAGCTAAATTTGATTGTTTGCTAGAGGTGAAAGTCACCTAATCGCTCCATTTGTAAAGGTATATTTTATCCTTGTAATTAGCAAATCATCTGTAGGGTGATGTATTTATTTTTGGCATGTCTAAGTGGGTTAGTTTCTGGGATGGTATTTTGAGAATACGTGCATATATGTTCCCCAAAGGCATTTCACACAATCCTTACTTAAATTAATTATTACACTGGGGACAGAAAACAAATGATTATCTAATTCTATCATGCCCTCTGTAATTTTTTTTTAATGTTTC
Source organism: Paguma larvata (assembly GCA_030068075.1). Taxonomy (NCBI): domain Eukaryota; kingdom Metazoa; phylum Chordata; class Mammalia; order Carnivora; family Viverridae; genus Paguma; species Paguma larvata. The sequence goes on along the minus strand of CM057825.1, from coordinate 135,317,727 downwards.
TTAATTTTTTTTGTTTATTTTGAGAGACCGTGCACACCCACGCAAGTGAGGGAGGGGGCAGAGAGAGAGAGGGAGACACAGAATCTGAAACAGACTCTAGGCTCCAAGCTGTCAGCCCAGAGCCCGATGTGGGGCTCGAACCCACAACCCGTGAGACCATGACCTGAGCCGAAGTCGGATGCTCAACCGACTGAGCCACCCAGGCCATGCCCTCTGTATTTCTTATCTGGAAACCTTCTATAAAGACTTTCTCCTGTACCTCCCTTTTGTTGAGTAGCAAAAGGATTGATTTTTTTTTATTTGATGTAATACAATCCATTATGTCCATTATATAACCATTATGTTCATTTTTGATGCTCAAATTGTCCCAAATTTGGCCTGCGGGAAACTCATCAAGCTGGTTCCTATGTCCTTTTGCTATGTCTCCATCAGTCCTTGAGGACTACTGGCCCAACAAGCCATCCCAGGCCCATCTGTTACTCCCCCTTCCTCAACCCTGCAATCAGTCATTTCTCCTCATTCTTCAACGAGGTATGATATTTAGAAAACAAGATCTGAGTGCTCACCATGTTTGTTTCTAGATCTGTGGGCTAACAAAGAATACATCTGTTCTCTGTCCCCAGCTCCTGGCACAGAGTTCCAACAAACCTTGGCATTTTCTAAGTGCCAGAAGGGTCATTGTTATGCAGATGAGGTGACTGAGGGGGCCTAGATAGCTTTAGCCTGGGGGCTGGTCAGCAGAAAGACCAACTCTGGGCCAGCTGGATCTCCAGGGAAAGAAACGGGGAAGGAGGTCAGCTGGAGAATCACATGGCCAATAATCTAATCAATCATGCCTACACAATGAAACCCCAATAAAAATTCTGGATGCTAACAAACCAGCTTCCAAGTTAGTGAAAACATGGATATGGTGGGAAGGGAGAATGTGCCTGGACTCCACAGGGAGAGGGCACGGAAACTCTGGAGTCTCTTCCCCACCCCGCTACCCTCAGAACTCCCCCATGTGTCTTTTCCACTTGGTTGTTTCTAATTTGTATCCTTGTATCCTTTGTAAAACCGTAAGTATAGTGCTTTTGGTGGGTTCTGGGTCATTCTAGCAAATTATCGAAACTGAGGGCGATCACGAGACCCCAAAATTAGAACCAGTCAATCAGAAGCGCAGGTGGCCCCTACTGTCTGAAGTGGAGGCAGCCTTGTGCAAGACTGTGCCCTAAATCTGCAGTCTGATGCTAACCCCAGGTAGTTAGTGTCAGAACTGAACAGAACTGGGTGTTAGTTGTTGCCGGAACATGAAAGGTTCTTTCTGTAAACACAGCTACGAAATACTGTGTATACACACCCACCACTCAAATTAGAAATCTGCAAATGTGCTGTGACAATACACTATTTTTTTAGAAAAAATCTTATGTTCAGACCAACCTCCAAATGAAATCTAACACCACGTGAAAATCGCATTCATACACGTGGATCCACCTGGTTACTTGTCACAGGTGCACACCAAGTTCTATACTGTGTGGATATATCATGCTCTTCTCAACCAGTCTCTGGCAGCTGTTCGCTGTCTATACATACTTGCGGCATAACCCTGTGCATCTGCTGTTTTGTATTTGTAAAGGTGAATCTTCAAGGCAAATTCACACGCCTGGGCCTGCTGGATCATGGGTAAGTGCAGGTGAACCAAGAGCCCCTCCACACAGGTTACGCCGTTCCGGACTCCCCTCGGCACGGTGTGAGCACCTGTTTTCCCAGAGCCTCACCGGCTATGGACGCTGTCCGAGTTCTGAACTTCTGCTCTTTTGGCAGGTGAGAAACGTACGTCGGAGCAGTTTTAATGTGCATGTCTTTTACTATGAGTGAATCTGAGCATTTTTTCAAATGCTGAAAGTCTATCTGAAGAGCTTTTTCTGAGACTTGCCTATTCAGGTGTTTGGCCAATTTTTTCTATTAGGTTTTAGGTCTTTTTTTCTTTTGATTTTTAAGAGCACTCTGTATAGTAGAAAAATTAACCCCTTCTTTATTATAGAACAGGCAAATATTTCCCCTTTTTTAATTTTTTTGAAGTTTATTTATTTTTGAGAGAGAGAAAAAGAAAGCACACATGCAAGCAGCAGAGGGGCAGAAAGAGACAGAGAGAGAGAGAGAGAGAGAGAGAGAGAGAGAGAATCTCAAGTAGGCTCCACGCTCAGCACAGAGCCCAATGCAGGGCTCAATCCCACAACTGCAAGGTCATGACCTGATCCAACATCAAAGAGTCATACGCTTAACCGACCGACCAACCGCGCCACCCAGGCGCCCCATACTCTCCCTTCCTATCGTGTCTTTTGGTATGCTTCTAACCGTGCAAATCTTTTTAAAACTCATTGGTAGGGGTGCCTGGGTGGCTCAGTCGGTTGGGCGGCCGACTTCAGCTCAGGTCATGATCTCGCGCTCTGTGAGTTCAAGCCCCGCGTCGGGCTCTGTGCTGACAGCTCAGAGCCTGGAGCCTGCTTCCGATTCTGTGTCTCCCTCTCTCTCTGCTCCTTCCCCTGTTCATGCTGTGCCTCTATGTCTCTCAAAAATAAATAAACATTAAAAAAAAATAAAATAAAATAAAACTCATTGGTAAATTCAATCTTTTCTTGCTTCTAGATCTTGAATCATACAGAAAATCTGTCTCTAAGTTATAAAATAATGCGTCTGGTTCTATCACTTATAAATTGTTTTCAACAAGTTCTCTGACCCAATTGGAGTCTACTGTGATGTATGTAAGAGGCACAGAGACAAGTAAATGTTCACAGGTAGCTCTCTGGTTGTCATGTCACACCCCTGCCAGGGAAAAGAGATGCCGCTTTGATTATATATGAAATCCCCATATATTCTTGGATCTGCTCCTGGAATTTTACTCTGCTGCATCGATCGGTCTCAACAGGAGCCAAAACATGGTTTTAATTACAGGTGCCTTGTAGGAAGTTTCAATATCTGGAAGGACTAGTCTTTCTCATCACTATACCAAGGATTTCCTAACAGTTCCTGCTGTTTATTTTTCCACATGAATCATCCGGGCTCGCTCTAGGGGAAAAATAAGTTATTGAAACTTTTGATGGGATTTCACCAAATTTACGTATTAACTTAAAGAGAAGTGACATCTTTAGAACAGTGAGTGAGTCACCGCATCTAAAAACAAGCGATATCTCTGTTCGGGAATGTTTTCAGCGTCCACGTATAGATTTAGGGTATTCCTTTCTCAGTGCATTTTTACGCACTCATCGATCTTTTACACGGCTGTTGTCAACGGGCTCCTCTCTTCCACTACGGCTTCTAGCCAGTTCCCGCTTGGAAATAGAGAGGCTGTTGGCTTTCTACCGTATTATATCCTGCTACCTTACTGATTTCTCTCATTTGAGTCTGTGTTAAATTTGTCATGGATTTTCTTGGATTTTTCTGTAGTTTACTTCTTTTGTTTCTAAAACTTAAGCACTAGGCACATTTCCAGCGTATATATTCTTATTCCCCAAAACTCGCACATAAACGGAGTCTATACACCTTTATGCTATTGTGTCGATTAGACTACTTCCATTCACATCGCTGGAATCCGCATGGACTCCTACTACGACGTATGCTCCCACATTCAGCCTGTCTGCGGCAATGACAACCCGGACTGGGGTGTCCTAGATTCCTAGGGCCTCCACCTACACTGACCCCAGCACCGACAGACCCACGTGCTGTCCCTAAGCCCAACACCACTCAGTCTACGTGAGGCAGAAGGAACTTTAAGGGAGTCCCAGTTGGGGGGCGCCCAGGTGGCTCAGTCAGTTAAAGGTCCGACAACTTCGAGCCCCATGTCAGGCTCTGTGCTGACAGCTCAGGGACCAGAGTCTGTTTCAGATTCTGTGTCCTCTGCCTCTCTCTCTCTCTCTCAAAAATAGATAAGCATTTAAAAAACAAAAAAAAGGAAAGAGTTGCATTTGGAATCTCAGCACAAGTCCATCTCCATGCTGTTCATTACGTCCCCTCAACCACAATACTTGAAGGCCCTCTAACCATCCACCCTTCCCTCCACTCCTGCCCTAAAATCCACCTATCCTACTGCAAGCTCATTTTCACAGGGCTTAGAGGGAAGGTTTTCACAAAGCTTACGTAAAAATGGCAAAGAAGTAGCAAACTCTCAAGACAGGAAGCAAATGT
>CM057825.1:129898563-129913563 GCA_030068075.1 Paguma larvata | reverse complement strand
TAATTAGTACAGTTGGTAAACATGAGCGATGTTAATGTTTGTAGATATCTTTATTTACTTTACTACATTAGTGGCAGCTGAAAATTTTATTACTTCTTTGAATTTCTATGTATGTATCATGTCATGTTTTTATTTCTCCTTTTCCTGTGCTTTCAATGATTTTTTTTCATCCCTCGTTTAAGTGTTTAGACTCTAAAGTAATGTGTAGCTATGTAATTGTTTATAGCAATATTGTAGAAAGGGCATGTGATTTCCTCCCAGTTAGGCATTCCAGAAATGTGATAAGGGTGAGCCCTGTTAAAACGCAAATGTCCTGATCTGCGTGGTTCCCAGTGGAAATCTACGAGCATTTTCCCTCCGTTTGGAGCCACACACCTTTTGGTGTGTCTGATGTTTGAGCCTTTATTCCAAGGCTTATTCAGCAGATCGGCAGGCGTGTGGCCTAAAGGCAGAGTACTGAATCGAAGCAGTCTACCCGTATGGGGAAAATAATCACAGTGCGCTTGGACTGAGGAAGGAACTGGAAGAGAAATTTGAAATGGAGCCTACGTGGCAATGTGTTTTTATTTATTTATTTTTAATTTTTTAAGAGGTTTTTATATTTGAGAGAGAGAGTTTGTGTGTGAGCAGGGGAGGGGCCGAGAGAGAGAGAGACACACACAGAATCTGAAGCAGGCTCCAGGCTCTGAGCCGTCAGCACAGAGCCCAATGCAAGGCTCAAACTCACGAACCGCGAGATTGTGACTTGAGCCGAAGTTGGACACTTAAGCGACTGAACCACCCAGAGACCCTGGCACTGTGTTAATACAACTTCTAAAGAAGTGATCAGCAGGTCACAGCACTTAATTGCGGCCTTTGACTCTTGGAACAGTCCTTGGGAATAGAAACCTTGCTCCCCATAAATGAGATGGAGGTTCTGACAACAGCCCTTTCCCCGAGAAAAAAATCATCCACACATGCAGATTGGTATAGAATTTCACGGACTTCACAGACCTCTTCAGTCCCATGGCTGGTTCCCGGAGAGCTGTGTAGCCACAGCTCTGTGCTGTGAGCAGGTCTGTGGGGAAGCACTGTTTACAGGTGTCTCCCTCCCGTGTTGGTGGGTGGTGTTCTGCTGTTGTCCAGAAGACACACTTGGCGTCTGTGTGAGAGCCTTCCCCAGAAAAGCTGAAATGTGATATTCTCTTTGATGAGATCTGGCGATCACATTAAATTACTTTCCCTGAATAATCAGCTTCTTTTGGTAGTTAGTCTGTTCCATAATGTTTTCAAAGCTTCTAGGTGAGGGCATAAGAAAACCAAAACTCCTCTGGGGCGGCTGGAGTCTGGTAAAGAGTAAGCTGAACTTGAGTCTGTGCAGCCCACTAGCTCTCTCTCTGACCTCGGCCGCCCGAGCCTCCCAGCTGCACTCCTACACTGGTAGGACAGGGCTCCTCAGACCGCGTGGGGACAAGCCGTGGGAGATTGAAGAATTCGGCTTGAGGTAAGGAGGCATCACAAGACAATGAGGAGACAGTATGAGACAAGAGGTTAGCACTAGAAAAAAATAGGCGGTTAGATTTCACCTCACCATCAGGGGCCAAAGTAATTCCAAATGGATGAAGAGTTTCAAGTGAAAAAACAAAACCACACAACAGAGGAAAAGATGGAAAGTTCTTCATGCTCTGGCATAAAAATACAGAGAATGAACAATAAAAGATAACCATGCAAATTAAAAACCACCATTATAAATTTAATCACACAAGAATTAAACTTCTGTCATATCTCATTATTAAAATTATGGCCAGTAACTAGTTGGAAACAGTTGGGAGCAGCCTCAACAGAGGGTTAATATCCTTCATATATACAGCTCTCTTAGCAGTCAGTTTCAAGAAGTGCACTACAGAGGCACCTGGGTGGCTCAGTCCGTTGAGCATCTGACTCTTGATTTCAGCTCAGGTCATGATCACAGGGACATGGGATCAAGTCCCATGTTGGGCTCCGCACTGAGCACGGAGCCTGCTTAAGATGGTCTCCCCCTCTCCCCCCTCCCCCTCTCCCTTCTCCCCCTCTCCCCCTCCCCCTCTCCCCCTCTGTCCCTCTCCCTCTCTTCCTCTGTCCCTCTCCTATGCTAACCTGCTTGCTCTCTCTCTCAAAAAAGTGCACTATAGTGAGCAATGACCAAATACCATGAACGGAATGCTCACAGATGAAATAGAGATGACCAGTAAGTATATAAGACTCATTTCAAACTTATAACTAACTGAAGACGCACAAAGCTTCGAGACTGCATTTTTCACTTACTAAATTGGCACAGCTTAAATAATATGTTCCTGTCTCAGGAGAGCGGGCGAAGGCCATCATACAGTCATACACAGGCGGGAATATAAACTGGCATTCCTTTCCAGAAAGAAATTTGCCATTGTGTTTCAAGAACCAGTTCTAAAATCTAAAACCTACATCGTCCACCTCATCCTCCAATCTCTTGTGTTTTTGGAGTCCTTTCCCGAACAGTCCCCCTGTGTGCTTTTCTAGGTCTCCTTCCTCCTCTGACCTCAGTCAGTCATAGCAGGGCGTCTCTGACGTCCCTCACAGCCGTCTGTCCAGCCGGCCTTTTCCCGTCACCTGTTGGGCAGAGCCACAGCCGGCCTCGTTCGTCTGGGGCTTCTTCTCCGCTGTACCTGGGATGCAGGGCGTGGTCCAGAAAGATCATCCCAGTTAGAGGGTCAGGCCGGCCAAACTGTCACGGCCTCCAAGCTCGGCTGGGCTTTAAAGACTGCCTTCCAGCCCTTGGCGCAGTTTCCCGTCCAGTTTTCCTAAGCGTTTTTGCCAGACTTCTACTTTTCTCGAACCTACTCCAGAACCACCCACTCTCCTCGGATGACCTGCCTCCCGGTGTCCGAGAAGACTGGCTACTGCCACCTTCCCTGCCACTCAAGCTGAATGGCCTTCATGGTCATTACCTCCTGCATGCCGCTCCCCCTGGGGGCTTTCCTCCGTTGGCCTTCCTCTGGCCGCTCTGCATTTCCCGCTTCCCTCTCTCCTCTGGCTCTTTTCAGCCACTCACGATGTTCAGGTTTTTCTCAGCTCGCTTCTTTTTTCACGTGGCTTTGCTTCTCTGTCCGCCCCCGGCGCCCTGCACCCTGCACCTTGGCTTGCGGCAGCCATCCCCCTCACCGCTGTCTGTGCTCCCTGCCACACTTTGTGTTGTCGGCCAGTCATCCATCCTGGCTTCGGTGGCCCCACGTTCTCGGCTTCTTCTGGCGCACTGCTTTTCTGCTCCCTGCTTTGGCTGCTCTTGCGCTGCGTTGCCGCTGAGGCCTCTGTGCTTAGCCTTCGGCTTCTCCACAGATCTGCATTCCGAGCAAACGCCCGCAAAGCAGTGTTTTTGCGCCCCGGGTGGCTCAGTGGGTTAAGTGTCCAACTTCGGCTCAGGTCGTGATCTCGCAGTTCATGAGTTTGATCCTCGTGTCGGGCTCTGTGCTGACAGCTCGGAGCCTGGAGCCTGCTTTGGATTCGGTGTCTCCCTCTCTGTTCCTCCCCCGCTTGCACTCATCTCTCTCTCAAAAATAAATAAAGATTAAAAAAAAAATACAAATGATTAGAAAAAGTGAGTGGAAAAAGTTTCAAAACCTCAATCGGTTGATAATTAGAGAAACACAGTTCCAAAAACCTTTTTATTTATTAAAAAAATATTTTTTAATCTTTATTTTTGAGAGACAGAGAGAGAGAGAGAGCACAAGCAGGGGAAGGGCAGAGAGAGACAGAGACACAGAAACCGAAGCAGGCTCCAGGGTCTGAGCTGTCAGCACAGAGCCTGACATGGGGCTCGAACCCATGAACCATGAGATCATGAACTGAGCTGAAGTCGGATGCTTAACCGACTAAGCCACCCAGGCGACCCTCCAAAAACCTTTTTCATGCAAAAGGCACCGATTCTTACATAAGGTATTACCACATGGGGAAGCCGGGTGGAGAAGGCTACGTGGGAATTCCCAGCAACTTTTTTATAGATTTGAATTATTTGAAAATGAAAAGTTAAACATGTTTACAGTATATTTTTAAGAGACAGCCACTGGCAATATTAAAAACAGGATTGATACTTTTCAAAATAGAAGTGAAAGCAAAGCAAAAACAGCCCATAAAGGAAAATGCAGAGCACAAGTGAACCGCATAGAATTGTGTATGTAATTCTGATACTTTTTATAGCCATTGTGTAGATTGTTCATCCATTGGGTGGATCTCCAAAAGTGAGGCAAACTTACCTATCAAAAGCACCCCAGGTTAATTTTTTTTGTAAGTTTTTTTACTTATTTTGAGAGAGACAGGGTGTGAGCAGAAGAGGGGCAGAGAGAGAGAATCCCAAGAAGGCTCTGTACTTTCAGCACAGAGCCCAGTGTGGGGCTCGATCTCATGAACTGTGAGACCATGACCCGAGCCGAAATCAGGACTTGGACACTTAACCAACTGAGCCACCCAGGCATCCCGAGAGTTCTCTTGATTTGCAAAGGATTATTTCCCTGGACATTCAGCACATCTGCCCAAACAGCGGGTTACTATGGTCACAGTAGGTTGCTGCTGGTTACCGCTACAACTGTAGTAATCTACAGGAGACGATACAGTCTATGTGCCAATTCCTGTTCAATTGCTTTCACACGCATTCTTAATGTAGTCTCCAAGCTGTCAGCGCAGAGCCTCACACGGGGCTCGATCTCACCAACTGTGAGATCATGATGTGAGCTGAAATCAAGAGTTGGACACTTGGGGCACCTGGGTGGCTCAGTCGGTTAAGCATCTGTCCAACTTCGGCTCAGGTCATGATCTTGCAGTTCGTAGGTTCGAGCCCCGCGTCGGGCTCCATGCTGACAGCTCAGAGCCTGGAGCCTGCTTTGGATTCTGTGTCTCCCTCTCTCTCGGCCCCTCCACCACTCTATCTCTGTCTCTCAAAAGTAAATAAACATTAAAAAAAAAAAAAAAAAAGAGTTGGACGCTTAACCACCTGAGCCACCCAGGCACCCTGCAGTTACAGGTGTCTATATATATAATTCTTTCCTCTCAAACTTTATGATAGTATGCATCAGTATGTTACAAAAGCAAAACACGTGATTCCGATGTGAAAACAGACAGGAGAAACACTGCTTCTCAAAAAATTTTAGAAAACCACTCTCCGTAGCAATGAAGCGATAAACGTTTCAGAATGAAAAATGGGACATGGGTATCGTGCTGTGCTTTCGACCGCCCTTATTTCGTATTAGCATGAAATCACAAACGCATAAGAGGTTAAAAAAAAAAAATCTCACTGTGGATTCATGTTACATTTCTTTAGCTTCTCTTCGAGTTCAGATAAATCTCGGAGATCTGCTCCAATAATGGCGTATCTCTTTGAATCCAACAGGTGTCCATCTGGAAAGCCAAGAAGAGATGATCATTTCACCAGAAATTAATCCACAGATGATCATTTCAATGGATTTTTTTTCAATATTAAAGTAAATTTACTTTTTCTCCGTTATAGAACTAACATGCTCCATTGCAAAAAGGGGGGAAAAAGTCAGGAAGGAAGGGGGTGGAAATGAACAGAAATCACATCTTCCAACTATTAGTGGGTTTGGTATAGTACATTGCAATCTTTTTTTTCTGTGTGCTTCAACTCATACGCACAACATAAGTACATTTTCTGTGACACAAATATAGACGCACACATCACACAGAAAAAAGAAAACAGGGCCGATTCTTCTTGTGAAAACTGCTTTTTCTACTTAACGGTGACATCGATGACCTCATTCTCTGTAATGATTTCCTAGCATTCCGTGAGTGGATGAAACAACTTGCTCCGCCAAGCCCTCGCTATTAGGCATGGGGTATTTCCAGATTTCCTCCATCTGAGGCACTGCGTTGAGCACCTTTGTACACACATCATGAAGCACCTGTCTGGTTAAGTAGGTCTCTAGGAGTAGAATTCGGAGGTCAAAGGGTAACCTATCTAAATATTGGTACCGATTGGCTGGCCGCTCTCTAAATGTTGTGCCAACTTATGAGACACTATGTTGAAAAGAAAATAGCTTCTACGGTATTTACAAATAAGATGACAACGTTTGCTTGAAAATACTCCCACAGAGATTGGAGGGCACGGTTTCTGTAGTGGTTCTCGAGCTTTGGCAGTTGTCAGAATCACCTGGTGGGCTTGTTAAAACAGACTGATGGGCTCCACCTCCCTGAGTTTCTGATTTAGCAGATCTTCCAGATCTGCACATTTTTTCAAAATCTTTCAAAAGCTAGAAATCAGTATTTCTAACAAGTGCTCAGGCAGTGGCGATGCCACTAGTCCAGGACTATACTTTTAGAACCACTGGTACAGACGAAATTGGCCACAGTTAAACTTCGGTGGTGGGTACACGGAGGTTCATTGATTTTTAAGTTTATTTATTTATTTATTTGGGCGAGGGGTGGGGAGTGGAGAGCAAGCATGAGCAGGGGAGGGGCAGAGAAAGCATCCCAAGCAGGCTCTGTGCTACTAGCACAGAACCCAAAACAGGGCTTGAACTCATGAACTATGTATGAGATCATGACCTGAGCCAGAATCAGAGTTGGCCACTTAACCAAATGAGCCACCTAGGTGTCCCTTCATGTACTCATTCTGACTTACTTTCAATTGTGTGTCCATTTATAGACTTTAAATTTTCACCTCATGCATATTTCAGCTTAAAAAAGTTATCAATTCCAAGATGCACATTCTTTCACACTTTAACATTTCTGAAACGAGGATGCATCAGTCAATAACGCTTCAGTTTAACTTATCAGCAGCTTTTCCTTCCTGACGATAAATAAATAGTGTGATTCTTCCAATCACAGCCTCAAAGGTTTAATGAAATAGGGCAATTTTTTCAATGAAAATCTGTCAGTTTTATTATTGCCTATCACTTTTCTCAAATTTTCACTCACATTTGTATTTTCATTTATTTTTATTTGAACTGTCCCTTTCTCAGTATGATGGCAAGATCAAAAACTATCAAGGATAGGACTAGAAAAATTTGCCTACATAAGACACAAACACAGAATTGAAAAGAAGTGAAAGGCTATGAAAAAAATCTGCCACAAAAACAAACACAAAATAGTTGACAAGGGATTTGTATCAAAAGACATTTCTTTATGTTATAAAGGATTCCTATAAATTGAAAGGAAAATGAAACAATGCTACTGAAAAATATATGAGCAAAGAAAATCTACAAAGAAATCCCACAGACCAACAGAAGGAAGGAAGGATACTCCAAGTCACTAGCATGTTCAGAGTTTTAAAACATGCAACACAAAGTTATAAAAAAATTTTAAATTCACAGGTTTGGAAGACTAGCAGAAATTTCTTTAAATGGTAGTATCCAGTGTCAGTGAGGGTGTTGAGAAAGAGAATCCTCATCTCTTCCAGTGAAAATACAAATTAGTCACAAGGGTCTTGAAAAACGGTTTGGTAGCAGCTACTAGGATTCCTAAGGTACAGTTCTTTGAACCAGCAATTCCTACCAATATGCACATATAACTATGCTTTCTACAAAACTGTTTAATAGGAAACCACAAACAAGGCAGCAGTCTAAAGGACCTTCAGCAGTGAATAGATTAAGCATGGAATTTCCATGCAGAGGAGTACTAGAAAGTCACCAGAAATAATGAGGTAGATCCAATATGGCAACGTGAAGACAGCCGTGACTCACACTCGGATGCACAAAGAACAAGTTACAAAACAGTACGTGTGAATTATTCACTTTGTTAACATTACACATAAGCCCGTATTTATTTATAGAAGTACAGACTCACTCCTTCAACAAACATATGTTGATCTACAACACAGATGTTTATTTATTCAATGTGTGCATACATTCCCTCAACAAAAGTTTATTGAACCTTTTAGGGGCCAGGCACGGGATTATATTTACGCGTGTGTTTTCTTACGCGTGATATTTATCTGTCTCTAGGTACACTGTCCATCCGCAGGAGAAAACACCCTGCATATTGCCTATTGTGGTGGGGGGGGCAATTACGGAGGGTCTTTCCTTTCTACTCCACCTGTTTCTACACTGATGGATCAAAGGCGATTGCGAAGTGGCAGTGCTTTCATTAGCTAATCACTCTGACACGAACAGAACCAGATACACAGAAAAGTAGGACAGCTACACTGTGGAGACAGCAGACGTGCCAGCCAACGGCAAAGCCTGACGAGGTTCTCCTTAAATTTGTACGAGGGAAACAAAGGACGGGAGAGATGCTATTTCCGTGGGAGCTTGTTCACTAGGAGCGTGACACTGGCACGTGGTGGCGGAGAGGCCTGCCTGCTGGCCTGAGGTCTCCTGGGTTATCTGTGCCCACCGTCTAAGAAGGCCATCCTCTCTGAGCATGTTTTCTGAGCTGAATTCTTAACAAGCCCCTTGAACTTCTCTGTCAGACACACACTGAACACAATGGAACATTCTAGAGGAGGTTTATCTTAGTTTTAAAGGCTTAGAAGTAAGCAAAGATTTGTTGGAAACACTCATAATTAAAACTTGAGGAGAAAAACTGAGCCCCGGGGGAAGGACGTAACGTAACCGGTGAAGCGGGCCAGGTACGAGACCAGAGGGTGGTGAGGATGGAGCTGGAGGATGTGCACTCTCTCTCCATGAAGCAGCCATGTGGGAGTCAGGGTCAGAGGCTGCCAGTCTGGATTTTTCCAAGGAAAGCTGGAAATTGAGATTTTCAGGAAAAATCTCCTAGTTTTGAAATGTTTGCAACTCACTGAAATTTTTTTTCAAAGATTTAAGCTGGGGACCTCCTTAAGAAGAGCCATACTAAAAGTTGTTTCAAATTCCTTCACAGTAAATGTGATGCCGAAGAGTACATGCTCTGTGAGGTCATGTGCGCACACACGCACACAGACGCACACACGCACCATCTTTAGAAAGAAAAGGGAGAGAAAAGCAGAGAGGTAGTCCACACTGTATGACTTAGGTGAAGGGTACTTGCCGATGTGAAGTGTGTCCTCTGAGTGGAACTCTATAATGGGTTGTGATAAGAAAGGCTTGTATCTATGGGAAGATGGGAAAGAGAGACATGAGTCAAGTAGCTTAGTTACTGCAAAACTGCAAACCCCACCACAGAGACGGCCCATAGGTACTGCTACTGTTGAGGGCACCTCCCGAGGGCCTTCTGCTGAACCACGTCTGGCCCTGGGCCACACATGAGAAGTCCGGGGGGTCAGCTCTCAGAGGAGGTCAGGAAGCGTCATACTCAGAATCTGACGTCACCTCACAAACTGATCGGGAAATACTCAAGACTCAGAAATCGCTAAAGATAGGCCAGCAATATTTTTCCCAAGGTTCCACTGTTTTCCAAGCCATCTCTCGTTTCCTGCCTCTGCTCACTCAATTAAAATTTTTAACATAGCGATTATTAATCGCAGATAACAAAAAATACGGATTCCTACTCAGACCTGAAGTTCAGTAACATTTACTGATGACTCTCCCCTCCTCCAGAGTATGCAAAAAATCAGACATCAGAGAGCCGAATTGAGTATCACAACCACCATACACGGAGTTTTCGCCCTGGGAACCTCCTCTAGGCTAAAGTGAGAGCCGACCTGCTCTTAGCTGACTCGGTGTTCTACCGAGCTAGGTCGTGTTCTGTGGCTGCACAGCTTCAGAGGCCACAGTGATCTCAAATGCACATTCCAGGGGGCGCCCGGGTGACTCAGTCGGTGGAGCATCCGACTACGGCTCAGGCCATGATCAAGCACGCGGCTCGTGTTCGAGCCCCACGGCAGGTTCTGTGCTGACAGCTCAGAGCCTGGAGCCTGCTTCGGATTCTGTCTCCCTGTCTCTCTGCCCCTCCCCAGCTTGCACTCTGTCTACTTCTCTCAAAAGTAAGTATTTTAAAAATTGTAAAAAATAAAATGCACGTTTTGTGCATATCATCTCATCTTCTATTTGGAAAGGGGGAAAAACTTGTTTTCATGGGATAAGTTAAAAAAAAACTTGAAAAATAGTTCTAGATTGTGAGGATTCATATCTTTAAAGGACAAGGTGAACTTCTAATGTTTACTAAAACTTTTTTCAAACGGAAGAATTAAGAGTTTGCTTGAATGACTAATTTAAAAAGAAGGGAAGGGAGTATAGGTTAAAACCACGGAGAAAATGTGTCCTCGGGCTTGAGGTCAGACTTTAAATTTCAGCTCTAGCCCTTTCTCAACGGGTGACCTCATGGAAATTACCTGAACTTCTCTGAGCTTCGGTTTCCTCACCTGTGGAAGGGGTTAATGAAAGCCATGTCATTCAGGAGTTGGCTCTGAGGACTGAATGAGATGATCCGAGGGAAGCATTTCGCAAGGTGCTACAAAAACTCTCAGCAAAGTTTCACAAACTCGTCACCTACGACTTTGCAAAATTCTTCAAACATGGCCTCAGGGTGGCCCCCATACTACCTCATCTATAGTCAACGACCGACTCTGGCCTCCCATTATCCATCCAAACAATATTTCCTACACATCTGCTCTGGGCCGGGCACCTTTCTCTGCCCTGGAAACACACAAGGAGCCAAAGCACGCATAAAAATTCAGATTCCTGGGACGCCTGGGTGGCTCTGTTGGGTAAGCGTCCAACTTCGGCTCAGGTCATGATCTCACGGCTCATGAGTTCAAGCTCCACGTCGGGCTGTGTGCTGCCAGCTCAGGGCCTGGAGCCTGCTTTGGATTCTGTGTGTGTGTGTCTCTCTCTCTGCCTCTCTCCACTCATATTCTGTCTCTCTCTCCCTCTCAAATAAAACATTAAAAAATATGTTGTTTAATGTCAGATGATTAAACCACTACAGGTCATTTCTTTTCAATGCTCAGAGGAATTACATCGATGGACAGAAGAGTTGCAAGGGAGGGAGATTTCACTTTGAGACACTTGGGAATGAGGGTCTTGGGGCCAGAAAGAAAGTGGGAAAGAGGTAAGAGGAAAGAGCTGCCTAAAATGAAGTGTCTGGCGTTCGGGCCGGCCGCCTCCTGAACGCTGCCTCGGAACCCTAGCGGGCTGTCTCCTCTGGGCAAAGCCACACTTACTTGATGCTGTGCAGCTTTCTCGTGACTATCATGGGAAAGTCCACCTCGAAATATTTACTGGGGAGAAGATCTTCATCCTGAGGAAAAACACACAGTGAGTTTTAGAAGTACGTATTCACCCACACATTTGCTGATCACCTTCATGTACCGAGTACTAGGCCCCGAGGAGCAACGGGGTACTTAAGGGTTTTAACCCGGGAACGATACAAGCAGAAATGTAGTTTTCAGACTACTGCGGCCTCTGCGTGGGGAATGGATGGAGCCCGGGAGTTAGGGGTTATCAGCGCGGTCCAGGGAAGAAGACAGACGGGGGCCTGAACTGGGTGGCAGCCCCTGGGATGGAGGCGCTCAGAGGCGCTGGGGCAGTAGTACCTACCAGAATTTCCAAAACGCAGACGGAGATGAATTAGAGAGGGTCAGGACACCCATGCGGGGGGTTCCCACCAGATCTGAGGGATCAAAGGGAATAAAACAGCCCACATCCTGAAGCCTCGCACACAGTGAGGAGTACTGTTCTGTGACACGTTTCCGCTTCTCTGTGAGGGGAGGGGACAGCGTGTGGTAAAGGGCAGGCACTCTGGAGCCGGGGACAGGGGGTTCGGATCCCAGCTCTACCGCCTGTCTGCCGTGAGGCCCTGAAGTCGCTCAACTCCCTTGGGCCAACTTTCCCTCGTCTGCAAAGTAGAGAAAGGGGACAGCCCTTCACAGGGTTGTGAGGATTAATGAGGACATAAATACACACAGGTGACACTCTGAGCAGGGCCTGCCCTACTGAGTACCACGTGTGTGCCTTTATCATTTCTTGACACGGGTATGGGGCATCTGGGGTGCTCAGTCGGTTAAGCGTCCAACTTTGGTCAGGGTCATGATCTCATGGTTCATGGGTTTGAGCGCCCACATAGGGCACTCTGCTGTCAGCATAGAGCCTGCTTTGGATCCTCTGTCCCCCTGTCTCTCTGCCCCTCTAAGTAAATGGTCTC
Source organism: Paguma larvata (assembly GCA_030068075.1). Lineage (NCBI taxonomy): Eukaryota > Metazoa > Chordata > Mammalia > Carnivora > Viverridae > Paguma > Paguma larvata. The sequence continues at coordinate 129,901,542 of CM057825.1, read as the reverse complement.
TCTCTACGTAAATGAAATAAATAAGTAAATCAAGAAACAAACTTAAAATAAAACCTTAGTGTCCCAGGTCTATAGAGATACGGGTCTTTGGCCTGGAAGTGCATTTATTTTTACGTGAGGCCTGCAGTAAAAAGTGTGCAGACACACACACACACACCACAACACACACACCACACGATCACACACAGCACACAAGACACAAGCACACACACACACACACGACCATGCTCCCTCTTCTGCATCCCGGGCATTGGCCTGGGAGTGCATTTATTTTACTGAGGACCTGCCGGTAAAAAGTGTGCAGACACACACACACCACACACCCACACACACACACACACACGACCATGCTCCCTCTTCTGCATCCCGGGCTTGGCCTGGGAAGTGCATTTATTTTTACTGAGGCCTGCAGTAAAAAGTGTGGCAGACACACACACACACACACACACACATACACACACACACACACACACACACACACACACACACACACACACGACCATGCTCCCTCTTCTGCATCCCGGGCTTGGCCTGGGAAGTGCATTTATTTTTACTGAGGCCTGCAGTAAAAAGTGTGGCAGACACACACACACACACACACACACACACACACACACACACACACACGACCATGCTCCCTCTTCTGCATCCCGGGCTTGGTTGCCCCCTGGCCACCCTAGCACATTCTCCCCACTCTGTCACGTCCAATCAATCCCTCAGCCCTGAGGAGTATTCTCGAACACACTCTCTCCTCCTCAGTTCCTCAACTGCATGCGCTGTAAGGACACCGCTGTCGGGACCCTCCGCGACACCTTGCGTGTTGCCTGCAGCAGCTCCTCATGCCCCTGAGGCTTAGGGAAAGAAAGAAAGTGCTCCAATCTGGTGACCTGCCCAACGACTCCCTAAAGTGTTCTTTAACACCCCCATATCACCTGCACTGACGTCCCACAAATACACAGCCGCTTACTTCAAGGGAGGAAAAAAAAAACTACGAAAAGACAGTTGTCGGTGCCCAGAACCCGGTTGGTGGCCTCACTGGTGCGGGCTGGGGTAAAGGGAAAAGCTGGGGTGAGATGAACACCCCTCTTTTCTGACTTGAGCAACCATGCAGAACACCTTTTAATGAGCGATGGAGAGCAGGGAGCCGACCCCCCAGGACAGCGTAACTGGAGGTGGGGGAACGGGGAGGCAGGAATTCACCGAGCAAGCATTTTCTAGTAGGAGGTGACCCCTAAGGGCAGTGTCAGAACTCTGTGTGAGCCAGCTCCCCCTCACCCCCCTTTGAAAATCTCAGGGATCTTGTCTGGGGAACAGAGCGGGAGGGAGAAAGAGGGAGATGGGAAGACAGATGAAGACAGGCTCCTGGCCCATCGGAAGAGACACGCTCCCCAATCTCAAGCGTTCACTTAGGGCTGCCACGTTCCTCCTGCCCGTGTGCAGAGCAGGGCCGTGCAGAAAGCTGACTGAAGCTATTTGGAGGAATCGTGTAGAGCATACCAGGAGAGAACTTTTGCTAGGAAATTCCAGAACACCCTACAAGAATTTTACTCACACGGTATGAAAAGTGAAGGACACTCCAGAATTCCAGAAGGCTGTGAGAAAAATGAAAAGCAAATACAGGACAGCATACGACCCTATATCTCGTCTAGGACTTCTGGCTTTACAAAGAGCTCTCCCACGCATCGGCTACTTGCCCCTCCTAAGAATTCTGATTAAGGGGTCACTGGGAGGGAAAGCTTCCAAAAGACACACCTGGAGCCTTCACAAACAGACATCTTCTTTCTTGCCTTTGGGAAAGGGGCAAAAACAACTGTGGGACATGATGCTTCAACTTTTCAATCTAGGATGCCCTGAGCCCTTCTGACACTCCACTCGCCAGTAGCTGGCATGTCTTAGGAGGCACGGAAGACGCCCAAGACTGTGCATAGCTACCGGAGGGCAGCCAGGAACAGCTGTGAGGAAGGGCATCCCGCAGACTCCCAACGAGACCCCACAAGGCGGACCGATGCACAGGCTGCCGACATTGAGCCGCAACCCTGCGTCCTGGATCCTTCCTGGCTGTGTGGAAACAGATTTCAAGAGACACCAAGAAGCTGAGGTCCCTTCAAGGGTTTCGCTCACCCTTTATTTTTCATGTGGGACAGTACTGGCTTTCCTGTCCCTGTTCTCACCTGCTGCCTGAAGGTGGGAGCCTTCAACTGTCCCAGTGGTCATGGGCCCCTGACGTCATACACAACGAGCTCCCACACTCGTTGGGAGCAAGAAGCCTGTGTCACCCACAGCCAAGCCTCTGCTGGCACAGCCAGGGGGCCATCCCAGGTGGAAGGTGAGACACCTAGACTCGCTGACGAGATTTTCCCTACTCTTTTACAGAAGCACACATATAGCTCAAAAACAGGGGTGAGCAAACTTGCTGTACACAGCCAGACAGTATTTGCGCCTTTGGAGGCCGGACGGTCTGTGCTGGAACTCCTCCGCTCTGCTGCCGTAGCGCTACAGCAGCCATAGGGAAGATGGAGGTAAATGGGAGTAGGCTGTGTTGCAATAAAACGTTATTTACAACACTAGGCGGCAGCCTCAATTTGGCCCATTCGGCTCCAGCTCCAAAGAGCAAACGTGCATAATTTTTTAAAAACAAACTTCGATTTTTTTAAACCCTTTACACCAACATAATTATCAAACAAAACGAAAACTCTCCACAAAATCTTCCCAGCGCTGTGCGATTCTCCTTCCTCACTCCTGACAGATAACCTGTTTCTTGGGAGGGGCACATAAGCCTCAGTGGACCTTGGTCAGGAATAAAACCCTCAGATATATTAATGATTAACCCACCTACACGCGGGGGAGAAAACCAAGCCCACGGGACCAGGCTGAAAGGGTGTCAGGCCCAAAGGAGGAGTTTCTCCGGTGGCTTCTGTTCACGCTGCACACACACGTTCTGCCACTGCGCTCTGTTCCAGTTCCTTCCACCACACGGTG
>CM057825.1:129887563-129898463 GCA_030068075.1 Paguma larvata | reverse complement strand
TAGCTAGCAGTCTGCTGCTTTCTGTGCAGCTCCGATGCTTCATACTTTTCCTCCAGAACGCTACAAAGCGTTTTAAGTCTCTGATTCTCAGACTTTAAGGTTGCCTGACTCACTTCACTCTCTTTTGTGGTCGAGTCAGGTACTTCTTCCCCCTTTTCGGTTCCCTCCCTCAGCACATCTTTGGTGGAATGAGAGATGTGGTGGGTGAAGGAAGCCACGCTGCCATCCACTCGCTCCAGGGAATGGCCCAAGCCACCTAAGCAAAAGGACATCGCTGCGGGTCATAGAACCGACCTGGTCCGCTCCGCGAAAAGCGTCCAGCGCAGTCGGACGATCCCGCTAAGTGTCGCGCAGGGCGGCCTGCGCTGAGACCACAAACACGTTGATTGTGAGGTATTCCTAGGCAATGCGGGCCCCGTGTCGGCTAGGAACGGCCAGGGCGTGGCGCCTTCCGAAGGCCGGCTCTCCCAATGGCCACCGGGTCGGCGCCACTGCTGCCCACGACCTCCCCCCCATAGCCCCATCCCTCACCTCTAGTGCCCCCGTGGCTTTCCAACCCTCCCTCATGTGCATGTGAGCGAGTGTGGGGGAAAACTCGCCTCGCCCTCGACTTTCCCCCAAAGTCGGAGCACCGTACACAGCGCTCTGCAGTTTGGTTTCCACGCAACAATTTTTTTAATTGAGATGAAATGCACACAGTGACACGCCACCCACCCACCTAGGAGCGTAGAGAGAGGTCTACACCGGCCCTAGGCATGGTCCTAAAAGGGGCCTCGTGCATTTCGGGCATCTAGAGGCTCCCGGGTACCATCCCCCCCACACCGGGTCCAGGCTTCCTCTCGCATCGTCTCCTCTCCGCCCAGAGCGCCCCCGGCCAACCCTAGGGAACGGGTGTCCCACGCCCGGGTGTGGCGGTTCCTGGCCGCCACGATCCCGAGGTCATGCAGCTGGCGCCTGGCTCTCCCGCAGGTGCTTGGCCTAGGAGGGGCGGGGAACCGGGTCCCGCGGCTGCGCGGAAGCGCGCGACTCCGCGCACTCCACGGGGTGGGCGGGGGCGGTGCGGCGGGGGCTCGGGCTGTGGGGTTCCAGCTGCGCGCCGCGTCCGGGCTCGGCGCGCGCAGGCCAGTCGGGCCCCGCGCGGCCCCCGTCGGGCGTCGCCGCTGGAAGTGACGCGACGAGGGCGGGGCGCCGGCCCGGGAGCCGTCGCCGCCGCCGCCTCGGCCGGGAAGCGATGTAGCCGCGCCAAGCCGTCCCGCGAGCTGCCCGGCCCGAGCCCCGCGCGCCGCCGCCGCCATGAAGAAGCAGTTCAACCGCATGAAGCAGCTGGCTAACCAGACCGTGGGCAGGCAAGTGAGCCGCGCCGGCCGGCCCTGGGCTTGGGGGTGCTGGGGGGCGGGGGTCGGGGGTCGGGGTCGGGGCTGTCCAGAGTGGGCCGGCTGCCTCGCGGTCCCCAGCGCTCGGTCCCGGCCGCCGGCTCCGCGCCCGGCCCGCGGGGGCCGGGCCTGGGGGCTGCGCCACGCCGCGGCCTGGCGCCAGCTCGGAGCCGCCGCGCGAGCCCCCGGGAGCAGCGGGGCGGGCCGGCCGCTCGGTGCGCCCCCTGCTCGGGGCCCGTCGCCCATTGTCCCGTCCCCGCCGAGTATCACCCTCGGGGAACTGGACCCGAGCCTTCCCGGGTCCTCCTCCCCCCGGGCTTCGCTGTGAGCGAAAACTCGAATTAGCCGTGTGTCGGGGCGGGCGCGGTGCTCTGGGGGCGGCATTCTCAGCCTTTCCGGGTCTCCCGCCCGCTGGGGACCCTCCACCTCCAAGTGCCTGATAGCAATAAATAAGTAAGGGGCTATCAGAGCCCATCGGATCCACTTAGTGAGACTCGGGACGCCCTTCGAGGGACTTTTAGAGGGGGTGCTGTCTCCAAACCGGGGCCCTCCCTTATGGACCGGACGGTTCGAGTTCTTGACATTTAGAAATGTGGAACTGGGAGGAAACAATTGTGGAAACGCCTTGGGCAAATTAAAAAAAAAGGGGGGGGCGGCTTAAAAAAAGCCTTTCTCCCTTTGGATTTGGAAGCAAATCCTTCATCAGGTGTCTCTGCTACTGCCTTAATGGCTGACAGGCAACTCTTGATTACGGAATGACAGAAGAGACCGGAGTTTGGAGCGGGTTTGAGAGCTTCTGGAGGTCGATTGTCGTGTGCTGTGTTATCTGGGGCAAATCTTTCAGGGTCTCTCAGGGCAGTGAGCTGTAACTGTACCCACTGACTGTTTATTCTGAGAAGGGGACAAAAGTGTGAATTTTTCACAGCTTTTCCTTTTTTTTGTTTTTTTTCAACAGTTGAGTAAAAAGGGGAGATTGGTTTGGCCAAAGCACGCGGGGACACTTCTTTTCTGTGTGTGTGTCTGAAAATACTTTTACTTCCCCTTGAGTTTTCCGTTCTTTGCTTTTTACGGTTTCGTTTCCCCCCTAACTTTTTGCTTAGTTTTGTTGTTCAGCTCTGTTGCTGCCCCCAGCCTATTATCTTCGTGTGCACTTATTCTGCTTCCAGAGTGGATCCCTGTCTCCTACAGCCTAACGGTACCTCCTTTTCTGTCTTTGTAGGAGAACGATAGAAATAATGAATGCCAAGGGGAAGGCAGATGGAGTGGTAGTGGGGCCCAGTGCTTCAGCCAGGCATCTGTGAATGAATTAGAAGATAATTCCTTAGGAGTTTTCTACCCCTCCTTAGCATTCTTAGTGACGTGCATTGTGAAATCAGGATGAGTTCTGAGGCTTTCAAAGCTATCAAGTCCGGTGTCTTTGGCCCCAGCTTCCTCAGTAGCCGCTTCTCCACACTTGTGAATTCCAGCCTCACGTGCCTACTTTCAGTTCCCAAAGGCCGCCGAGCATTCGTACCTATTAGCCTCTACCTGGAATTCTCCGAAGCTCCTTTCGCCTCACCCGCCCTATACGTGTCTCCTACTCATTCTTTAGGTCCGCAGGCAAAGGTCCCTGCCTCTGGAAGGCCTTCCCCGATGCTCCAGCATGGATTAGAAGCCCCTGAGTGGGCACTCTCCTACGTCCACATAGCACCTGTTTTTCTATAATTGCCTGTTTACATGTTAGTATTCTCAGTTAGACTACACGCCTTGAGAGTCCTGGCCATCTTTCTCTTTCATTTCCCGGCTCTGCTGTGGCTTCTATCTTATGCTAGATTCTCAGTAAACATTGTCAGTCAAGCACAAATCTAGTTCTTCCTAGATCACGCCGGTGGTGTGAGCCCAAGTATGGGAAAATGAAAGCTGGATAGAATAAATGGTGATTCATACTAGGATTGTAATTCTGGCCCTGACCTTTGACTCTGTTTGAAAATCTTTATTGCTAGATGCCAGTGGAAGCAGCAGCTAGTACAGAGCTATTAAGGGTGTGGCAATTAATGCTCCCAAAGCTAAAACTTTTTACTGGGAACGCTTTGGCTTTACTGCTGTTGATTCCTTAGATAAATTCGTATTTTTTTTCCACTTAAGGAATTACGAAGGACTAGGGAGTCAAAATGGAGGCAAGAAAGAGCCCAGAATTGTAATCGTGTGTTATTGGTAGACATCGGGATTGGGATTCTGGGGGTATTCGGGGCAAGAGGAAAGCTAGAAAGCAAAGAAGGTGTCCCCTCCCCGCCTCCCCAGCCACGAGTGAAGTTCTATGTGTGAGTGGCATGCCCATTGTGTATGTTATTGGTTCATAGAGTTCTAAGTGGTGTCTTGCAAGGAAATATTTTCTCCCTGAGAATGAGGACCTTGTGAGTAGGTGAGGTTCCATGGGATGGACACGTGGGAAAATTAGGAATGGCTAGAAGGAGGGAGTTCTCATGATGCAGTTTGTTGATAATGGGTGGCTGAGTCTGTTTCAGAAGATGGTTTGCATATCACAGGCGCAAGGATAATGCAGTGGTCTCATGACAGGGGTGTTTGAAAGAGGAGAATTTGGATGGTTGATTCATCTATTCAAGAGACACTTGTTGAGCCCAAACTATGTGCCATTGTTGAAAGTATAAAAGAATCAAAAGTGAATACAACACAGTTTCTGCCCTGGAGGAGCTCCATAGATTTGTGGAAGAGATAAGCAAGCAAAAATTATTATATCCCAGGAGCTAAGTCCTTCTAGAGGGATGGCTAATACACCAAGAGAAACTCTACTCTTATTGGATGGAGAGAGGTAACAGAAAAACAAAACAAAAATACGAGGAGAAAATTTGAGCAGAGGCTTTCAACTCCATCTTTAAGCTCTTCTTTCAAATTTCTGTTGTATTGAGTAGGTCTCTTCTGATGGTAAGAAAATCCAACCCGAGGGGCGCCTGGGTGGCTCAGTCAGTTAAGCGTCTGACTTCGGCTCAGGTCATGATCTCGTGATTTGTGAGTACGAGCCCCATGTCGGGCTCAGTGCTGACAGAGCCTGGCGCCTGCTTCAGATTCTGTGTCTCCCTCTCTCTTTGCCCTTCCCCCATTCATGCTCTATCTCTGTCTCTCAAAAATGAATAAACTTAAAAAAAAAAAAAAAAAGAAAGAACACCCAGCTCGAGGGGTGCCTGGGTGGCTCAGTAGGTTAAGCATCCAGCTTTTGATTTCCACTCAGGTCATGATCTGACGGTTGGTGAGATAAAGCCCCGCGTCATGCTCTGTGCCGATGGTGCAGAGCTTGCTTGGGATTTTCTCTCTCTCTCTCTCTCTCTCTCTGCCCCTTCCCCACTCTCTCTCTCAATTTAAAAAAAAAGGAAAAAAGAAAACCCAACTGGAATTGCTATAAGCAAAGATGAGAATTTGATTGGCTCATTTATGACAAAAGTTTAAAAGCAATATGGCTGCAGCCAGGGCTAGATCCTGGGGTTCCACTCTTGTAGGTACGCTGTGTCTACAAGGATACCTCCCTGGTCTTTCAGCATCTTCAGTTCAAGTCCCAGAGGGACAGAGGATACCTTTCACTGTGGCCAGAGCCCCAGGATTGACTCTGAAGGCATCTGATGGAGTCAGCTGGCTTTCCCTGGGTATGGGAATGGAGTCAGCCCCACTGAAACCACGGGGCCCAGAATGGGCGATCGCTACCCACCCCCCAAGATAACTGGGGTGTTCTTAACAGCAGGAGGCAGTAAGTCTTGTGTCTTTTGTAGTCCTGCTAAAAAGATGGAGGTTTTTTGAAAACCCCTGAGGCCGATAATCCAGTGGCTGCAGATGGTGGTTTGAGTGGGGAGGCAGGGGTACACCAGGGTGAGGAACTCGAGGGGCATTCGGTTGTGAGGTAGACGTGTCCAGGGGAAAAGGAATCTGAGGGACCAACTAGCAGAGCTCACTAGGTAGGTGAGGCTCCGGAAGGGAGTGTCTCTTGGGGTGTTGGTTTCTGCCCAGGTTGAAGTGCTCCCTGGAGGCCGAATGCTCTCCTAGATAGTAGACTTTAGATAAGTCAGGGTTGCAAACTCCAAGCCTCAAGGGGCCAGGCTAATAAAATAAGAGCGACTGAGGCCAGGTGAGGGCTGCGGGGGACCCGACGGTGCCTGTCTCGCCAAAGGGGCGTGTGGAAATATGGGCCCAGGGTGGGGCCCGACCTTTGGGGTTTTCGAGACAGGCCTCAAATCTGCATTTTCATGAAGATTAAATGGCATTTAATGCAACTTTGAAACAACCGCCGGGATCCAAGTGGGGCTAAACAAGATACATCTGTGGCCAGGTTTGGTCTGTGGGTCACCGGTCGGCAATTGCTTGTGTAAAAGGATGGGGAGGTTAAGGTTCCTGTTCTTCTTTTTCTTTTTTTCCTCCTGCACCCCACCTTGATTTGACTACCTTCTCGGTTCTTGGATTTGTCGACGAGCTTGTCCTTTCCTTTACAGAAATCTGCAAAAGATCTGAGAGTAGTAATCAATACTTCCCTAGTGGTTTGGTTTACCACGTGCTGTGCCTCACCGGCACCTGGCTTGGTCTCAGCCACTGGTGCTCATTATCATTTCTGGTTTAGAGAGCAGGAAAGATGACTTGCCACAGCCAGCGAGCGGCCGAGGCAGGACTCGGGGCCAGGGCTTCTGGCTCCGGGCCCCACGTGTGTCCGACTACAGAAACTGGGCCGGCTGCCCACCAGGGAAGGGTTAATGTTTATGAAACGTCGTGGGTGCTGGCTGACCTGCTGGGCTGGATGCTTTCGAGTAACTTATCTCACTGCCTTCTCAACAGCGAGTCCCAGAGGTGATGTTATTTATCCCTGGTTTAACGATGAGGAAGCGAGGACTCAAAGGGTCATCAGGCTAGTGTATAACAGGGCCGTCATTAACCAGAAACCAGGTTTCGGCGTCCAGAGCAGCTGTAAGGCCGCACTTCACGCGTGGGACTCTTTATTTCAGACACCCCTTGTTAGAGTTATGTGTGACGCTTCCATAAAATCCTGGAAGCTAAGAGTTGGATGTTGCTCTAGTCCGGTGGCTCCTGCCGGAGATGCTCCCCCCCTTCCTGGGGGACATTTGGCATTGGCTGGAGACATTTTTGTTTTTGTCATGACTTGGGTCAGGGGTGGGGTGCTGCTGGCATCTGGCGAGAGAGGCCAGGGATGCTGCTGACCAGTCTACGACACACAGGACAGCCACGCTGCACAGAATTACCTGGTCCCAGATGTCAAGGGTGGTGACGTTGCGAAAGCCTAGTCTAGTCCTTTGAGATTCTGTATATGTGAATTATGAAAACCAAAGAGCTGCGCTGTTTGCCTGTAGATGTGTTTGGTCCATTTCTTACGTGTGAAAGTGTTTGTTTCCATCGTTGGCCCGTTTTGAACACTTAGGAGTTTTCACACGCAAACCTGGATTTCCAGCTGCTTCTCAACTCTTGCAAGACCTACGGCCTCGCGCCCTCGCACGCGCACACGTAGTAGTAGCGGCAGCTGCGCAGGCGATGTCCCATCTGGGCCGGGCATCGGCCGTCCAGTGTGTCCCCGTCCCTACCTGGCTTGTCCTGCTGTGTTATATTCCTGGAGGACCCCTCGCTGCTCACAGAGCTCTAACGGCCTTCTCCAGGAGCAGCAGCCTCTCTACCTCGAGAGGTAGCCCTGTCAGGGGCAACGTGAATCCTCACGGCGAGTCAAAGGCCTCGCTGCCCGTGCCGCCCGGGGGGAGTCCTCTGGTGCCACGACGCCATCTGTCTCTCTGCCGCGAGACGGCCCTGTCTGCATTCGGCATCGCAGACCACGTGCACACTCTGTCGGCGGTAACGTTCTGCACCCCTCCCCTGTTCCACACCCTGACACCCTCCGCCCTTTCTAGGCCTTTTTAGGGGAGGTGGCCGTGCTTCGTTCCCTTCCATCGGAGTGGATCCCATCCAGCCTCTGCATAGTGCAGAGGAGGAAAGGAATCTGTTATCCCCCCAACTTCTGAATCTGGGCTTCCGTGGCCTTGTCTTTACCTACTGGGAAATCCTAGAATATCAATCAGGGTTATTTATAGGTGAGCGAAAACCGTTTCTTCACTGAAAGGAAATTGAACCCTAAACAGATGTGGTCATGTGTGGTCTTATGGCATCGGTTTTACACGTGCAGACAGCGTGTTGTTGTCATGCGAAATGATCTCTGTGGTAGTGGTCCCAAGTGTGTCCATGGCAGCCCCCCTCCCGCCCGCTCCGAGGGATTGCACATTCTGGTCTAGGGTCCCAGAATCAGTATGTGCACCAGCATTCTTGTCAGACTGTAGATGATTGGCGTATATCATCCTATTTCTCTTTCTCAAATGTAGGTAGATGCCATAATAATTAATCAAGTGTAAGTCCATGTACAAGTATTATTACACTCCTATCTGCTGTGTGTGTATCTATTTTCTTAAATGTAGATGTTAAAAGCACAACAGGCCCACAGTCCTTTTTCCAAAACCCTAGGGGCCAGATGAGTTTTGGAATTCAGACTTTTCCAGATTTTAGCAAGGTAAAAATGTACATATGCTGTTATTAGATAATCTTTCCAGCACAGTCTGGGGCAGCAGCCCTTCATTATATATGGTAATCTTTCTAGAGTAAAAATATAAAAGTCTTTCGCACTAAATGGAAGACATGAAGATTATAAATAGCTTCATATTAGTTCACGTCAAGTTTTGTTACCAAATAAGTTACCAGAAAACCTTGTTTTTTCGATTTCGCAATGATGGATAAGGGGTTATGGACCTGTCTTACTTTTAGCAATGCTCCTATTGAGAGAGTCTGAGATTTTTTTTTTTTAACTTTATCTAATGTTCCCCTTACTCCAAGAAGTTGGAAACCACAATGATGTTCTGTAAGCAGGGGTCACAAAGTCAGGTGCTAGGGCAGGTAAAACTAATAAGCAAAGGGAAGGTAGATGTAAGGCAATAGAGAGAGGGGGGAATAGCAAAACTAGTTCCTTGCACGGGCTTGCTTGCTCTCGGTTCTAGCTACCTGTTGCCATGGTGAATGTGGGTGCAGGAACACCCACCTTCCCATTTTTAAGGATACTCCAGAACTCTGATTTTTATGTGAAGTTTATTGATACTTAAATATTGGCAACGAAGAAGGAAAAGGACCGCTGTGTGTAGGCCAAAGAAAATACATCTGCAAGCTTTATCTGGTCTTGGGCTGCCTGCTTTGACCTCTAGTTGTGAGATGAATTCTTACGGTGTGAAGAGTTGGACCGTGGTGTTTTGGTAATGAACTACTACTCGAGATGGGGATGGTACGTTTGTTTTATCATCACTCATTGTGCTTTACATAGATGTTTTGTAATTTTGCAGTCAAATGCTCTACCCCTGAGCATACCGCCTGTTATATAATTCGGAGTGTAAAATATTTCAAAAGAAAAAAACATTTGACCATTGCCTTACTTTCTAACCAGTGGCAAGTTTTCCTTTCTCACCTGTGAATTTGAAACTGTAATGTGACTTATTTTTGAAAAGGGAATGAGAACCCCAAGTTAAGATAGGGGCCTCTATTTTAAAAAGTTTGAGTTAAGGAGGGTTAGAGTATAATGTTCCTACCTTTCCAGGGCCGCAGTGATCTGAAGTGCCATTGTGTATCCTCCCTCGGATTTGGACAGAGTGCTGTCCCTCATCTTCTGTCTTCTCAGACCATATCCCTGGGTGATCTTAGCCCCATATCTACCACCACATGGCTGATGACTTTGAACTTGATGCCTTTATTATTATTTTTTTAAGTTTTCTTGAGAGAGAGAGAGAGTATACAAGCAAGGAAGGAGCGTAGAGACAGGGAGAGAGAAGGAGAGAGAGAGAATCCCAAGCAGGCTCCATGCTGTCAGTGTAGAGCCTGACACAGGGCTCAAACTGACAAACTGAGAGGTCACGACCTGAGCCGAAAGCAAGAGTCAGATGCTCAACCGACTGTCCCTCCCCCCCCCCGCCCCCCCCCGCCCCCCCGGGTACTCCTCAATTTTATGTCTCTAGTTCTGGCTTCTCTTCATCTCTGCATTGATCTTTGTCTTGAACTTGTCTACTTAAATGTCCCGCTGAATTTCAACTCATGAACTTCATCCTCAGATTGGCCTTCTTTCCCTCTGTTCCTTGGCCTGTGGTTTGGCAAACGGGCCTGTAGGCCAGATCCTGCCCGCTGCCTGTTTTGTAGAAGAGGTTTCTTGGATCATGCGCTGCAGCGGCACAGTCCAGCAGATCTCACGGTGACTGCATGGCCCACGGAGCCCATGCGGTTTGCCTCCCGGCCCTTTGCAGAAAGAGTTTGTGGACACCTGCCCTGGCGCATGGAATGCTAGAACCACACCTACTCTGTCACCTGCAATCCCCCTCTTTCTCCTCCATGTTCTTTATATCCAGGCTCTCCCCACCATCTGGCGGCTCTGCCTCTGGACTATCTCTGACTTGGTCTCTGCCCTCGGTGGCCTTAGTTCAAGCTTGCATTTTTTTTTTTTAACCTGGACTTGCAATTTTCTTCCAACTGGCTTAGCTAGCTTGAGCTGGATTTATCCATACGTGGGACATCTAGGCCTCCACTTTGGTTTGACATGGCCAGTCCAAATTTTAATGGTCATAGCCATTCCTCTCTAAATTATTTTCTTTTGATGAATTCTCTGGAGTCTGGAATCATGACATTTTTAGGACATTAATATTTACGTGCTCATTGTATTGCTAAATTGCCTTCTAAATGATAGCGCTGTCATTGGGTTACAGTGCAGCCAGTAACGTACACTGGGTTGCACGTCGCTGTGCGTGACATGATGAATGTCACGTTTCACCATTACGCTGGTAGCATTAGATATGCTGTCTTGTAAAAACATCTGCCTATTTTAATTTTTTCTGCTAAGGTCGAAATGAATTGTGTCCCATATTTGTATTTCTTTATGAGTTTTCTATATGTGTTATTTGTTCATTTAAATGCCATGGAATTAATCTGGCACGGAACAAACGTGGAATTTGTTCATTTAATTGCCAGTTGTGAATTTCATTGTTCAATTATTGGTTCACTTCAGCAAATTTCTGCTGAGAAACTGTCAAATGCTGGGGTGAAAAAAGATAACTGATTCCTAGGAACTTGAGTGGGGAGACCGACCTACAAGCAGATTCACTTGAATACAGCGGCTTGTTCTTATTCTAGCAGGCCTTAGGAACTAGTAATGCCATATCTTGATTTATTTACATATCACAAGATAGACAGGTTAACAGTCTTATCCTCAGATACATTACATAATGAGTACAGTGATGGAATCTTGAGAGAACACGTTCATGACTAGGTACAGGTTTGATACAAGTTTCAGAAGATCAAGCAGATTCTGGTGAAAATCCGAACGAGCCTGTGGTTCATAGAAGAAACTATATTTGAATAGGTGGAGCCTATTTATAGCCAATGACATGAAAACAATATTAAGTTAATCTCCGCTCCCCAGGTTGTAAGACATGTTTCTGACGTCTTGCTATTTCATGTTAATTATATATTAGTTACTT